>OW240917.1:223598155-223728736 GCA_933207985.1 Pelobates cultripes | reverse complement strand
GTCGGGTTCGGGCTCGTAGATCCGCTTTGGTGTCGCTAGGTATATCCTAGCACGCAAAAGTGGTGGGAGTAATCCTGTTTCGTAGCTAGCATTGGCTATGGCCATTGTCGTTACCCCTCTCGGCAGTGCCTGCAATCCGCCGGTATCCCTTGTTGCGAGTTACATGTAGTTGTCAGTGACTATGCATTTGTCCAGTGTAAGTAATTGTACTATGTCATTAGTGTGTGTATCAGCGTTAGCATAAGGTGAGTATGATGTAGGTCTACACGGTACAAGACCATAAGCTATAAACGTGTGTTGTCCCTTACATCGACTCGTGCTGTGATAGTGTGTGTCTAAGTGTATCTCGCGTTCCCCAAGATATGGTTGGTCGTCCGGGCCCCGCGAGGGCTGGGAACATATGTGACGTTAAGGTGTAGGAAATTGCATGTTCAATGGTATTTCCCTCTGAGCCCTGTCCCCCTCCCCCGGGTCCCGGAGCCCGTTGGCTTAGCGATCGGATATATATATAAAATATGTGTTTTCCCATTCCATAGCTCCTTCCCACTGTCTAATTTCTTCTTGTACCTTTTTTTTTTTTTCTGATCATAGCTGTCCGCACTGGTAATTTGTCCAAGTTCAACCAGGTCCTTGATCAGTTTTGTGAGAAGTTCCAGGCAGATGGAACCTACACCCTTATCATCCGCTTGAGGCACAATGTCATCAAGACAGGTACGCAATGGGTTTTGACAATAAAAGCTATCAGCATGTGTTCCATATAACATACACCAAATCATTGACTGTGAAGTCTATTGACATTAACCTGCAATTGTATTAAGTGATCATTTACACCTTCTTCTGCAGATGTACTGACTTCAGATTGGTTTGAAATTGATATATACAGATTAATACTGCAGAGGGAGGGCCATGGTTTATAAGCTGACTCACGGTAGTGTCAAGTTGCTCCCAACTCCTCACTATAAAAGTCAAGCACTTCCAAAACCTGTTAAATAAAATGTGTTGGGGCTAGTATATACTACATGTGTGTTTTTATATAGTTGAAGCTTCCAGGAAGGGCTTCTGTTAGGTTGCATCTTCAACATTTGCAAAAACTCTGTTATAACAATGATTTCAAACTGACGCATCCCAAAGGAAGTCCCCAAATTGTTGTTTAATTTGACATATGCATTCATAGAAATAACTGTATAGTACCATTACAACACAAATTTACTTATTCACTACCAACTGCATGTTTACACATTGTGTGTGTGCACATAAATCTATAAGGGCATCCATGGGAGGAGGTAAATGGGGTTCTGGAATGTACCAGGATGTACTTTGAGGTTGTGTTACCCTCTGAAATGCAGATAATAGTTCATAGCGGTTGGCTTTGAATTGATCTAATCTGATGCAATCCATAGTCTTCTCCACCCCCTCCATGGATTTCATTTAGGCACAGGTGACAAGGGGCAGCATTTCACATTTAAGTTTCCAGAACTGGACTTTATTAATTAATGGAGTGAAACCACAAGATCTATGAAGTATCATCTGTGCTGCCATTTTGGGTTTGGTGGTATTATTGATTTTGTCCTGCTGAGCTTACATTTTATTTTTTGTTACTGTAGGTGTACGCATGATTAGCCTGTCTTATTCACGGATTTCGTTACCTGACATTGCTCAGAAACTGCAACTGGATAGCCCTGAAGACGCAGAGTTCATTGTGGCTAAAGTAAGTGCTACAGTGGAGGGGAAGGACTTTCAGTGTTCATTCCGCTTAAAATAATAATTTGCAAATGGCTCCTTGTAACCAGCTTTCAATTGAATTTCTATATAATATACACCAAAATTCAACAGAGCAGAACAGTACAGTGTTTAATTCAATTCACCATTCCCTCAGCAAATCTTTAACTGCCTGCTCCCTTTGTTCTAGGCCATCCGTGATGGGGTAATTGAGGCCAGTATTAACCACGAGAAAGGCTACGTCCAGTCTAAAGAAACAATTGATATTTACTCTACCAGGGAGCCCCAGCTGGCTTTCCACCAGCGCATCTCTTTCTGTCTAGACATACACAACATGTCTGTTAAGGTAAGACAGGAATTAATTGGTTGAAATGTACGTGGAAATTCCTCCCTGTTCCTATATGGGTTTCTAACAAATCATTTCTTTCTCTAACTCAGGCAATGAGGTTCCCCCCAAAATCCTACAACAAAGATCTGGAGTCTGCAGAGGTAAATATAAAGTCCATGTGTGCACGACAGATGAGTGCATTGCAGTGTTATATGAGGTCAAGTAACAACAATGATGGTGGTCACTGATTGTAGACTTGCTGATATAACGCATATTGTAGTCTGGACATATCCTCCTATAGAGTTGCTTTCAGAGTTAGTGTGTGTGTATAAATAAGTTTGTGTATCTACACATACAATTAATTGTTATGCTTTTTTTTTATTTATTTATTTATTTTTCTGTTTGCAGAGAATCAGTTTGTCATTATTGTTTCGACTTTTGCAAAAGTCAAGGTTGTGCATATAAGTTTCTCATGCATGGCTAGTTCAGGTGAAACTGAAATAGGTGGATTAGTGGGTGGGTGATTGACATTGGGGAGGTGAGAGGAGGACAGACTAAACTCCTTCAGATCAGAAGTGTGACGGACAGAGAAAATTGACAAAGTTTCCAAACCTACTTTTATTTGCTTTATTTTAGTTTGTATATTTGTGCAACGCTGTTTACTTGAAAACAAACAAAATCAATTGTGTCCCTTTACAGATTTACTTTCCAAGGTGTATGTCCTTCTCTAGTATCTCCTTGCTTATGTCAATCTTTGATTTTAGCTGAGTGGGAAATTTTTTTTTAAATTTTATTTATTTTTTTAGCTACACTATTTTAGTCTAGATTTTCAAAATCTGTTTTAAGTTCACATTACTTAATTTAAAAAAAAATAAATTAAAAACTGTTTTGTACTTTTGTGAAATTTAGGACCTCCAGCCATCATTGAACTGCACTTCCCACGTTCTTTACTACACACTGGCAAAAGGTTTTCAGGGATTGCAGTCCAACGAGCGTAATAGAGACATAGCTGGGCAGGCTTTGACTCATGTTTATAAGGTTTATCCACTTAGTATCTATAGGATTAGCACCATTTAAAATCAAGTTTTTTTTTTATTTTTTATCCACAATGGTTCTTAAAAATATTTCAATGTTGATGTCTTTGTTTTCAATAGGAACGCCGGGAGAGAGAACAGCAAGACTTAGAATTTGCTAAAGAAATGGCAGAAGATGATGATGACGGATTTCCTTGACCTTTATCCAATCTCAGCTACCTTCTGGCTTTGTTTATATGTGGGTTTAGTTTTATTCTTCAGTCTTGGTTCTGTTCCTTTTTGTATGGCCTTCACGTTCCCTTTAGCCACATGTGCATGTCCATTCACTTCAGAGATGGAAGTTTTCAAAACATGACGAAAACAGGACTGCGTGACTCCAGTCATCTTTGTAACAGTTTTTGGGGCAGAGTTTTTGTTTTTGTTTTTTGTTCTTTTTATGATGAAAAAAATCTGAACATTCAGAAATCACATTATTCTGGTTTGTAGCCGTTAAACCATATTCAAAAAACCTTATGGTAACAAATGTATTATGGCAACAAAAAAAAGTTGAATCCAAGGTTCCTGTATGTCACTTCTGTAATTTTGGTAATGCAGTGATGTGCTAGTTATCTGCCTGTGTTTGCACGGGAATTATTTTAGACAAGAAACCAGTAACAGATTTATTATTTGGTGAGAATGAGACGGAAAAGTTCAGAACACATAGTCTTTTGCTTTTAAGTTTCATTAAACTCCATTTGTAACCAAATTGGTTGGAAAAAGCAAGTGAACTCTGAATTTGTGATGTCTTAATATAGGACCTTTTTAAACAGGTTATGGTGTTTCCCTGTTTTAATCAAAGTATGCTAATCTAATGAACATGTGGTAAAGGTGAATTAACCTCGCAGCAATTTTACCCTACTTCACCCTCCGTTTGCTGTGGTTCATGTAGTTAAAATGTGGAAAAACTACTTTTCAAGCACATCTTCAAAGATTTTTACAGGAATTAATGGTTATGCATACATTTTTTTTATACATTTGAACAATTCAGTTAAAATCTGCAATTTTATTTTTAATCCCCTTCCCAACTGCCTACAATCCTACCTTTTCATAGCTACAAAACTTATTTTCTGTAGCAGAACTTAAGCTGTCCTTTTTTTTTTTTTTGCCTAGCACCAATAGGGATGTTTGTGCTTGGCAGTGACCAATCAAACGACAGATGCAGGATTCATAATAGAACATATTATGAACATTTACTCAAGTTTAGGGAATTAATCTAGAAGTCCATCAATGAAAATAGATATTACTTTAAAGTGACACTATAGTCATCAGAACAACTACAGCTTAATGTAGTTCGTGTGTGCGCGTGTTTTTATGTCCTTAAATGATTTTAAATGTAAACACTGCTTTTTTAGAGAGAAGAGTGTTTACATTGCTGCCTAGTAACACCTCTAGTGGCAGTCACTCAGACAGAAATTAGAGGTGCTTCCTCCGTTAGCGCTGGACACTGCAGCACTGACCTTCAGCGTCTCGACTTTTTGCATGCTGATTGGTGCAGCGTATTAGCCTCCCAATGCTTTTATAAAGCATTGGATCGGCTGAGATTGTGTAATGTGACGATCTCAGTTAAGGCATCTGAGCCTGTGCTAGCTGACCCTCACAGCACCGAAATAAAGATACGTTTTTAACCCTTTTTAAGGTTGAATTGGGCACTTAAAATGTGTTTTTAACACTATAGGGTCAGGAATACATGTTTGTATTCCTGACCATGTAGTGTTCCTTTTAAAAAAAAAAAAGAAAAACAAAAAACATTACCCGATCTCTTGCAAAACATGTTTACAAAATTAAAATGCAGAAACTGTGGAGCTCTACAGCGTTCTAAGTCTACATATTGGCTTCTTTGCAGATCTATGTTAAGGTTTAGCAGAGCTATGTTTTTTCTTTAACCCCTTAAGGACACATGACATGTGTGACATGTCATGATTCCCTTTTATTCCAGAAGTTTGGTCCTTAAGGGGTTAAACGAAAGTGTGCTGCTGGCCTGAAGATATTAGTTGCTTTGACCTGAATGGCATTGGCTTAGCAGGTCCAGTAAACCCTGCTAAACATGAGCGAAGTGTTAAGTTCCAAATAAGCATTTTTTTTTTTTCCCAGGAAGAATGCCAAGAGCCTTTTCAAGGCACATCCATGTGAGCTGGGGCTGCAGAAATAGTAATTTTAACTTAAATAGCAGAGGATTGAGAAGTGAAACTGCAGGGTTATTCTCTCCCCGCCAAAACCATTTCATTATGTTAAAATGGTTTTGTTGCTTAGACTGTTGATTTAACTATTTAAACCTGTTGTACCTCAAGTTCAGTGTTATCACAGTATGTCAGAGGCATGTATTCATTAAAGGGACACTATAGTAACCAGAACCACTACAGCTTATTGAATTTGTTCTTGTCAGGCTTTTTGCCATAAACACTGTCTTTTCAGAGAAAAAACAGTGTTTACATTACAACCTAGTGATAACTTCACTGGCCACTCCTCAGATGGCTGTTACAGATCCTTCCTGGGTCATGGCTGCCTAAAATGCATTCAAAAATTCCGTATCTGCCTCTTTGTCAGTTTCAGCCAATCCTATGGGAAAGCACTGTGATTGGATCAGGCTACCACTTCTGATGCTATCAGCAGACTGCTTGTTTTTCTGAGTCAAACAGCATGCAGAGTTACAGCTTCAAGCTTGAATACAGGGGGGCTGTGATAGTGCTAGATAGTGTTTTAACACTATAGGGCCAGGAATACATGTTTGTGTTCCTGACCCTATAGTGATCCTTTAAGGCAGGGGTCCTCAAACTCCGGCCCCCCAGATGTTGCTGAACTAAAACTCCCATGATTCTCTGGCTATGTAATTCAAAGAATCATGGGAGTTGTAGTTCAGCAACATCTGGGGGGCCCGGAGTTTGAGGACCCCTGCTTTAAGGTCTTGAGTGCACCAGACTACTTCCAGAATTCTACTTAAAGGGTCTCTCCAGGGAGGATTGGACTTCACTAATGTAATTTGCTAATAGGAATTAAAAATGGAAAGAAAAACCCTGAAAGTTGTATATTTGCATTAGGTCTCCCTTGTAATCTTTGCAGCAACAAAGAAAATATCAGAACACACTCTAATACGTGCTATCCTGCACAGTGAGATGGAAGTAACAGGAAGAATGTTTGCTACAGTGATAATTTTTCCTATTTAGTAGAAAGAAAAAAGGTATTTATAGTAGGAACAAAAAAAAAAATGGAGACCATGTTTTGGCTCCTCCGAGCTTTTATCAAGTCTCAGAAAGGAGTCGAAACATTGTCTCCACTTTTTTTTTTTGTTCCTAATAAATAGAAACCTCCAGGTGTGCCTGGGTATTTTTTTTCTTTTGTTGCGGTCTCCGGGGATAGGCCCTCCCTTTCTGGAGCACCCTACAGAAAGCATTCCCTCTTGTTAGTGTGTGCAACATAATTGTGATTTATTTTTTTTGCAAACATCAGCAGAGTCTCAGACTAATTAGTGATTTTATTTAATTACGAGTAGATCTCTGTCAGGATTTTACAAATTGTACAAAGATAATTAATGCACACAGGATATCTAATCACCTGTATTAATTGTTTTAAAGGGAATATTCTAAAACCTTTTTAGGAATTGTTACATATAAGGCAAGTGTCTGAGTATCCTTTTAACCTTTCATATTTTGTTTAAAAAAAACAAAATACACACCACTTCATAATGCATTACATTTCTTTGAAACATGACAAGAGTAGAATATAAAGGGAGACTGTCACTTCTCTGGTATTTATAACATTTAATAAAATATTGAAAATCACCTATACATTGTGAACTTTTTTTCACACGATATTCTGTTTTTCTTTTAGATTTAAACTAAAACATATTTACTAATAAACATTGCAAATAAAAAGAACTCCTATATTGTTTCATTACTCATCGCGGTATGCTTTCTCTGTGTGTTCAAAAGACTGCGGGTAAAGAGATTGCTACCTTTTCATTTTTCTCTCCTCCGAAATACATATATTTGTTAAATATAGAGATAATAAACACTATTAGAAATCCTGGGAGGTGACAGTCTCCCTATAAAGGTAGAACAAAACTGTTATTCAGGGATACCTAAAATTTTAAATTATTTTAGCGTACACAAATTAATTTATGAAAATAAGGGCTTTAATTTATTCTGTTGACAGAATGCAGCTGGGCTATTTTATTTGGGTCCCTTAAATGGTAGTCACACTAGCCACTGATTTGTAACATGATTTGGAATTTAGTGAAATCTGCTTTCGGCAAAATTAAAGACAAAACCTTTTTAGTGTTTATGTCCCGGAATTATTTTGAGATTTTTATTGAGATGAGGAACTTACGTTTTTGATTTAAGGTCTACGCTCCTCCATTAACTGTTTACTGTGGTGATTATCCAGAGAAGGTTATTAATACATTACCTACTCTAGGTGTTGCAGATCATAAAATTAACAGATTCTTTCAATTTTGTAACAAGGGGGTTTATTTGTGTAATGAAGTTAAAGGACCACTATAGTGCCAGGAAAACATTTGTTTTCCTGGCACTATGGCGTTTCTAGGTCCCTCCTGCCGGGCTGAAGGGGGTGTAAGGGATTAAATCTTACCTGTTTTCCCTCTGTGCGGGGAACTCTCCTCCTTTTCGCCGTCATCAGCTGAATGCGCATGCGCGGCAAGAGCCGCGCGCATATTCAGCCAGTCCATAGGAAAGCATTCTCAATGCTTTCCTATGGACGCTGGCGTCTTCTCACTGTGAAAATCACAGTGAGAAGCGCCTCTAGCGGCTGTCAATGAGACAGCCACTAGAGGCTGGATTAGCCCTAAAGTAAACAGCAGTTTCTCTGAAACTGCTATGTTTACAGCAGAAAGGGTTAATCCTAGATGGTGCCTATAGTGGTCCTTTAAGAAGCGGTATTGGTAAATGGAGATGCAAAGTTTGTCTACAGAATGAAAAATAACATGGTTAGTTCTTCATTATTGCATTATGGTTGTATCTCATGGTTGTGTTTTATCGCACCTCTGAATACACACGGTGAACTGTTTATCGCTTAGTTAGATTCAACATCCTGTATGCAGCTGTTATTAGAATAAAGGGAGGCGAGTTGCTACATCACATTACACAGTGAGCACTAACCGTGGGATTTTATTCCCAGAATTCCTCCACTCACATGGCTGCATGTCATGGCAACCTGTAGTCACAACCAGATTCAACTACTCATTGAGACCAATTTTCTACAAATTGTGTGGACTAGTGCTTGTGGGAGCAATCATGTAACTGCAGAAAGCAAGCAAAAAAGTTAAAGTGACTTTATTTTCTTCTTCCTTTTTAGTAGCCCCTAAAACACATGATTATATCTTTTTTTTTTTTTTTTTACATGTTTTGTTTTGTAAGGTAATAAAAAAATTGCTTATAAAAGCTGCAAATCTGCTTTCTGCAGCCTTAGGAATCCCTCCCTTATTTCCCAGGATCAGACTTTCAATTTATAACAGAGAATTGACCATTAAGGTTTTTTTGTTGCACAGGTGATAATTTTTTCAGTGCTCCTCAATCAGCTGTAGTAACGCTAATATTGAAAGGGGGCACGGTGGGTACACTGCATCCCAATGCACCTGCCACTTGTGCTTCCATACATGCTCCACAGAAGTGACTGAAGAAAACTGCCTACTGACATTAGCACTTTGATGAACCGATAAAAAAAAAAACTGGACAGCCTACAGACAAATAAGACATTTCAGCAAGCCTGATAGAATGAGCCACAGATTTTGCAATTGCCTCTTGCATAGAGGACATAGCAGAACATATTGCAGGTGATAGTGATTTGTTCACCGATAAATCAACAATATTCTGTAGCGAGTCCTCTGTGAGAATTTCACATTCAGCATTAGCACCAGTAAATGGTGACTGTGAAAGTTTTCTTAGACTCTTTAGAATTCATAATAATCAAATTCTAGTAGCCTGCAGTAAAATAATTCTAATAGTCTGCAATAAAGTAAATATTGCTTGATATATTGCAATAAAATGACAATAGTATAAGTATTAATTGGTAAAATAACCTGAACAGGATACAAATTGTGTCAATGTAATCTTTCTCAGAGAAGAAACAATGTCCGGTAACGTTGGCGGGTAAAAAGGGGCGACAAATAACTAGCTGTCAACCAACTCGCTGTGAAAAAAGCCCGGGAAATGACGTCAGATTGAATTAAACCCATTCACGCCACGAATGAACAGAAAAAAGGGCGAATTGAAATGAACTGAATAGCTTAGAACCGCGCAAGGGATGTTCGTAAAAAGATACATAATACATAATGACCAAACTGTACGAAAATTATAAGAGTATATTAATAATACCGTTTGCGAGTTTTGCTGCGAACAGCCTCGCAAATTAACTTTGGCCACTAGCAATAACTGAAATATACAGTATATACCTCCGAAAAGTAGAACATCTAATTAGAAAAATATCCGAAAATAAATATTTGTGTTTACAATAATGGTATAAATAAACCAATACAAATTATAATCGAAATATGCCAAAACTAAAGATTAAATAGAATATAGAATAACTGTAACGTATGTATATATGTTGCTTATCCACACTGGAGCAGCAAAGAAATATGAAGAGGATTGGGGGTCATTCTCTATATATAAACTACGCCGGATGCTGATTGGCTATTGGATATTCCATTGCAGTTACTTGGCTGTTTTTTCTTATATTGTTTCACTAAACTTTATTGAAATATTCTTTGCCGCTGGAGTTCAGTAAAGAAAGTTAATGCATAATATGAGCCACCTGTCTTGTTATAAAATCTAGATTCTTTTGTAAGAATGAATGACATGTCAATTAAACATAGCACAGCTGCTTAATCACAATTCGGCAAAAAGGTAGGCTTGTTTAAACACACTCTTTTTAGAGTGGAATTGTCAAAAATGGGATCAACTCACACAGTAAGTCATGGGATTTATTCACCAAACTGACGAAGAACTGACTGTATTCATTTTAAATGGTTACTCCAAATCAACTTGATCACTCCTGCTCTTAACAGTGTTCAGAGCAGAAGGAATCTTTATGTGCAACGTTTTATCTTGAAACTCTCTAAATCAATCAGTAGCTCCCTATTGGTGCCTCCTAGCACCATAACAACTTCCTTTGTCTTAAGTTGTTATGGTGACAGAGTGTCTCGTTAAGGTCAAAATAGTTGAAATAAAAAATATGCTTTAAGTTTAGCTATTCTGGACTTCTCACTCTAGTAAATAACCCTGTAGGTGTTGTAAATTGGTTACTCTGATGAAAGGTCAACAAATGAAGGTCAGATAGAGGAAACAGAACTTTAGAGAGATTAGAAGTGGTACAAAGATTAGTGAAAATGAGATGAGGAATCAGTACACTGATTGATTCTAAGAGGAGGTTACAAAGAGGAGTCGGGAGTTGTCAGAGTTATTCGGGTGATGACTGGTATAATTAATTTTAATCTTCAGAATAATGGTGCCAGGTTAAGCTGCCAGATGCTGAAGCTATAAAGAAGAAAGAAAATGGGAGCATCATAGAGCAATAGGTTCAAGTGATTATTTCAACCTTTTCTCCGGGTTCCTTAGTCACTCTAGGCAGACATATCAAATTGAGGAGACATTGGATTGTCAAATATGACAGTGCTGCTTTAACTGCTCTTAAACAGGAAATTATGTTTAGATCACATTCATTTCGATTTTAGAAGAAGATATAAATGGACTTCTCACAATATCCTGAAGGGGGCACTGTACCCAAACCAAAGTAAGAAAACAATACTAAGTAGGACTAATAGAGTGCTATGATATTTAAAAGTAATATTAGATTTTTTTTGTAAAGAAACGCGAGACACAATTTTTTTTTTTTAATTCTGATAATTTTCACTTGGCTATAATGTGTCTACTTTAAAATGAAGCAACAGTCACTCACAGGGTTATCACCTAAACACTGCATTTTAATAAATTAATTCCAAAATAGCAAAACTGACAGGTTTATTCACATAAACCGTCTGAGTGACTGCCACTGGAGGTGTCACTAGGGATCAGTTTAAACATGCCTACAGGGACTGACTATGCTCACCAGAACAACTACATTAAGATGTTAGATTACGAATTTTACATATATTTTGGCGGTTATGATTTGAGAGTTGCAGACGTTTTGTAGCTTTCAATTCTTTGTCCATCCAGGTCTACTAATCTGGCTCCCTGCTTCATAAGAACACCAGAGAAAAACACTTAAAGGTTTGCTCCAAGAACCATGACCACTTCGCTGATTTGAGGTGGTCATGGTGCCTGAAGTCTGTATGTGCAGCGTTTCACTATGAAATGCCCCATATACAAAGATTAACTCCTTTGCTGAATCCACCTCCAGTAGTGTTATCGGGGCATCATTAGCCAGCACAGAAAAAGAGTAAAAAAGGTGAGTTTAACAGATTAATTATTGTTAAGTACAAGGGTTTTATACATATCACACTATTAGAATTTTTCTTTCATTTTATGTCTTTTGAACTTGGAATCCTACCTGATGGGAGGTGGTATGCTACCTTAAAAGCATAGTAATGCTGATTGTAGAGCCTCTGGCACATGTGATTGGATCCAATCACTATTATTTTATAATCCATATAAAATACCATCTACACTATATATATGTTTCTCTTCTTCTTTTTCTGTATATGGTGTATATCCCTGCTATATCCTCAATTAAGGGTAAGTAAATCCTCATTAACCCCTTAAGGACACACGACGTGTGACATGTCATGATTCCCTTTTATTCCAGAAGTTTGGTCCTTAAGGGGTTAAGGGTAAGTAAATTGTATGTGCATGTTTTTTTAGCACTCCACTTTATCACTTGTATCACAATTTTATTTGGCTAATATTAATTCTGTGCAAAATTGACATTTGATGCCAGTACAACACAGCATGCTGGTGGTAGACCAGGGGTAGGCAACCATCGTCACTCCAGATGTTTTGGACTACATCTCCCATGATGCTTTGCCAGTATTTACACTGCAAGAGCTTTATGTGAGATGTAGTCCACTGTTCACAACATCTGGAGTGCCGAAGGTTGCTTTCCCTCTGGTACACAATATTGCAGGAAACTAAGCTCCCTCTGAGAGTTTCCTTGGAAGGGACATCTTCAGGGCTCAACTCCATTCCTGTACAAACTACATCATGGCTAATGACACATGGAGGAAATTATGACATCAAATCCTCCAACGCTGAGTCAGGATGTTCCACAAACGTGCACTCTGGGATAGATACAGTACGTCATATGAGACATCTATCATATATCCAGAAAATATATAAAATTGTGGGAAGAAATGCATTAGTGGTTTAAACAAAAAGCACAGTATGTGGCAATGCAGCAAAGATTGTGTTTAGCACAGTAACAGTAGCAATATAATAAAAGAAATAGTATGGGCAATAAGTATATTCGCCACTAGGTGGTAGTATTAACAAATAATAAGCAGCATCATTCAGTAATGTCTGGAATTCGCCCCGCCAAATCTTTTCCTTCACTTCTGATTTTAGATGACAACACAAGGCCCAGCGAATGACACGTGCACATTCTGCCTGGCTACCTCAGGGATCTCACCTGTCAACTCTGCACGCTCGCTGACCACCACCGACGTCCTCGACCCAAGTAAAGTCACCATATTCCCGCCCTGAACACTGCCCACCACAGCCACCCCACTCCCACCTGTTGGTGGACCCCACACCCCGACTACAGCGTTAGTTGCAGACCTGGCGGCACTCCCTGCCCCACCGGAGCGCGCCGGCATCAGCACCCGACCTTTCCTGCCAGCTGCCAACCGACAGGGTGCAGCCTGACCTGGGAGACGAAGATGTGCAGCCTCCCGTCCCTGACCCGCTCCAGCAATGCCGCCTGGCGTAGACCACCTGCCAGAGGCCTCCGCGGCCGACACCACAGGCCCAGCTCTCTCCCCGCCGACCGCCGCTTCGACCACGCGGCCTGCTCTGGACCCGTCTGCCATGGCTCCTGTAATAAATAATCAAATTAATACCAATTAGAAGAAAATCAATTTGTTCCATTGTTCCTGCCTGCATATTCTAGCATATGTTTTACTGATTTGCATCCTTTTTCATGTGGTATGCTTGTGTACAATGATTTTATGTTACAAATACCCAGTACATAATCTAGCTACCAACAATTTTGGGGAATTTATTTAAGAGCCTCATGGAGTCCTTTAGGCATAATTTTGTAACTGAATTATTGTAGTTATCTATACTATATATAAATATGTTACTAAGAATTTAACATTTATAATGTGTATCTTTATGCCATTATTTAAAGGGTTACCACAACAACCATGACCACTTCTGCTTTTAGAAGTGGTCATGGAGGTATGAATCAGTATATGCAGTACTTCTGCTTGAAACGTTGCACATAGAAAGATATCTGCAATTTTGTATCTGGGGCTGGTTACACCTCCGACTAACATGACTTAGGCAGCCTGGAACACTGTTCCGAACTGCCTAACATTAATTCTGATGTTAGCCTCTATAAACTCACACACGAGCACATTATGCAGTTAAATATGTATACATGATTACCATGTTACATAGTTACATAGCTGAAAAGAGACTTGCGTCCATTAAGTTCAGCCTTCCTGTTATACATCCATACACCAGGAATCGTGTACACAAGGCTTTAACTATTGCAAATTAAATTTGTTTATTGCTACCTTTCTAGCTCTGGCTCTGCTGCGCCACCCCGAAGCTGAACGGACCTCTTCGGAGAAGTAGAAGAATTTGGATGTGAGCCTTGAGACAGAGATGGCAAATGACAAAGGGGCAGTCACTTTTATATTAGTCCTAGGGCTGCAATTAATGATTATTTTAATAATCAATTAGTTGGTTGATTTTTTTTTCCCGATTAATCGATTTAAAAATATATATTTTGAATAAATCCAGAAACATTTTTAAAGATTCTAGTCAGTGTCCATCAATTCTCTATTAGACTATAAAGTGTGCATTTGCACATAATCCTAGAATTTGGGACACAAGATGGAAAACAGGGACCCCAAAATTGTGATGTATCCTTCATGCCTTCATTGTATAAAACTGCTTTATAAAAAGCAATATAACTATCTTGCCGGTGGCTATTTTTATAAAAATGTGAGAATTAAAATTAGCAACATAAAAAGCCAGAGTTAAAAGGCATGCGGATTTATAATTTATCTAACTAATTGTAACATTTTGGGACCTTGCTTAAACCTGGACATTGAGTTATTCACTAAACTAACTTTTTGCTCAATTAAATGTAAAAATTTAGTCAAAATATTTTCTCTGAAAAAATCTCTAACTTGACATGTATAATTTGTGAAAATGTGTAGCTTAGTGACTTGCCCTCCCGCATAGTGTGGGGTTTGCTAGGTGTAATGTGTATTGTCTGGGTGTGATGTGTGTGTGCTGGCTGTAATGGATGTAATGAGTGTAGTGTGTGCATACTGTATATAATGTGTGTAGTATGTGCTGGCTGTATGTAATGAACATGGGGTGTGTGCTTGCTGTATGTAATGTGTGTAGTGTGTGCTGCCTCTATGTAATGTTTGTGTGTGTTTGGTGTGTGCTGCCTATATGAAGTGTGTGTGTGCTGCCTGGAAGTAATCTGTGTGCTGGCTGTATGTAATGTGTGTGTTTTGTCCTGACTGTATGTAATGTCTGTTTGGTGTGTGCTGCCTATTTGTAGTGTTTGCGTGCTGGCTATATGATGTGTGTTTCGTGTATGCTGGCAGGGTGAAATCTGTGTGCTGGCTGCATGTAATGTGTTTGTTGTGTGTGCTGGCTGTATGTAATGTGTATTGTGTGCAGCTGCATGTTATGTGTGTGTTGTGTGCTGACTGTATGTAATGTGTGTGCTGCCTGTATATATATATTGTGTGTTTTGTGCTGTCTGTATGTAATGGTTGTTTTGTTCCAGGTATGTAAGAGGCATGGTAGTAGGAGACAAAGAGCTTTCTAAAAGCTATGTTTTATGTGGCTCCATTGGTTTTACTCGCCATGGTTCTGGTGCAGGCCTGGGCACAGATGGTTGCTACTCCACTCTGTTTGCCTCTGCCTTTAACATCACTAATATCACTGACACAGCTAAGGATGATTTCTGCTGCTCAGAAGCCCTGCCATTGCTATAATGAATTTCAGTACTTGTTTGAATTGTTGTTTCTCCAATTACCAATGATTATACCACTCTTTCTCTGCATCTCATGCACTTCATTAATTAATTTATATTTCCACATAGCCAGGGTATTATTCCTCGCAGCCATATTGCCATTATATTTGACTCAAAAATGGTGGCCTTCATTTCGCACATGCAACATATAAATTCCTCCTTCACCCTCTTAAAAAAATCTGCCATGTCTGGATGCGGTCATTCTTCAGGTTCAATCTTACGGCTCTGAAGGATCCTTTAGGAAGATGAATGATGCAATCACCTGCCCAAAGCATGCTATGGCTTGACTTAAACTGCCTGTGACAACCTTGAAAGGCTTAAGGTTTGTCACAATCTGACCTGTAGCTCCCCATTCCTCTCTGATGATATGGAATATATCACTCTCTGCTGCTTGATAATATGTTCCGTCAACTCCAAAGTGGAGTTCCACTGCGTCATAACATCTTGCCGAAGACTGTGACAAACCTGCTTGTTCTCGACTAGCCTTCACACTGAGGTGGAAGTGGCTGGCAATCTTTCGAAATCTCTTTCTTAGGTTGCACAATCGGAAGTCTCTGAATCAGTGAGAATTGAATTTTCTCAAAACCATATGTAAAATACAAGCTGCACAACGCACAGCGATAAAGTCCCCATCTCTGATTGCTTTCACCATATTGACCCCCTATCATTCACTTCAAAGTCTTTGTGTACTGCTGTGCCTGCTTCTTCTCCAACCCGGTTTTCTAGCATTGTTCGAAGAGCTTCCAGAATATTAGTTGAACTGTGCTGCTAACTAATAACGAGGCATTCCTTATGTTTGTGCTGAAGTGCACAATCTGTCTGTCTGCCTTAGATAGCTCCTCCTTTAATATGTATGATATCGGGTAATGAGGACCCCAACCAGTTTGTGAAGAGTTTTAACAGGAGTTTTATGTCTGTGTTTAACAATGATATGGGCACTGAGTATGGGCTTGCTGAGCTTATGTAATGTCACTGCATAATAGCTCTGAGGGCAACAGTTGACTTTAAAGAACAGAGTTGAATACGGTCGCAATATGTGGGGCAAGTATCCGGTGGAACCTCTTATAGTAGGTGTTAGAGAAGTAATTGGGCCTCAGGGCTTACTGCACTGGTACTGCTCTTATGGACTCAACTTCTTTCTCCTCAATTGCTGGAAAAGCCAGACCATTTTCCTGTTCTGCTGTCAAAGAGGGGAGATATACTAAGTTTAAGTATTGTGTATCCCTGTAGGATGCTTTCCCATCTCCCTTTACATTGTAGAGTTATGCATACTATCTTGCAAATTAATCTTCTACTTTTTCAGGAATCATCACTTCCTCCCCTGAGGTGGAGACAATAAATGGGATTTTATGTTTTGCTTATTGTTCCTTCAAGCGTCTCGCAAGTAACTTACCTGCCCTTTTCCCCTGGGCATACTGTCTTAATTGAGTTTTTTTCACTTTGTATCCCACACTCATTAAATTTTATTAATGAATTTCAGGAGTAAGCAGGTTTGGAACATTCAAATCATGAAGCATTTTCTGTCAGCTGAGTAATTGTGTTTGAGATTGCCTTTTCAGCCATAATGCACTTGTAATGAACAGACCCATAATACCGAGTTTGTGTGTTAACCACAGGGTTGTAGGAGAGCCCTCCAATGAAGCATGAATTCAGACGTATTGGTAAAGTTGGGTCTCTAAGTCTAGAGAAAATTCCAAGTTCTGCAGGGGACTTATTTAATCTTCATGGACTCTTGTGCTTATTGTCATATAGGTCTTTAAGTTGTAGGCATGATCTGACCAGGAAAGCTGGCCTATATAACAATCTATTACGTAGTCTCGATCAGAGCCAGGGAAAAAAAGAAGCCATCAATCCTCGAGGAAGAATTATTGACATGGTAGAAATAGGTGAATGTTGTGGGTGTAAAATGCTCCAAATATCTCTTAAGTTATGTGTCATGGGTAATTTAGTAGTCTCTCTATCCTGATGATTTATACCTCTTAGAATTGGGAGGATTGGGATATCATGGGCTCTAACCTGGGATGTCTAACGTGGTTTATGTCTTCACATATTAGCATAATCCCCTGTAGAGAGGGGGACACTTTGGCCAATATTTGATGGAAAAAGTTGCCTCCGACAATCTGTGATGTTTTTGTTTTTTTAACATTCTCCATTTTTTTCAGAGTGGGGGCAGACAGGTTTTCATATAGCTGAATGTCACTGTACTATGCAAGTAGATCTTTCTTGGTCCTGCTGGACTTTAGTATGACCTCTTTGACATGATGGTAGAGTAGCCTCGTCAGTACATCTAGGGATGCGGAAGTTGGTAGAAACTATGGTTTGCTAACTCTGTGCCTGGTCTAAGAGACACACCTCCACTGGGAGGTCAGGCCCTGGAGAGATAGCACAGCTAAGCGGACAACGGCACATGTATAAGTGTGGGGTTGGATGCTTGTGATTAGTTGTAAGTGTGTATGGGAGTGGTTATGTGTTTGGGAGTGATGTATGGTTCATCTTACCTCAGTGCCCTTTTGGGAGATGGGCCAGCAAGCATCTTCCCTCTCACCCTCCTTCTTTTATGTTTGTTGTTCATTCATATCACAGCTAGCGGGGGACGTGTCCTTGCCAATAGGTTTTGGTGGGCTTTTACATTGAGAGTCAGGATATGGACAAGGTCGGGTCACAACCTCCCCTGCTCTGTAGGGTAAACTTTTAAGTAACCGACTTGGACGTACCCACCAAGCTAGAAGCCGGCTAGTGGTAAGCATTGAAAGGAAAAGGGAATTTGGATGGATGAGGAGGCAGGCGAGAACCCTGTTGACAAGTTGGTGCATAGACACGTTGTCTCTTTCATTGGCAAGGACGTTTATGTAAGCTCAAGTCAGTAGGGCAATAGGTGTTAAGGATTATATGTTAAGTTATGGATTATGTATGTATTTATCTCTGGTTATAATTAAATGATAAAGTTTAATAAAAGTTGGATGAGTCCAGGGCCGGACTGGGCACTAAAAGCAGCCCTGAAGAAAAATTCTATACCAGCCCAATAATGCGTCGTTTCTTACTCCAATGAAAGAACGCATATAGGGTTTCAAAATAAACAAAAGAGCGCCTTTATTTTAAGTAGACGTACATTTGCATGTAATCAATGTTTCAGTACAACTACCTTGGCCTATTAAGGACATTTTAGTAATGGTACTGAAATGCTGAATGTTTGCAGTCGCACAACTAAAAATTGAAGTGATCTTGTTTATTTTGAAGTTCTATGGGTGCGCTCTTCACTTTGAATATGTTATTGTGCATGAGTATGCAACTAGCAACAAGACTGGGCCAATACGTGCTCATTACATGCATATATATATATATATATATGTAGAAAGGCCATTAGGCCTGAATTTGTGGGAGGAGTAAGTCCCCTACTTAAACTCCCAGCCCCTACTCACCGCTGCCGCTCAGCTGATTGTCCTTAGCAACCAGCACTTCCGGTCCAGCTTCCCGCCAGAACTGTACCTGTTTCCAGCAGCCAGACACCCTGTGCAATCCTCCGTCCGTCCGAGGTCCTTCCACTCCGTTTCTCTCCGGTCGAGGTACCCGACTTCCGGTCACGAGACCGGCGCGTTCACGTGAGCAAGGCGTGGGAATTAGCGTTCGCTTTTCCCCGCCGTTCGGGCCTAAAAACGTAGGGGTAGGCTCCCTCTTTCGCATTTTCACGAATACACGCTTTTCGTTAATATCTCCATTCGCGCCAAAAAACGCACGAACGTTCGGCTCATTTCGCTATCATTTAAAGCATTTTCGTACGGAAACAACCGAATATATATTTCATGTTTAAACTCATTATTATCTGTATTCACTTTTTCTGTTCGGTCATTTCAGCACCAAACTATTCGTATGGTAAAATTCACGAACACCATCTTACTATTTTACATTCGGTTATTTCTATTCTTTTAAGCTAAGCATGCATAAGTTCTAATCACACTATCCTACTATTATTTATTCCTTCATATCAGTTTTTGGTTACATTATCCGGTTAACTACCAGCCCTGTGTTTTCCTACCTTGTTAAACCATTTATAGTATTTTTCTGTAATAAACATAATGTTTTACCATGGTTCATAACTTCATACGTGTCTATATACAAGCTATACCATTCTTTCCAAATAACACTCAGATAAGTCAGTTAAACACTATTTACAAGTTATACCCATTACACATAATCCGTACTATTCCTTGCACATAAATCACGCTGTCACATTTTGGCTTTTACAGATTGCATCGGTCTCTTGCTTTTCTGCATAAAGTTGTTATTTCAAGGTCCTTTTATTACAGGAACAGGTATGGCTTATTATCACCTTGAGTTTCAGGTTTTATCAATTATCTTCACATCTATTGCTAAAATATGGAATTTGTCTTGGTTAAACCCTTAGATCCTGTATTTATCTAAGCTTCCACCGTTTCTACGCAGTTAACCTGCAACGATTAAACAATCTCTGTACTTAAAACCAAGGTATAGTTCACTCTCTTTTCAATACTAGACCTCACGCGGTCTCAACTCCATTACTACCTTCCCTCAGGCTTACGCCCAGGATACGTTATCTCTTTACTACTTGTCTACACAGACTTTCGGTCATACGGCCATCAGGCTCAGAAGACACCAAAAACCTGACCCGGTACTCAGCCATACCTTCAGGTACTTACGTCCTTACTCAAGTACGTCCATTCGCTACCCCAAGGCCTCATTCTGCCTTCTCACTCATATCCAAAATCATCCCATTCCTACACCTTAACCTCCCAGATCCCTCAATGCAGGATCTCACGTGGTGCCCCTAACAAACCTTCTCCCAATACTATTCATACGACATCACGATACGTATAAACACATCAACATCTGTCTTAAACCCCCAGGATTCTTCCTCAAAGACAACATTAAGACAAGACTCTCTACACTTATCAGGAGGCTCCAGATACCATTTGCGACCAGTCAAGGTTAGTATCCGCACACCACTCCAGTCCTCTAACTTTACCCTTAAGCATACAATCGAACTGGCTATACGGCACAGGCTAATGCCTTAGCCCACCCTATCAGGAAATCTGATCCCGCGAGGCCTACCACCCCCACCCCACCTCAACACGGAGGTACGGCCCCACGCCCAAATCATAGTTATAAGCCTCGCATGCCTTACTACAGGGCTCTAGTTAGGGCCTCACCTGTCACGGCCACACGTTTTGATTTCTCTTATCGTCACCGAGAGGCCAACATCCCGCCACCACGTCTGTGGCACCTACGTCATAAGCCAAATCATAGGTAGAGCCTCTCACCGCCACTTGGCATTAGCAGGGCCTCACCTATCCAGTCATTCAATAGTTAAGTTTTTCGCCTCGGCATCTAGCATTAAAGTCCAGTTCTTCCAGACACACCACTCCCCATACCCCCCCCTTCTTACCTCACTCCCCTTCTAATATATCTTTCACATAATCATTCCTTTTTAGAATGTCCCAAGAACCAATTCCAACCGAAGAACCGATAGAAGAAACACCATTCACGCCAATCAGACCCGTGTCTCCAGGCGAATCACTTACTCTTTCAACCCCCACGTCCTTGAGAGCATGGACTATTCCCAAAATCACGGCCGAGCTTAGGCTCAGGGGAATCCCCTTTCCGGCCACAGCTAGAAAGGCAGAACTTTACAGGCTGCTTACCCACCAAGTCCCCGAGCCTCGGCCGGGAACTAGCTCTCAAGGACAACCACCAAGAAACAGCACGGCCACCCAGGATACCCTGGCAGATATCTTGGTCAATCTACAGACCCTCAATAGCAGGCTGTCTAAGGTGGAGAGCGCCATCTCCTCCTCAGGTACTAACACCGTAGTCCCAGTCTCTACCACGGCTGTACCTGCCATAACTACATGTCCCTCTATACTCCCCCCTCCAGCACCTGTCACAGCCATCACACCTTTCGAGTCACCAGCACACTCCATCCCAGATTATATCAGGAAAGATATCCTAGACGGGAAGGATGTGTGTCTGGTGTCTTTACTTATAGCCTCTCAGGATGTACTCGAGAACAAGGCATACAATTATGGTGACATTTCAGTTGTGCTCAAAACGAGGGATCCCAGGCTTAATAAAAAATTGTCTATCCCACAGTTTGTGATAGCTTTTGGGATATACCGCGACGTCATTTGCACGGTGTATCCCCATAGGAGAGAAGAGCTAGATCTCTATCTCCACAAGGTAGTGGATCTAGGCATCAAGTACGGGGGCTCTTCCTTCTATGACTACCACAAGTCAGTTTCAGCGAAGGCGGCGACCCATCTCAAGCAGTTCAACATTAGAATGAACTGGGGTCAGATGGACACTGAACTTTTCTGTCGCCACTTCGCTGGACTCAGGCCCCCGGCTTGTGCCATCTGTAATTCTACATCCCACATGGCGGACTTATGTCCCGTCGAACCAGATCCCACCACCTCCACTCCCACCCCTCACCCCACGTTCACACCTCACTCCTCTTTCACCCCTCACAACAAGCCAGCGGGTGGTCTCCGGGATAAGCTGGGTAGGCCCATCTCCTTTTTAGGTAAAGCACAGGTGTGTAATAATTTCAACGCAGGCTCCTGCAGTTTCAGCGCCTGTAGATTATTGCACATCTGCTCCATATGTTTCAGGGCACATACCAAGACCATGTGTCCAGCCAGGTTGTCACCAAACAAATGACTAACCGACATAAATATCGACAACCTGGTTTTTTATCTAAGGTCTCACCCCAGCAGGCACTTAGTGGATTTTCTCACCACAGGTTTCTCACAAGGGTTTCACACAGGCATAGTAGCCATTCCCCCAGGTACACTAGAATGTCCTAATCTCCAGTCTGCACGTTTAGACCCAGTCGCTGTAGACACTCTCATTTCCGCAGAAACCACAAACGGTTTCATGATCGGTCCTTTCACCTCTTCACCGTTTTCCTCCTGGCGCACTAACCCTATTGGTATTGCTATTCACAAATATTCTAATAAAAAACGTCTCATTATCGATTTATCGGCACCGCACTCCTCTTTTGTTCCAAGCATAAACGCACTCATTCCAGCAGACGAATTCTCTCTGCAGTACGTCACCATCGACGACGCCATACAGTCCATCATGACATCTGGTAATCGACCCTGGCTCAGCAAAACAGACATCACTAACGCCTTTAAATTACTGCCCATACACCCCTCACTCTGGCACTTACACGGTGTTAAATGGCGAGGGTATTATTACTTCTCAACACGACTCACTTTTGGTTCTCGAAGCAGCCCCAAACTTTTCGACATTTTCGCAGAGTCACTATGCTGGCTGCTTCTGAACGTCATCAGGTGTCACTCCGTTATTCACTATCTAGACGACTTTCTACTGATAGAGCCAGGGTCATCAACACCCACAGCAATCAATAGTACTACCGCACTTTTTTCCACACTGGGAGTCCCTTTGTACCCAGCCAAAACTATAGGACCCACAACAAAGTTGACCTTTTTAGGCATAGAGCTCGATTCTGTCAAACTCAGAGCCAGCCTTCCACACGACAAACTTTCACGATTGAGAGGGGAGATAGACACGTTCCTGCGGAATGACGTTTGCACCAGGAGAGAACTTCAGTCCCTTCTTGGATCTCTGAACTTCGCCATGCGCATCATTCCGCAGGGAAGGTCTTTCATTTCCAGACTTCTTTGCCTGCTCCACGGAGTCCCGGACTCCGGCACAGTTTCTTTGGACCCCCACGCCAAGGCTGACTTAGCTATGTGGGGGAAGTTTTTGAAAGACTGGAATGGTATCTCCATGTTTATCCCCCCTCTCTCCACCTCTTCACCCATCATCCACACAGACGCAGCAGCCAACACCGGTTTCGCAGCCATTTTCGGGAACCACTGGTTTAGGGGCCACTGGCCCACTGAGACGGATGCCTTGCCAGGATTCAGGGAGACCTCAGCCCTATTTGAAATTTACCCCATTGTGGCGGCCGCACACACCTGGGGTCATCTCTGGTCCGGCAAGGCAGTAAAATGCTACTCAGATAACTCGGCAGCTTGCGATATCATTAACAAAGGGCGCTCATCATCCCTGACCATCATGCGGCTGATTCGCAAGTTGACCTGGCTGGCAGCATCCAATCAGTTTCACTTAGTATGTTCTCACATCCCGGGTATTCACAACACCGCCGCTGACGCTCTTTCTCGTTCTCGATTCCAGGCATTTTCTCAGGCACTCCCAGCAGCTCACCAACAGCCATCCAGGACACCACGGTTTCACGAACTAATATTGGATTAAGCACACTCTTGCTTCACGCTAGATCACTCACTCACCAAGCATTATCACCCAACACTGCTATCACTTACAATAGGGCACTTAACATATTTAACAAATTCACTGCAGAATTCGGGCTACAAGGTGACTTTTCTATCCAAACCATGGTGTCTTTTGCCTCTTTTTGCCACCTACACCTTAATCTGTCACACAACACCATTAAACTTTACCTCACCGGGGTTCAGCACCACAGCCTCACCAATTTTCCTAACAGCACTCCTTTTTTGTCTTCATACCCCATTAAAAAGGTCTTGAAAGGTATATCAAAGGTTTCACCACCACTCGCAAGCACTAGATTACCCATAGACGGGCCTATCTTCAGGTCACTTAGCAATCTCCTTGACACAGCCCCATTTGATAGCTACACCAATACGGTGATAAAATCTGCCATATATCTCGCTTTCTACGGTTTTCTCAGACCTAGAGAGTTCACCGTGATTTGTCAAGGAGATATCACACGATGCCTTAAAACTTCACACCTCACCAAGGTAGAGGATCACTACCTCCTTTCTATCCCTACCACGAAAACCAACCGGTCAATACATCCTACAATAATTCCTCTCTTCCCTACTGATAATGCCTGGTGTCCGGTGAAAGTTCTCGACCAACTACGGTCAACTCTTCACACTCACCTGCCAGACTCTCCGCTCTTAACATTACAAGGGCACCCGCTTACCACGGCAAAATTGATGTTACATGTCAGAACCCTGTTATCTAAGCTCGGACACAACCCGGCTGCATTCTCCGGGCACTCCTTCCGCATAGGAGCCGCCTCAGCAGCCTCTAGCACAAACGCACCGGTCCACATCATCAAAAGGCTCGGGCGATGGAAATCCTCCATATATAACGCATATATTCCGCAACCAGAGAAAGAGCTTCGCCAAGCTTTCAGGAACTTGGTCTTGTAAAATGCAATAAAGTGTGTATTTTCTCGAATTTATCTTTTTGCCCTCTTTTATTTACAGGCCCACTCGTACGTTGGTTTCGGCACACCACAACCAACTTTGCTCACAGATACTATCCATTACGTATTTAAATTCCGAGCACAAGTAGAAAGGCCATTAGGCCTGAATTTGTGGGAGGAGTAAGTCCCCTACTTAAACTCCCAGCCCCTACTCACCGCTGCCGCTCAGCTGATTGTCCCCACCCACCTACACCCTGTTTTAACTACATTATCCTTGGTGGGCCCTCTTTTATTTACAGGCCCACTCGTACGTTGGTTTCGGCACACCACAACCAACTTTGCTCACAGATACTATCCATTACGTATTTAAATTCCGAGCACAAATATATATATATATAATAATGACATTTATGTGTTTATTATGCATATATAAATGTATATTACTATATGTGTAACTATTATAGGCATAATTATATGTTACTAATGCACACATCAATATACATGCATATATATATATATATGTGTGTGTATTACTGTCAGGATCACATCAATTTACGTCTCTTACCTTTACCTCGTTTAGTGTATCTTGTCTCCAATTGTCTCCTTTTTTTCTCTTACAGCGACCCTTGTGCATCTTTTACTTCATCCCAGTCCATGTGTGTTTCTTTTTACCCTTCTCCAGCCTCTGTATTTCTCTTTCCCCCAGCCCCTTTTGTGCTGTTCTTAGCCCCAGCCACTTTGTCTCTTTCTCCTCTTCCAAATCTCATCTGTGTGTCTTTTTCTAACTCCAGACTCTGTGTGTCTCTTTCTCTTCTCCCAGCCACTTTCTGTCTATTTTCCACCAGCCCAGCGTTGCCTCCCACAAATCTTGTGTCACTTTGTTCCCCTTCCCTACTGTATGTCTCTTTGTCCCCCCAACAAACCTTCTGTGTGTCTCTTTCTCCCCTCTCCTCCCTGTGTCTCTCTTCCCCATCTCCTCCCTGTGTCTCTCTTCCCCATCTCCTCCCTGTGTCTCTCTCTTACCCCCCTGTCTCTTTGTCCCCTCTTCCCTGGTGTCTCTCTATTACCCCATCTGTTTCTGTCCCCTCCCCTTCTCCTGTGTCTCTCTATTACCCCTCTCTTTGTCCCCCCACCCCTTTGTCTCTCTATTACCCCTCTGTCTCTTTGTCCCCCCCTTCCCTGGTGTCTCTCTATTACCCCTCTCTTTGTCCCCCCCATCCCCTGTCTCTCTATTACCCCATCTGTCTATGTGTCCCCCCTTGCACAGCTAAGCGGACAAGGGCACATGTCTCTCTATTACCCCTCTGTCTCTTTGTCCCCCCCCAACCTGGTGTCTCTCTATTATCCCTCAGTCTCTGTGTCCCCCCTTCCCCTGTGTTTCTATTACCCCTCTATTTGTCCCCCCTTCCCATCTTTTTGTGTCACCCCTTCCCCTCTTTTTGTCCCCCTTCCCCTTCCTCTCTTTTTGTCCCCCCCTTCCCCTTCCTCTCTTTTTGTCCCCCCCTTCCCCTATTTTTCTATGTGCCTGCTGACCTTGTTACAGGAGGACTGAGGGAGGGGGCAGAGCTAACTACCATGCTCCCTTGCGGTTCCCATAATTCCCAGCGTTGACTCTATGTCCTCCTCCCTCAGTCCTCCTGTGTTGACAGCTATGCTGCTGTCAGTATCAGTGAGTTTGCTGCTGGACCAGTTAGGCGGCCGCCCGGCACACTCACTGATACTGACAGCGGCATAGCTGTCAGCACAGGAGATGGGGCCACCGGCCGCAAGGTGAGTAATCACCTCAGAGTGTGCCGCCGGACCGGCCACCCGGCGGCACCAACATGCGGCTGCGATATTATTAAAATATGGGGAGCAGGTCTCCCTCTCTATCTCCAGCCCCCCAGGTGCCGCAGCCCACCGGGAAATTTCCCGGTATCCCGGTGGGCCAATCTGGCCGTGGATGAGTCCTACAGTCTTATGTTTGAATAAATGCTGTGGCCTGTTTTATCCAAAAATTCGGTGTCTGTCATTATTGAGGGGTTATTTGTGGTTATTCTTATTCACATCATATTCCCCGCTACGTCCATACATGGGTCAGGGTACGAAACATGCCACAGAGAAAAGCCTGCTGGTCAGCTGGTATAATGGTCTGTGGGATGCCCTGCAGATACAGGTTAAGTTGTCGTGACCTGTCTTATTAAAAAGAAAAAAACATTGAAATAAGTATTTAGTTCCTTTGCTATAGAAAAAAAACTGAAATATCACATTGAAATAAGTATTTAGTTCCTTTGCTATAACACAGGAAATTTAGCTCAGATGTATTTATTTCTCTGGAACATCTTTGAGATGTTCCCAAGATTACAGTGGCCTTCATAATTCTTAAATGGAAAAAGTTTGGAACAATCAGAACTCTAACAAGAGCTGACCACCGGTGGGGGAGAGGGGAGAGATTTGTTACAGAGGTCACCTAGAACCCAATAGTTATTCTGGGTGAGCTCTAGAGATCATGTGTGAAGATGTGAGAAACTGGCAGAAGGACAGCCATTACTGCAACACTCCACCAATATGGCTTTTTTGGCAGACTGGCCAGATGGAAACTTCACCTCACTGCAAGATTTGGATTTTACAAAAAAGAGCACCTAAAAGACTCTCAGAATGCAAGAAACAAAATTCTCTGGTCTGATGAAACGCTCCTGGCCCACTCCTGCAGTACTCTGCTAACAAGCACCCCTGTGCGCCTACGGTTATTTTTAGAGGAACTCTGTAGTGTTGGGAATATAAACCTGTATTCCTAATGATATTGTGCCCTTGTCCATAGTTCTATAAAGGTCCCCCCCTCATGTGCAATTAAACTTGATGGCTACCCCTGCACTGCTCACCTCTCCATCCACTGCAACGTTATGGAGGAGGCTTGGCATTCTCCACGATGGTCCAAAGCTTTCTCATCCAATATTTGATATAGAAAACCATTGTATTCAGAGCTTTACTGTGGACTTCAATATCGCATGACATTCTTTTTTTTTTTTTGGAAATCTTTATTTTAAGATTTTAGAAAAGGGCAAAAGCAAGCGTAAAACACATATTCATGAGAAGAAATAAAATTAGTATGCTGTAAAACCATCAGACTATCTCCCAACGTTTACCATGAACATCTTATTTGCCAATGGTAAGAGCGGACTTCAATAGGGTGTTAATATATCTTCACCGCCCCTTTGAGTGTCTCTTCCCCCCCCCCAGCCCCTTTATGTGTCTCCCACTTCCCAGCCCCCTGTGTGACAACCACCCCCCACCCCTCAGCACCTTTGTGTGTCTCTTTCTCCCCCAGAGTCCCTTTGTGTGTCTCAGTTTGTCTTTGGAAAGATGTCTTCAATTTAAACAGTGAACTATGCATTTTACCATTTTATAATGAAATTACACAGAAGATTAAACTTCCAATATTATATACACCAAATAGCTAATCTTTATCTGGGATACAGAGTATTCAGAGATAGTATTCATAGCCATTATTTTTTTTCACACCTATCTATGCTGCAGTCATATGCTACAATTGTTTACAGTATTCTTATTTTGCTTTTCGCATAAATTTACACTCCGTACCCCCACAATGACAAAGCAAAAAAACAATTTTGACACCTTTGCAAATATATTAAACAGAAAAAACTGAAATATCACATTGACATATATATTCACACCCTTAACTCAGTACTTAGTTGATGCATCTTTGGCACAGAATACATGCTCAAGTTGTTTTGGGGTATGATGCATTGAACTTTGCACACCTGGATTTTGGTAGTTTCTGCCACTGATCTCTTCAGATCATTTCAAGCTCTGTCAGGTTGGATGGGGATTGTCGGTGGACAGTGTAGCGAAATGGATGCTCTAGCTACACTTTTATTCCCTTTTGTTCAGCTCTCCATACACCCCCTGTTCGTTTACCGAACCAACTATGTGTGGGTCCCCAGATTCCTTTTGTATTTTGGTCATCCTGTGCCCATTATTGGTGCAGGGTATGTTAAATGCATTGCTTGTCTGTGCCTCTTCCCCACCCCCTTTTTTCTGTCCTATTGTTTCCCCAGCCGGGCGTTGTCCCAGGGATGCTGCCAGACCAGTTTAAACTAGCTGCTTTGTCCCTCCTCAATCTCCCATCAGTCCTTGTTATTGTCTGACCCCCACCCTTCCTTGTACTATGGCAATCTATGTACCCTATTGTATGTAAATGAGGCTGTTGGGGGGGTTTCAACTATGTGTGCTATGCCTAGTAAAGTTCAGTTGACTCCCAGAACTGTCTGTCATCCAGTTACTGGGGAAAAGTGTCTTGGGATATTTTACTGCCTATTTCAGCTACGAGGACTGACCAGCGGAGATACCTATGCTAGGTATTCGAGCTCCGCTACAGACAGTTATTGTCAGGTTTCTCCAGCGATGTCCAGGTAGATTCAGTCAGGGCCGGCCTTAGGCAATTAGGCGCCCTGTGCAAAAAGTCTTCACGGCGCCCCCCCCACCTCCCACCAAGTTGCCTGAATACAGTAACACACACAGGCACCGGGGACGTGTGTATCACGAGGCAAACAAGGCATCTGCCTTGGGCGCCACTTTGCAGGGGGCGGCAAAAAAAAGCATCCCTCCAAACCCCCAGGCAGATCCCTTGCTTGCCTCGCATCCTGGGGGGCTCAAGAGCTGACCGGCTGGCCACTTTTGAGCCCCCCCAAGGCTGGCAGCGGGCAGCGAAGGAGCATACTCACCTGAGCTCTTCCTGCTCAGCTTCCTCTGCGCCGCTTAATGAAGCCGGGAGCCAGAATATGACGTCAGTCCGGCTCCCGGCATCACTAAGCGCTGCTTACTCAGCCTGTGCGCCCCCTGCCTGCCTGCCCAGCAGCCACACTGGACTGCTGGTAAGAAATCCACTCCAGCTTTCCCAGGGAGGCTGGGTGGATTTAAAATAAATGTAAAAAATATTAGTTTGTGAGTGTTAGTGGAAATGTCTGTGTGTGTGTCTGTGAGTGTTTATTTTGAAGTGAATGTGTGTGTGTGTGTGTGTCTGTAAGTGTGTAATTGTGTGTGTCTGTAAGTGAATGTGTGTGTGTCTGTGAGTGTATATGTGTCAGTCAGTGAGTGTGTATGTGTCAGTCAGTGAGTGTGTATGTGTCAGTCAGTGAGTGTGTATGTGTGTCAGTGAGTGTGTATGTGTCAGTCAGTGAGTGTGTATGTGTCGTCAGTGAGTGTGTATGTGTCGTCAGTGAGTGTGTGTCGGTCAGTGAGTGTGTAGGTCAGTGAGTGTGTATGTGTCGGTCAGTGAGTGTGTGTCGGTCAGTGAGTGTGTGTCAGTCAGTGTGTATGTGTCGGTCAGTGGAGTCGTGCATCTTTCGGTGAGTGCTTGCGTCTGTCAGTGAGAGTGTGCATCTGTCAGTGTGTGTCCAAGTAATAGTGTATGTGTGTATGTCATTGTTTGTCAGTGTATATGAGAGTGTGTGTCTGTCAGTGAGTGTGCGTCTGTCAGTGAGTGAGCGTCTGTCAGTCAAAGTGCGGCCTTGACAGGAAGGGGTGGGGAAATTTAAACTCGGTTACAGGCATGTACACACACACTCAGTTAAAGGCAGTCACACATACAGGCACAGGCACAAACAATGGCACAGCTACAGCGACACACACAGACAGACAGTCACATAGGCAGTCACACACACAGACAGACACACAGTAACACACACATAGACAGTTATACACACACAGGTAGGCAGTCACACAGATAGAAAGTCACACACACAGGCAGGCAGTCACACACACAGGCAGGCAGTCACACACAGACAGATAGTTACAGACAGACACACACAGGCAGGCAGGCAGTCACATACAGGCAGTCACACACACAGACAGACAGTCACACACACAGACAGTCACACAGACAGACAGTCTCACACACACAGGCAGTCACACACACGGGCAGTCACACAGACAGACAGTCACACACACAGGCAGTCACATACATGGGCAGTCACACAGACAGACAGTCACACACACAGACAGTCACACACAGAGACAGTCACACACACACACACAGAGACAGACAGTCACACACACACACACAAGGACAGGCAGTCACACAGACAGTCACACACACACACACACACAGACATTCACACGCACACAGGCAGGCAGTCACACAGACAGTCACACACACACACAGACAGTCACACAAACAGGCAAACAGTCACACACACACACTTACCTCTTTCCAGTGGATGCAGTTGGCTGATGGGGAAGCATCTTTCCCTCTTCCTGTACAGCAGGGGCTTCGGGAGGTATTAGCCCGTCTCCGCCTCTCGATAAGCCCCGCCTCCGCCGCTCGGTAAACCCCGCCCCCTCTGCCGCGATTTTTTTTTTTTTTAAATAGACCCGGGGGGAGAATAATTAATCCTCCAGCCAGGTACCTCTTTTAGCTCCCCTGCACTCCGGCCATGAGTGAGCTGTGTCGGCCACAGGGCGCCCCCTGTTCCATGGCGCCCTGTGCGGTCGCACAGCTCGCACACCCCTAAGGCCGGCCCTGGATTCAGTTCCTGGGTAACTTGAGGATATTCACAGAATTATCCCTAAGCCACTCTTACGTTGTCTTGGCTGTGTGCTGAGGGTCAATGTCCTCTTGGAAAATGAACATTCAGCCCAGTCTGAAGTCCTGTGCACTCAGTAGCAGGTTTTAATTAAGGATACGTTCTGCTTTACCTCAAACCAGAATGTTTTTTCAGTCAGTCTACTGAAACCTCTCTCCCCCCCAAAGCATGATGCCGCCACCATGCTTTACCTATGGGGTGGTGTGGCAAAGGTGGTAAGCAGTACTCGGTTTCTTCCAGACATGAAGAAATACAGGTACTGTATTGAAGTACATGAAGACTTTGAATTGAAGTCAAACAGTTTAATTTGTGATTCATTAAACTAGAGAAACTTATTTCTCACAATCGGAGTCCTTTAGGTGCTTTTTGCCAACTTTTAAAAAAGAATGACTTCTATCAGGCCAGTCTGCCATGGCCACATCAGTAAAGTGTTGCAGTGATAGTTGTCTTTCCACAAGTTTCTCCATCTCCACGCCTGTTCTTTGAAGCACACCTATAGCTTACCTCCCAACTCCGGCGTCCTGCGAAAATAGAGGATGGTTCAGTGACAAGATTTGCATCACTGGTTTCTCCTATAGGGAGCAGTCCTGTCCAGAAAAGGGGTGGGTCCACCTGGTAGAATTGACAGGCCAAATTGGCATGAATGCACATCAGCCTGCCTGCCAATCAAGCAGGCTGGCCCACTGAGGGCAATTTATGCAGTGAACACTGTTTCAGTGCTTTTTAAAGTTTTCTAGAGCCTTTAACATAGCATGAGAGCTTCTAATAATGAGCTCACATTATGCTTGTTGGGGACACCAGGGGAAAAGCAGGATACCAGGGAACATATTTGGTACTGCGGGACAGGACCCAAAAATTTAGATTGTCCTGCTTCAATGCATTGGGAGTTCTGCTATCGGGTTACAGGTTACCTCTCTAACCAAGGTCCTTCTTCCCAAATACTCAGCTTGGCTAGGTTGCCAGTCCTAAGATGATGTTATATTAACCTACTTCTATTTTAGCATTATGGATCCTTCAATTCAGACAAAATTTGATTGTAGCCATCTCCAGATCTGTGTCTGAACATAAGTCTGTTTTTTTGAGCTTATCTCATGGCTTAATTTTTGCCCTGATATGCATTTACAGCTGTGAGACCTTATATAGACTGGTGCATGCAGAGGTGTAACTAGAAACCACAGGGCCCCGGTGCAAAAATTGCCTTGGTCCCCCCCGCATACGTCTACCCCCCGCCACTCCCCCATATGTCTATCCTCCCTCTCCAATATGTTCCCCCTCACACATGCATACAAACAGATACACATGCTGAAACACACACACATACATACAAACACACACACATACAGACACACACAGACACAAATACATTCACACAGACATACAGACACACAAACACACACATACATACAGACACATACATTCAAACACACACAGACACATACATACAGACACACAGACAGACACATACATACACTCAAATACACATACATACCGGACTTTACATAGGACACGAGGACATGAGTTTAGACTCTATTCACAAACCGGACTTTACATAGGGCACGAGGACATGAGTTTAGACTGGAAGAAAGAAGATTTCGTCTAAGGCAAAGGAGAGGTTTTTTTACTGTAAGAACAATCAGGATGTGGAATTCTCTGCCTGAGGAAGTGGTTTTATCAGAGTCCATACAGATGTTCAAACAGCTACTAGATGCATACTTGCAAAAACAGAATATTCAAGGATATAATCTTTCAATGTAGGGTAATAACTGCTTGATCCAAGGATAAATCTGACTGCCATTCTGGGGTCAAGAAGGAATTTTTTTCCTAGCTTGTTGCAAAATTGTGCTTCCAACTGGGTTTTTTTGCCTTCTTTTGTGTTAAATATGTTTATTGGTTCCATAACATATTCCAATGCAAACATACTATTTTTAATGCGAGTTAGTGCCTGCGCAGAGGCCTAATTATCTGTGTATGAATGGATTCACAAGTTGTTGCCTGCGCAGAGGCTCTTCCTTCATAACAGTTGTTGTATAGCATTCAATATAGTATCATAGTCAAGCATGGTCTCTCTAGGTGCCAGTAGGCAGTAATAAGACAAGTGAGTAAATTAAGGCTGATAAATTAAGAATTAACGTTAATAAACAGAACAATATGAAAGCAATATCTTTTGCAATCTGTATATTATAAACAGCGTAGTTAACACGTTATAGCATGCCGTTGTCCTTTGGCTAAATTAAGACTTAGTTGTTTGTCCTGTAACAGCGCTTAAACAGTTACGGTGCAGGCTTGCAACAATAAAAAAGGTGCAACAGTTAAGAATTGGCGTCCGAGTACATATTAGTAGAGGAGCAGGCTGGTAGTAACCCTTTGGGTGTCGCCCTAGAGTCGCCTAAGTATGATGTGCATTAAAGAAGTTACATTCTGAGAGTCGGGAGCTAAATGTGCCATCTAATCTTTGTGTGCGACTCCGTATGTGGTCTGGGCTTTAGAATGCAGTTGGTCAGGGTCTATTTGCGTGTTGATTTAACCAGGCAGTCACATTTAGCATTATGTAGTATAGACATGTGTGCCTACAGTATCTCCTGGCTTGTAGGTAGGCACAGGCCCTAACGCTCGCGGTCAGCTGCCGTGAGGGTAATATAGAACGTATCTACTTTATTAAAGATTTATATGCGGAGACCATTGGCTCGCTTCTAATGCCCGCTGAGACCGAATATCCTTACATACTTATTCAGTTGTGGGCGTAGTTGTGTACATATGTGTAGTCGTTATATTACGTATCAGTCTGGTACGTGCGGTACCTATTGGTGTAATGTGTATGCTGTATCGTGAAGCTAGGGTCTTGGGCATGGGTCTGGGTATCATATCCTGTTACATTTCAGTTATTGAACAAGCCCTAATAAGCAGCGTTAGACTTATGCCCTCCGGGGCTCTTTAGCATGGGGTGTCGTCCTGTGTGGCAGTCCCATGGCTCCCATGCCTCCGCTACAGCACAGTCCCAGGGTCGTCGAACCTCCTTCCATCTTCTCCCCACCAACTCCGGTCCGCTGGCTGTGTCCTCCACCGTGCCGTGGGCACTCAAGGGCTGAGGCTGACCACTCGACCCCACCACCAAAGTCTGTGACCCGCCCGCCCCCTGTACCTTCCCAACACCGTGTTGGTCCACATAGAGTGCGTTCCCCCAAGTCTCTCCCGCTGTCAGCCTCACTCTTGGGGCCGGTACACGTACCCCACGGCCACCGGTCCGCCGGAAGGGTAGCACACTCCTGCCCCACAGGGCTCGCGGCAGCGGGGACATAGCTCTCCGGGGACCTCTCTACCCAGAGGCCGGGGTACTCACTGCTCCAGCGGGTGCCTGGTCAGCGCGGAGGTTCTGTCCGGCGTCCACTTCGTCTGTTCTTGTGCGAGCAGCCCACGCCAGGTCCCCCCAATGAGTGCGTTATTCCGCTCCACCTTCTGGGTCCCCACCAGCTCACATTTTCCTTCTGTCCTGGTGCACCCTTTTCCACTGTGCCTGCCCCCCTCGTTTCTGTGTTCCGTTTTTCTGGCTGGACATTTTCTGCTGGCTTGCTGCTGCACATGCAGCTTTTGCCAGTGTAGGCGGCCAGCGCACACCCCACGTGGGAATTCCCACCGTGGCATGGGTCACCGCCATGCGGCCGGGATAACCCCCACCGGCCGGGGGGGGGGCAGGGCCGTGCCCCGGGCCGGGTGTGCAAAGGGAACCATCTGTGCGGCGTCTCTCCTGCTTAAATGTGTCGGGGCTGCGCCTCTCTGTGGCGTCCCGCCGCGTGTCGTTGTCTCGGCCGGATGCTCTGCCGCATGTAGGCCGGGCTCGCCCTCCATTGCCCGTCCAGCTTGTGGTGTACTTCTTGCCGGCATCCGAGGTGCGCTAGGGTCGTTCCCTGTTAGTTGTTGTCGGGATAGCCGACTTCTTAGCAGTCATTTGTGCCTTTTGTGCCTTTTTGCTCAGGGTAATGCTGGAGCCCATGTATAATGCGTCTGTTCGGCCCGGCGGCCCCTTTTTGCCTTCTTTTGGATCAACAGCAAAAAACAAATGTGAGGTAGGCTGAACTTGATGGACGCAAGTCTCTTTTCAGCTATGTAACTATGTAACTATGACACATACATACATACATACAAACACACACACATACATACACACACACATACAGAGAAACATTCATACAGACACACATACATACAAACACAAACATATACAGACACATATACAAAATGTTTTAGTCACCCTCCTGTTTCCTACCTTTTAGAGGATGACTTTCCCTGGTGTCCAGTGGTGGCTGAGGCTGATGATAGTCAGAATTCCCACTCTGACTCCCTCCTTTCCTCCCTCCCGTGCGGCTCCCGGTGTAAGCTGGGAAGAGTGACCAGACAGTCACTTCCTCCCAGCTCTGATGTCATCACAGGGAGCCTGGTCACACTGTTAAAGCGCAGCAGCGCTGACCGGGCCCCCTGGTAATTTGCCATCGGGTGGCCCTAACAGTATGGGCCACCCGATGGGCCCCTTCAATGCGACCCCGGCGGTTATACCGTGCAGGCTGGGGCCACGTTACTTAGCTGGCGGGCACCACAGTTGCAGGGGTCCGCAGGGCAGCTGGACCCCTGGAGTGGTGTGCCCGGTCGCAGCTGCGACTCCTGCGACCGCGGTAGTTTCGCCAATGGGTGCGTGCCTTTCCATATCATGTCCAATCAATTGAATTTACTACAAGTGGACTTTAATCAAAGTGTAGAAACAGCTCAGAGATGATCCAGAGAAATGGAAGCATCTGAGCTAAATTTTGAATGTCACAGCAAATGTAATATTTCAGTCGTTATGAGTGTAGATTGATGTGAAAGAATTTGAAACAATTGTTGCATGAGGCAACAATATACAAATATGAGAAAAGATGAAGGGATTTGAATAATTTCTAAATACATAGCATATTTTATTTTTTATTTTTTACATCCTGCTTTCTTTATCTGTGATATAAAGTCTGCCTCATTGCTCTTTACAGCAATAATTTCCTCAACACTTAAAGCAATTGTATTTACAATCCAAGCCAGCCTGTATTACACTGATTTTGCCAGGTTAGTGAAGCTGTGCAACCATTGTGCAAGTCAGTACTATTATATGGGAGATCAATTGTAGATTATGCTAGCTTTAGTGTACCTATAATCTTAATTTTATTAATGACAGGAGGCGAGTATTTGCTTAAGTCTCTCTTTACTAGAACTCCATAGCAGCACAGAAAAACAACCGATCAGAAAAAAGTTAGGTACTATAAAACTCCCCTCCCCATACATCATTTCCTCTTTCAAGCTGCGACAAAAACAGAATAAAAGGCAGAAAACATAATATGAAAAAAAAGCACGAAGTCATAGATACAATGAATACAACAATGTCCACCATGCGAGAAGAACTGCCAAACCAGATAGCATTGATGGCCTGTAAACTGAAATGAGAGAAAAACAGAATTGAACAGGTTGATTATCCAATGAAATGTACTCTGAATAAACATGTAGGTACCCAATGTAGCAACCAAAAGTACCTTAATATGTAGATATCCCAACCCTACTTATGAAAAAACAGACATAAGAACAGGTGACAGGTAACAGAGACAACAAGCAGAGTTGCATACTGACCTGATTAATCCAAACTGTTAAAATTAAACAAGGGAGGGAAAAGAACGGGTGGGAAATACTCGCCTCCTGTCATTAATAAAATTAAGACTATAGGTACATTAAAGCTAGCGTAATCTACAATTTTATAACATGACAGGAGGCTTCGTATTTGCTGTTTTAACGCTCAGTCAACAAATCCAACGCTGGTACCTATTCCAGGAGCTATCCGAGCAATCCTAAATGGACTTTCCAAATGCGATAAATGACAGTAGATGGATCGATGAAGATGCCAGCTGACGAAGCATCCCAAATACGGAAAAAAACACCATCCGCTGATAGATCCACTGTACGTGGGGTTGCAACCTGTTTCCTACCAGCCGGTCCATGAGCTGCCAAGCTGACCTATTAGCCATTTCCATGTAGTTATAAAATGTCAAAGGCCATTTGCGGACTTAGGGCCGCGAGAAGACATTGCCACCATGTCTCAACTCTTGATGTGTAAGGTGGCTTCTCCGATCGTGCCAGGGTAGATCTCTAATCTCAAGGAGTCCACCACCAATTCCGTAATAGAACCGAGTAGGATCTTTTGTTCCCTCATGGCCTACCCGGTGAGATGTCTCATCCGAGAATACATTTATTATGCAGGCAAGAGTGGTCAAACTAGCCCTATCCTAAGTGATTCCAATATTCCAAATGTACTGTGAAATCCTCGGCTGCGGTAGAGAAAGGACTCCAAAAAGGACGTTCAATCAGGGTCCCAAACTGAACTTATGTGGTGGAACCGTGGTCGACTATTCTGGGAATAGTGGGTCCTGGAAATATTCAAAGGGATGGGAAATGTAAACTGGAGTTGAGATTCCCATCCAGATGTCATCGTCTAAGAGTGATAAGATGTATGGATCCCATGGTGATTGGGACCTGTATAACAACAAAGAGTGAAATAGTCCGATTACCCATCGTACGATCCTGTTCTATGCCCGACCTGTCAAAATTTGTGTATGGATTCCTGGTCTACACGCCACCTACAAGATAGGGTATAATATAGTGAGACCCTTAGGTCCCTGTACCCCTGACTGTCCAGGCACGTATCTCCCAGAGTAGGCCCTAGGTCAAGGGGCCCAGGAATCTGCATTGATAATCGAAGTCAAAGTCTCCCTATAGAGGGATACCTCCCTTCTTAGCTTGGAGTCCCGCGAACACATACGCAGGCAAGGCGTAAAGTCCCTTCGCTCATGACAGGTGACTCCAGAGAGCAGATATAGCGGTCCGAATCATGTGTTGTCCCGTTTGAGAATGTCGGCAGCCCTATCTGAGTCTGCTACACATCCTGAGCCGTACTCCAGCGGTAGGTTGCGACTTGACTCTGACATCCATGTAGGAGTCGGGGCACACCAGGTTCCTCCACAGAGTCTTGTAGGTCTCCTTGATGGTAGTTGAAAAAGTGGGTTAGCGCGAACCCAAACCAAGACGGCTCCCGTGAGGGATATAGAGTATAGACGGAGGGCCTTCCATCTCCGAACCATGTTCTCCAGGTATGTGCTCAGAGGAGTAGTGGCATTCCTGCCATCTTATCCCAAGATTGTAATGACCAGGGAACTCAAGACAACCGGGGTTTCCGGTCTTACCATGCAATCCATGTGTACGGTGTACCTGCAGACCGGGTAGTCGGCCTTCCCTAGTCTTGTTACCCGAGCAAGGCAGTGCCCGTTTACTCCATGAAGGTCTCCGTATCTCATGTCATCTTGATATGGGAAAAACTGTCTGTGCAGTTTGTTCGCAATGGTCCGGATATCCAAAACAGAATGCAATTGTCTGTTTTATATAGCGCAGAATATACCAAAACCTGCACTCTTGTAATACCTGAGGCTCATCCGTTAGCTGTACCGTCTCCAGGAGTGTGTGTAAATAAGCGGGAGTCTCCCCCCGTATACCTCTGTGAGTATTTCTCGCGTGTGGTACAGTGGTCTGGATCCAGTAGATCCATTACAGGAGATAAAATAGAGGGATCCAGTCTAAATATGTATGTCCTGCATGATCAGGCAGCCCTCTATAATAAAATCTATCTGCATCCCTCTATGCAGTCATCGATGTCCTGTACAGGTACAAGCCTGTGTGATGAAAAAATTGGACGGCACCGTAGAGCATTGAGTGTATGAGAGAGCCGAGCTCTCTCAGTATCGGGCTGAAGTTGAGGGAGGGCCGCGCCCTCTAATAACAAATCAGTGTCCGGTTCTGTATATGAGAGGGGTTCGCTCTCTGTTCCTGAAAATAAAATATAATTCCTTAGAGACTTAGGGTGACCAACAGCAGGGGTACACCAATTACTAATATCAGCATAAGACTGAGGTCCTTAGGTGGGTCTCTCTCCGACCATGAGACCTCTCTCTGAATTGCTCACCTGAGAAGGAATCAACTGGTAGTAAACCAGCCCGATGGCAGATGGGTAGTATACAACCTTGGGCCATGTCCATCCTTAATAACAGAAAGGGATGGTGCGAAAATGCAACCTTTGGAAACAATGATGGAAACTACCAACTGACCGCCCGGATCACGTGCCCGGATCACGTACCTGGACACCCACCTATCTCCATGTCACTAGTGGGTACTGGGCTTTCCTCAGTGATATTCCCCCAGGCCTGCGGCCAAAAGGCACTGATAGAGCAGGCCCGTCAGAAGGGTACAGGCCTAGCAGGCCAAACGAATGGGCACAGACATAGCTGGCCAATCAAATAGGCACAGACGTAGCAGGCCAGTCAATGGGGCACAGACATAGCAGGTCAATCAATGGGGCACAGACATAGCAGACCAATCAATGGGGCACAGACATAGCAGGCCAATGAATGGGGCACAGACATAGCAGGCCCATGATAGCGTTCCGACAGCCATAGGGCCCATCTGTGTATGTAGAGTCCCCTATATATATTTATATATGTGTGTAATGAAACAGGGAAACCTTGGGTTAAATAATTTCAATATGTAAAACCCACTAGCAGGGTAGTAATGTGATTATAACAGTATTTTTTACATAATACCTCTGGATTAAGTTGCTAGTATGTCTCCAGTCTAATATCACAGATGTTACAGCTACTAGTGATGAATGTGCTATAGCACTATACACAGTGGTGTATCCTGGTTTTGTGCTGCCCTAGGCAGGACAAAACTCAGACGCCCCCTTGCCCCCGCCTTCTAAATACACACACACACATTCACTGACAGATACGCATACACACGCCAACAGACACACACACACACACTAACAGACATACAGACACACACACACTAACAGACACACACACACACAGTCAGACACACACATACACACAGTCAGACACACACACACACAGTCAGACACACACACACACTAACAGACACACAGACACACACACACTAACAGACACACAGTCAGACACACACACTAACAGACACACACACACAGTCAGACACACACATACACACAGTCAGACACACACATACTCACTAACAGACACAAACTGTCAGACACACACACACACTAACAGACACACACACTGACAGACACACACACTAACAGACACACACACACACACACTGACAGACACACACATACACTCTAACAGACACACACTAACAGACACACACTAACTCACTAGCAGACACACACTAGCAGACACACTAACAAACACACACACATTAACAGAGACACACACACACTCACATTAACACATTTTTTTTTTTAATTTACCCCCCCCCTTACCTTTGGGAATGCTGGGGGGGGGTGTCTCTATCTCCCTGGTGGTCCAGTGGCTGCGGGCGGCGCTGGGCTGGGCTGGCGGCTGGCGAGGGAGCTTTTCCTCTGCGCTGTCCGCTCAGCTCCCTTGCGCGCCGCAGAGTGAGGCTGGGAGCCGGAAGATGACGTCATATTCCGGCTCCCAGCCTCACTCTGCAGCGCGCGAGGGAGCTGAGCGGACAGCTCAGAGGAAGAGCTCCCTCGCCAGCTGCCCGCCCGCTCGGCATGTCTGTTACCCGCAAGGCTAACAAGGCATTTGACCTGGGAATTTGGGGGCGACGTTTTTTGCCGCCCCTGAAAAATGCCGCCCAAGGCAAATGCCTTGTTTGCCTCGCGGCTAAAACGCCCCTGACTATACAGGGAACTGGCAGACTTTAATGTTTGGCCAAAGACAGAAATCCAAACTGCAGGCACCTCAGAGCAGTACAGGGTGTACTGCCTAAAGCTTATTCTCCAGCCCAGCAAAATATTTATTTATTGCCGTCCAATAAATATAAATATATAAATCTGGCATCATCTTGGGTTATAGATTAACCCTGAGCAGGGTGGAGGGGGCCTCATCTGATGTAAAAAACTCCGGCCGTGATTGGAATCCGGCCTTGATTGACAGAGGGGAGGAAAGCCCCTCAAACAGACCTCCAACCAGTTAGGAACAGACGGGGGAGGGGCCGCAAGCGGTCGCCCTCTCCCCCTGCCCGGTCGAACACACGCGGTCCTCGGGCGGAGGCGGCCGCTGCGAAGCGGTTATGTGGGAAAGGAGATCCAGCCGCCTCGTGCACGCTCAAGAGCTTTCCTACGACCGGAAAAAACACACGGGACCGCCGGAGATGAACTCAGTGGCCCCGTAGCTCCTGAAGCCTCCTGAAGCCCCCAAGTGGCGCACACAGACACCACCAGAAAAAGGACAAGGCGGAACAAAAAATATAACAACGGGCATACCCAAACTTGGGAGACGGACAGGGGGGACAAGGCCAAGGGGATAGAGGACAGGAGGACCCCAAAGACCCCCAGAAATCCAAACTAAATAGGTATATAACAGTGATAGTCTGAAGTTACAAGTAAAAATAAAGTCCCACAGGGGTTATAATAAAACTGCATGTGTAAGGAAAATTTACACAAGGACCAAGGCAATACTGCATATAAAATGAATCCCACAAGGGCAAAATAAAATATTCTGAAAAGATATTCAATATATAAGCATAAAAATCCCACAAGGGAAAATAAAATATTGAATATGGAAGAAAGAAAATCCTACAAGGAGTATAACAATATTGCATTATAAAAATAAAATCCTACAAGGATTATAACAATACTGCATTATAAGAATAAAAACCCACAAGTATATAACATACTGCATTATAAGAATAAAAACCCACAAGGATTTAACAATACTGCATTATAAGAATAGAATCCCACAAGGATATAACAATACTGCATTTATAAAAATAAAATCCCACAAGGTTATAACAATACTGCATTGTAAGAATAAAATCCCACAAGGACTATAACAATACTACATTTATAAGACTAAAATACTGAGTATATAAGCAATAAAATCCCAAAGCCACCAACTAGAAGCAGGAGGCAGTGGTACTCTGACCAGTACTGATGTGGAGCAGCAAAGAAAGAGGTAATGATGCCTGGGGAGGGGAGTTTTATAGTACCTAACTTTTTTTTGATTGGTTGTTTTTCTGTGCTGCTGTGGAGTTCTAGTAAAGAGAGACTTAAGCAAATACGAAGCCTCCTGTCATGTTATAAAATTGCAAAGACACAGGTCTATGGAATTTCACGGCTATCCATTAAAGAGTTTTCGGTATTTAAAGAAAATTTCAAATTGAAGAAATAAAGGGAACAACTCCCAATAATTCTCACTTAATTCTGGCCTCTGACATTGTCACTTTCTTGCAGCCAGGCTGTGGTTGGGGTAATTGTTATCTTATGAGCACTGTTTATTTATATCTTGTGACGTTTTTTATCTTGGTGACTGCTAGTCATCTTTTCCTTTCTTCTGAAGTCACTTTTAGCTTGGGTATTACCCTATCATATACACAGTCATTGATAGCCAGAAAATGTATTCATACTGACGGTAATTTACTGTTTCTGGCTATTCTTCATGGTAGCGTATAGAACCCTTCCTTGATTAACTTGTTTATTTACTTTGTAACTTTGTAACACAGATTAAGAGTCACATGGTGATTTATAGAATCCTTGTCCTATTTGTTCTCAGTGGGCAGAGCTAACCCGCTTGCATATGTTTCCCTGGATAATAATCCGGAAAAGAAAATTACAATAAGTATGAACATGTTTTTCTTTTTCTTTATTACCTTCCTGAAAAAAATATTATATTACAACTAATTATTATTAGCATGACTGATCTCTGCTAGATAATGATCCAAAAATGGACCGCTGGACTATTGACTCCTAGGAATGTTTGTGCCTAATTTAGATTTAGGGAGGCCGTGACTCTCTGGAACAAATTCTGTTTCTATGATAACATCTGAGTTTCCATCGCATTAACGTCTCAATTACACGCTCAATGATGGAGTTTTCAGGAAGTCAATGCCATCTCCCTTTAAAAAAATTCCACAAAGAAAGGCACACAAAAAAAAAAAAAAAACCACAAAAAAACTGAAAAGCAACCGCTCAATGCAACGGGAAACGTCTGTGGAATGAAACAATGCATATTGAATTAGACAATAAAATAAGAGTACATGATTAGTCAGTGTATCTGTGTGTGTGTGTGTCAGTGTGTGTGTGTCTACATAATTCTTTGGTTTAACAATGATCTTTGTTTAGATGATTTTGTAATTTCCAAAGATAACTTGTGAAAGTGAAGCATTAAATTGTATGAGAATAAGAAGATCCCAGAACCGTATTATATGATATTTACATGGAATTATTAAGAAACAGTCCATTTACCATAACCACTACAGAGTGCCATAGTGGTTATGATGCGAGACGTGCTCTATGCCCTCTCAATGTAAGTAGTCAAATCATCTGACAATGGTGTTACCACTTAACTGGAGTCCACTTGGGAGGTGGTTACTCTGAGCTTCTGCTAGTTCTCATGAGCCAAATTCTGCTGTACAGGTCCAGCTTATTGGTTGAGAGAGTCAAGTGATTGCACTCAGCCAATGAGTTAGGACACGCTTAGTTTAATGAAAAAAGATTCTGTCCGTCACTGAGGCCAAGACTGGTTGCCTGGTGGAACCCAAGTAAGTTGTCAAACCATTAGTAAATAGTCTTAATACTTACAAGGGGACACCAAGGCACTCCTAGCACCATATTACCTACAGAGCGTTGTAGTGGTTATGATGTTTGCAGTATTTCTTTAACAGAACTCTTTGCAATGGCATATTCATAGAGAACATCTTTGTGTAATGAGATGTAGATCATTAGTTTAGCTCCAAGATGTACACATACGTCTTCCTACCAGCATTAGTATGGCCATCTCTGATTAAAGCTTGCATTCCTTGAGTCAGGCTGTTAAAGCGCAGCAGCGCTGACCGGGCCCCCTGGTAATTCATTGCCATCGGGTGTACCATCTAGGAAATTACAGCTCCATGAGGCATTTGTGTATGCCTTCAAATCCATTTTAACGTTGCTCTGGAGTTCTCACCTTTGGGCTTCATGATCACCCCCAGCATCACGCACTGGTATCTCCAGCACAGGACGAATTAACCATTCTTCCTTTCACATCTTCGGTCATTACTGATATGGCGTCCCCAATAAGTTAATTTTGAGCATGTGCGCTGTGTAAGACTCCTGTACTACAGTGTACATGTCTCGCTTTCAGGCTAGTTCTCCAAATGATTCTCAACAAAATCTTTCAATTTTTGCAACAATTCTATATTCACTTAAGAATACCAAATCTCAACTTCCTCAATCTCCCTCACAATCCCACCATTTCTTCCTGAAAGTGTTTAATGAGAAATGCACATTCACAAGCGTTCGTAGTCTCACAAATGTTCTTACAATAACACTGTTTGTAAAGTAACCCTTTGTTTGCTTGGTATAGGTTACTTTGCGTTGAAAAAATATTAATACATCTTCAAAATAATCAGGTTTTTTTTGTATTTTTTTTTCTGGGTTACAAATAGTACATCCTCCAAATGCCAAAAAAAATATTTTATCACAAACTCATCTGCTGTACAAGCACATTTTAAAGCCAAAATTAGGCTAAATTAAACTAAACATGCTGCTTTCGTAATGATTAAAACCCCACATAGTAATATTTTATCTAGCCATCTTTTTGCTGTGCTAACAGCTTTTAAACTTTTGAGTTTAACTTATTTTGTTTTCGATTTTATTTCTTTTGTGGCCGTCTTTCAAACACATAATATTTTAATTGATAATGTCCTCAATTAAATATTATTTTAATAAGATTTCCAAATGATTGAATATTTTTGGATATATATATTTAAAATTATTTTTTTCAAAAAAATATAATAAAAAAAATCAATATATGACAATCATGGCCAACGGATGTGTTTAGTGTAAGCTCCTCACATATTTTGACAAATCCACAATTTTATGGTGAGGTGGTACCCTTAGGACTACCCAAGCGACTACTTACACGAGCCTGTCTGCTGCGGAACCCTTTGCTGTTACTTTGGAATCACACCTTGCTCGCAAATGCTGAGACTTTGACTTCTGTGCAGAGAGCCAAGAGCTGTCCACAGGACTGTCTTCCATTTTTTTTCAACAAACTTTCTCATCTTGCACTTTGTTCTTTGATTAAAGGGACACTCCACTGCCCAAATAATAAATAAAAACATCAAAATAACTACAAGTTAGTAGATATACCCTTAATAAAACATTGCATGCATTTAATTATGCCTTTTTCCATTTGGGGAATATCTAAAAACAGCTTGCATAAGCTGCAGATCACTTGTTTGAAGCCTTTGCAAGCCCTCCCATTTTAACCCCGCCCAGACTTTCTGTGGATATCCAATCACAGACTTCCCAATAGAGCTCAATGAGAAGTCTTTGCAAGGCAGGTTCTCTGTGCAATTGCTGTCTTCACTGAGCTAAACTACCTGGACCGGTTATCTGATTGACAGCCAGAGGGTGTAACAAGGTCATTTATAAAACTGGCAATTTCTATTAAAATCGGCACTTTTTGTAAAATAAAAAAATAAAAAAGACTGCACAGTCTTCACACATAAAGCCCTTCAGCAGGGGGCGTGGCCTGACTCTACATGTGAACGGTCGCATCTCTGCGAAGCTCCCGTTCCTCCGGTTCTATTTTAGCCGCCAAGCGACAGAATAAAGCAAGATGGGCAACAAGAAGAAACAACTGACCTCCCAAGAGACCCCGGGTCCCGGTACCGGCAAGAAAAGCGGGGATCTCGACAGATTTTTCCGAGACAAAGTGAGAGCGCTGACAGAGGCTGACACAGAGGATCCGCCATCTTCGCCACGTGTCTCCCCGCCGGAGAGCCCAGCAAGCTCCGACTCTCTCTACCCACCTGGGAATGCGACACTGCAGGAGATGCTGCAAAACCTACCCTCAAAACAGGACATGGCCTCCATGCTGGCAAAGCTTGAGGCATCCATGCAGGAACGATTGTCCTCCATCACAACAGAGGTACGCCAGATAGGGCTCCGGGTGGGAGGCCTAGAGGGGGACAGAGACAACACGCAACTCAGGCTGCACAATATGGAACAGAGGCAGGATGCCCATGATTCCAAACTAGTACAGATTTTACGCCACACAGAGGACCTCGACAACCGAGGCAGGAGGAATAACCTCCGGGTCAGAGGGGTACCAGAGGCACAAGGGGAACTGGAAAATACCAAGGACGTTCTCCAGGCCCTCTTCAATAACATACTGAAGCGTGCCCCGGACACCCCGATATTAATGGACAGGGCGCATAGGGCGGCAAGACCCAGGGGGCTACCACAAGAGACTCCCAGGGACATAATATGTAGAATCCACTACTATACACTAAAAGAGGACATACTAAAGCAGGCGAGGAATTCACCGGCCTTAACTATGTTTGCTACACAGATCCAGATATTACCAGACTTGGCGTGGCAAACGCTCCAGGGGAGGAGGGCCCTGAGGCCTCTCATCCAAGCCTTGCAAGCCAAAGAAATCCGCTACCGCTGGGGCTACCCCTTTGCTCTGATCGCCTCACATCAAGGAGTACAACATAGCATCGCAACGATACAAGATCTACCAGATTTTTTAAAGGCGTTTGACCTACCACACATGGAGATCCAGGACTGGTATGATCCCGGGTCCCAAGCAGCCATACAAGCGCAACCGCAAAGAGCCAGGTGGAGAAATGCAGCGGAGAGGAAACGGACACCTGGGAAACGGCTTCCCTTCACGCCAACTTCAAGATCAAGGGCAGCGGGACGAGACACGGGAATGGGACTCTCTACACCCTGAAATTATGAACTACAACTCACTCACCCACCTAACCACCCACCGCAAGAGAGACTTATTTCACCTCAGTGACCTTTTAAGTCCCCGAGAGTGGTGTCCCTGGTTCAGGACAGAGACTCACTACAACTGGATGCTACTCCTAACGGAACGACGATGACTGGCGTTGCTACCTTAAGACGCAAGTATTGTAAACTACACCAGCTGATGTAAAGTGGGACATAGGCACACATAGTCTACCACACATTAACACCGGGAGACGGTTATGGGACTGAGGCTCTCAGATAAGGGGGGAGTCAGGACCAACTAGCGGGACGAGCTATTTTATATCTATCTCAAAAAGGGAAAAAAAAAAAATATATATATATATATATATATATATGTCTATAGATATTAAATATTGGCTATTATTAATCTTAACCACATTGATTTAGATTCAAAGTTTGGTCCGGCCAAGCGAGGCCCCTCCGGGACACGCCTCCGCACTAAGGGTGGTTGTTACGCCCGATAGGGGTAAAGGGGAGAAAGCATTTACACCTCTCAATAGTATAGCACATTGGACGTAATGATCTCTCGCTGTACATACTATGCGCACTGCTCACTCAGGCTGTTTTGCCGAAAAAAAAATAAAAAAATAAAATAAAAAAAATATTAAAAAAATAAAACGAAACGAGAAAAAAAAAATAAACACCCCAACCAGTACATAGCGGTGCTCAAAAGCCATGTTTTGCAAGGATAATCAAAAGAAACCCATGTACTCCATTTACGGCGCTTGGCGGCGCTATAACATAAGCGTAATTGTGAACGGTCGCAGAGACCAGAAATACAGACTGACACACCACCGGAAAACAAATACGACTGAAAGCCACATTTCATTCTAGGATTACGCTAAACGATATACACAACACCCCAAGTAACCGAATAAGGTTACGAGCGGTGCACTGACATCTTTCACTCTGACAGACATCATTTCCCGATTCGGCGATTAAGGCCGACGGTGACTGACACTAAGCACCGACTCCTGCATAGTTAGTTAAATACTAACGGATATACGTGGCCCCTAGATCTAGGAGTCACATTTTTACAAGTTCGCTGTTAAAAAGTTTTCTTACATCTAAGTTTAGATATTCTGTTGCTTCTATACCTTATATCGCACACACCGCCGGGCATCTACGCCCCACAACGACACGACTTTACCATGGACACAAGAGGTACCGCCACAGCAACGGTCAATAAACACGTACCTACCATAGATACTATAAAAATACTCTCATACAATGTCAGGGGACTAAATTCTCCTGAAAAGAGGAATATGGCACTGAGGGACTTTCAACGAATACAAGCCGATGTTGTTTTCGTGCAGGAGACGCACTTTAAAGGACCCACGGCACCAAAACTCACCAATAGACACTACCCCCACGCGTATTACAACAATTTCACACATAGCAAATCCCGCGGGGTTGCCATTCTGATAGGAGCCAAGATACCATTTGTGTACAGCCAACATTTCGCGGATGATTCAGGCCGCTATGTTATACTACAGGGACAGATTAGCAACTACCCGGTGACCCTGGTCAATCTATACCTTCCAAACACACGACAATGTCACACCCTCCGTAAAATCTTAAACAAGGTTCAACAACTTACATCAGGGACCTTAATTATAGGGGGAGACTTCAACGTATCTCTAGATGCTCAAAAAGATAGCACGGCGCGACACCCTAACCATCTCCAACCGACCAGAACGCAAATTAAACGACTACTGCACGGCCATCAATTAGTGGACTGCTGGAGGGCACTCCATCCCACCACGAAAGACTACACATTTTACTCCAGACCGGCCTCCACATACACTAGAATAGATTACTTCATCACCACACACAGAGACCTTTCACTCGTAACCTCGGCAACAATCGGCAACATCACCTGGTCCGATCATGCCCCGGTTCTGATACAGCTCAAAATTCCTACCCTAGCTCAGGGCACAGGCCAGTGGAAACTAAACACCACTATATTGCATGACGACACGGCTAAGAAAGCTATTGCCGAAACTATCTCCCAATATTTCCTAGACAATAACACACAAGACACAACCCCTTTCCTCCAGTGGGAAGCACATAAGTGTGTAGTGAGGGGGGAACTAATAAAATGGGGCTCCTTTCTAAAAAAAATGAGAATTAAGAGACAGACAGAGCTATTGACAGACATAAAAAACTTAGAAGAGGCGCATAAGGAAACCATGTCTGAATCCGATCATCGCAAACTTCTGTCCCTTAGGTCCGAACTAACAATTCTGCTACAATCAAAGGCTAAAAAATCACTGGTTTGGACTAAACAGTTATTTTATGCCCAAGGGAATAGGTGCGGCAAACTCCTAGCAAACGCACTAAAGCATAAGCAGGAGAGAACGTACATCCCCCAGATTAAAACAGCAAACAACAACATTGTACAATCAAACAGTGAGATAGCAAAAACATTTAGGGAGTTCTACCACTCACTCTACAACCTAACGAGTACATCACAGGACAAGGATAGGATCAAGGCATACCTGAGCGATAAATTCGACAAAATACTACCCCAAACACTGGCCAAATCCCTAGATGAGCCCTTCACTCTCACCGAGCTCATGAACGCGGTTAAAACCACCCCATCGGGCAAAAGCCCAGGTCCAGATGGCTACTCGGCTACGTACTATAAGACGTATCTGAAAGAACTAGGCCCACACCTTCTGGAGGCGATTAACTCCATAAGCCCTGACAAACCCCTCCCTAAACCGAGTCTGGAGGCCAATATTACTCTTATTCACAAGACTGGAAAGAACCCTGATTTATGCGGCAGTTACAGACCAATCTCGCTGATTAATGTAGATATCAAAATCTTTACTAAAATGTTAGCATTACGATTGAAACCTATGCTCCCAACCCTGATTCACCCCGACCAGGCGGGATTTGTCCCCTCTAGGGAAGCCAAAGACAACACCACGAAGATCATTGCCCTGATACACGAAGCTCTCAGCAATAAAGCCCCTTCCATCATGTTAGCTATTGACGCGGAAAAAGCGTTCGACAGGGTGGATTGGAGTTTTCTGTTGTCGACACTGGAAACACTAGGCTTTGGGAAAAGGTGGATGCAGTGGGTCCAGGCAATCTACTCTCACCCCTCGGCACGGCTTAAAATTAATGGGATACTGTCCGATCCGTTCCAAATAACGAACGGCACGAGACAGGGTTGCCCCCTGTCTCCGTTGCTTTTTATCTTGGGATTGGAACCCTTGCTAAACGCGGTACGGAACAGGCCGGGTGTAGAGGGAATAAGGGTGGGTGCACATCAGTACAAAGTATCGGCATTTGCAGATGACTTACTTTTTACACTCACTAACCCCCTAGAATCTCTTCCCACACTGATGGACCTCTTAGACGAATACAGTGCCCTATCCAACTTCAAAATCAATGTTGACAAATGTGAAATACTGAACCTCACATTACCAGACAAGGACAAGACACGACTACAAACGCGATATGCATTTCAATGGGCAACAAAGTCCATCAAATACTTAGGAGTCAATATAACTCCACGCACTAAGCTATTATATGGTGCTAACTTCCCACAAATCTTAGGAGCTATTAGTGCGGACCTGGAAGCATGGAATAAACCACACTTCCGATGGTTTGGGAGGATAAATATTTTAAAAATGAATGTACTCCCCAGACTACTATATCTATTAAACACTCTCCCAATCGCCATCCCGAGAACCTTTTTTAAGAAAATTCAGGCATTATTTACACAGTTCATATGGGCCAAAAGACGTCCAAGAATAAGGTACAACATACTAACGAGACCTAAGGAGTTAGGGGGGGTGGGCCTGCCGGACATCTGGCTATACTACCAGGCCATACACGTAGGCCGAATCATAGACTGGACATACCAAAACGCCTCCAAAGAGTGGGTCACAATAGAACAAGTTCAGATAGGCGACTCATTAAAGGCAATTCCATGGCTGCTGACCTCGGGTAACGACTGGACGACACTAGCACACCCGACGATAACACCAACCCTACAAATATGGAAAAAAGTACGCAGCTACCCAGACATTGCCCCTACACCATCTCCGAAATACCCTATAACGAACAACCCCCTTTTCATAGCAGGGAAAAGGGGCTTCCAATTGAAACCAATGAGAGACGACCAACGGAAGGCACATCTGACACTAGACGAGGTAGTGAGAGAGGGGGGAGTGACGCCAATCACACTATTGACAGAAGGGAAAGACCCATCCCTTATGCAGAGATTTCAGTACGCACAAATGCGACATTTCTTGACTGCACAGGGTTTATCACATTGGACTCCAAGGGACAGGACCAAATTTGAACTACTATGCTCGGGAGAAAAAACGCCTCACAAGCCAACATCCCTCTGCTATAAACTGTTACAAACCCAGACGAGTACTCAATTACCGTACTTTACCAGATTATGGAGGGACCACTTAGGCAAAGATTTAGAAGCAGGAGACTGGAAGAATATCTTCCAAACGATCTTCCACGCACACTCTAGCATACCACTACAGGAGATTAACTATAAATTCATCTCCAAGTGGTATACCACCCCGGTGGATGTTCACAGATTCGACTCCAACTCATCACCAATGTGCTGGAGATGCAACGCAGACAAGGGCACCTTCCAGCACATATGGTGGACATGTGAGGAGCTATCGGGCTTCTGGAAAGAAGTCTGGACCACGGTCAATCTGATAGCAGACACGCCCATACCCTACAACCTAGAGGCACTCCTACTACTCCACTTCGAAATACCACACCGTAAATTCAAACATTCCCTCGTTTACTTTATGCTGACAGCGGCAAAAAGCTCGATAGTGAACCACTGGAAATCGGCGATCCCGCCCTCTAAAACAGACTGGTTTCAAAGAATAGAACATTTTCATGAGATGGAGGAACTAAGATGGGGATCGTTAGACAAATATCACAGATACAAAGACATATGGCAACCCTGGAAAGAATTGCTAAGAGGTAAACAGGCCGACTAAACTAATTAACCACCGTACCTACCTAAGAGGGGGGGAAGCTAACCAGGAAAGGGACAAGGAACAAGGTCAGGGGGTGGGACAGAGGGTGCATGGGAGGTCCTCTTCCTCGCCTATGGCACAACAATCTAACTACCTGGGTATAAAAGGATGAACCACAGCGATACCCAGAACGACATACCACAACTCTGGGACGCATGCTATACCGCACACACACACACATAGGAATCAATGACCAAGGCGGCAGGTTTACCGTGACAGATATGAAACCAATGTGTATCCTAGGCCAAATACAATTGTTACTGAGAATGTTATACTTGTATTCAGTGCTGCGATGTTGCGATATTTTATTATTTCTTCTTCTTCTTCTTTCTTTCTTTTTCCTTATAACACTACGTTTTGTGTTATTACAATGTTATAATACAAGGTCTTACCGTACTCCGGAAACATGGAGACATGCACCCAAAAATCCAATAAAAATAAAATATATAAAAAAAAAAAAAAAAGCCCTTCAGCAAGCTAAAGTGCTTTAGGGATCCAGAGTGTCCATTTAATCTTGTCATTTAATTCTCTCCTTTCTGCTCCCTGTTATACATTTTTTGTCATTGGGCACCCAGCCTTATGGATATAATTGCAATACAGAATTCTAATTCTAAATTATTTAGACTTACGTAAGGTCTTTTTCATACATAGTGGGATGAGCCTATAAATAACGTGAAACTGGGAAAGAAAAGGCAGAAAATTAACCATCAGAATCACATGCGTAAGACCATGCGTGGGAGACCTAAATGAATATGTGATATGAATACGTTACGAAGTTATGAAATGTTCAAAGATTATGGGCCCTATGTGTGCTAAAGCCTCCAGTGACTATTTTCCAAGTGATTCCTCATTTATAAGATACATTTTTAGGGTCCAAGTGGTAGGAGTCATGTGGGTGAGCTGGTTCTAAAATTAAAGAAAGATTTTTTTGTTACAATTTGCTCATTAAGACTAGACTTGCCTGCATGACAAAATTTCACCTAGTAATAATTCAAGGTGATGTTTCCTTTTCCTGAAGGAAAATAGTAGGTTAAAGAGAAATCAAAGTTTGGAATCATAAATAATGAATACACATCAGGGTGAATTTTGGTGGCAAATTTTAATTTAGTTTTAATCATAGTGTTTTTATTAAAATGCCATTTTACATTTAGTCATATTTTAGTCATCTGAATTGTTTTAGTTTTAGTCTAGTTTTAGTTGACTAAACCTAAAAAAATGTTGTCAACTAAATTTTGCCCTTGATGTATTAGGTTTTGAGAGTGACCTTAAATAAGGCTAAATCGTTACCTACCTTGTGGCGTAAGGGCCACCGGACACATAGATTGCACATACTTAGCACATATGTGGTAGGCTGGTGCATTCCCAGTAACAATCATAGACACTCAACAATCATAGCCTTATCTTTCTGCACTGGGGATAACAAAAGTGAGGTTGGGAGTCATACAGGAGCGGTGCTGCTCTAAGGACCAAATTATATAAACACAGCAAACAGTGCACACACACAAACACAAAATACATTTTTAAATCTTACCGGGTTACTTATTTTAGCAAACAAATTTGGGATTTAGTTAAAATTTGCATAGGACCTACTGATATAAGGGTACTGGATAGTGGTGGGTTTAACATGGTATGGCCGTAGTGTGTAACTAAATACCCAAATTTCTTCTACGTGTGTCTCCCGATTCCCTTTTTCCCCCCTGTGTATATTCAGTGACTGAAACAGACCTGTTGGATAAATTGACTTTGTTTACTTACAATCAAAGTTCTTATCATATTAAACTGATGGGAATTCCCATCCCTGCCCACAGGATTGTTGCTAAATTGTTGTGTACTAAGAGAAGCAGGATATACATAGAAACCACTATGACTAACAGGCTTATTCACTAAAATAAGAATTCAACAATTTAAAATTTAAGGTCATAACAGCAAAAAGGAAAGCATTTTGAAATCGGCTATGTTTTCAGGTCGACAACTCCGGCCTTAAATTTGAAATTCACTTTGATTTCTCTCTTTAGTAAATAGACCTGTAAATATTAAAACTACAGCTTTAAAGGGGAACAGTCACCGCCCGGAATTTTTAATATTCTGTTTAGTTATCCCTAAGTTTAACAAATATATATTTGTGAGGTGTGAAAAATGTGAGTTAGAAATCCACTGCTTTTTATTCTACAACTGGGAGCCTCATCTTAGCTCCCTGTCAATCATTGCTCTAAGCTATGTCCTTGGCACCTGGCAGTCAGCAGAGGGACAACATACAGAGAAGTCGTGAAATAAAACAGTGTTTCTATTTCTCTTCCTAATCTGCAAAATATGCCCTGGATTTACCTTGTATGAACTAGAAAACATACCAAATGAAACCCTGCTCTCCAACTCCCATTACTCTTGGACGACAGCAACGACTCTAGAATTCACAGCCCAGATATAAACAATAAAAACAGAAGAAGCTACCTGCACACTATCCCAAATCCATATGGACATTTAAATAACTGGAAGTTTTTTAGTCTCACTCCAAGGTCCATCCTTCCTAGGGAAACTAAGAACAACCCCATCCGCAGTGTTGAAAGGGTTAAAAGCAGCCTTATCACGTACCTGATTCTCTTCTGCCAACGTCAGACGGTGTGGGGCCCCTAATGCGCATGCGCAGCGAGCGCTGTGATTGCATTAGGACTCCCCCCATAAGAGAGCATTGAATGCATCTTTTCCGATGGGTTTTTAGCTGATGATGGATGTCCACATGCAGAGCTTAAGGACGTCCAGCATTAGTTAGACGACCAGAATTCACCTAATTAGCCGAAAGTGCCTCTAGTGGCTGTCTGGTAGCCTCTAGAGGTGGATTTAGCTCTGCAAGGTAATTAATTGTTGCAATAATTACAAATGCAGAGTTAAACTGACAGGGGTACTGCACCCAGACCACTTCAAACAGCTGATAGTAGTGTGACATAGTGTAGTATCACTCCATTGGCCATTAAAGTGTAAGTTCACCTGCCACATCAAGGCACACCTCAGGTGAGTCCTACTCTAACAATTCACCTTTCTTCTTTCAGCTAAAAAGGCAAAATCTCTAATGAGATAGAAAAGGGTTAATCTTATGAACTCCTGCACAGGTATTAACCCTTCTGATACATATAGGGTGGGCGGCAGCTCTGTAACATGGCTGTGTAATAAACAAATAAATTCAAACACACAAAATTAAGCCTTGAACTCAAACTCCAACTACTCTTGGGCTGCAGCAATGGATAGAGTATTAATCAGGGTTATATATTAAAATGTGACTTGTTACTGATTTAAATAATTTCATTTTTAGGACAAAACTGAACTGAAATTAATTCTTCAGGTCAGCTGTGTTTCAGTTCTGCAATTTTTCACTCAAAAATTTAAAATTCACTTTAAAATCAAGTTTCATCTTAACTGGCCACACTTCGAGAGAACTCCAAGCCACAATACTGATCTATGGCCATCCAACCACCAAACTGCAACCACTAGACCCAAACACCACCTCACTGAGCCTTTCTATATATGCAGGGCCAGATTAAGAGCCCAGTGGGCCTGGTGCTGACAATTATGATGGGCCTAATTACAGAATCATATCGACCAAAAACAGTAAAACACTCCCAAGCGTCATGTATCTGATGGAGATGGTGCTGGAGAGAAAGAAAACAGCAGCTATAAGAAAACACATACCCTAGGCTAATCTCTCTCTAATTTTTGTTTTCATCTTTCAAGTAAATCCATAACCCCTAACAGCAGTGTCCAGTCAAGCAGGAAGTCAATGGGCATGGTAAAAGGGAGTGCCACTGACACAAATCACGTAACCTGCCAAAAGGGGCGAACATGCCCAAAAAGAGGACATGTCTGCTCAAAGAATTAGAAGGCCTGCCTGGTATGAATGCATGTCAGGCTGTCTGCCAATCATGCAGCTGGCCAACTAAGGGCATACTATGCAGACAGCACCCTGAGCTTGGCATAAATGCATCTAATGATGCGCTCGCTCAACGCTTTCTAAGGACTGTCCCCTAGCACTCGCTGGTCCACTTGCCTCCTTACCTTCTTACTAGCAGGCAGAAGCTCCTGGTATATAATCTGGGACAGAGAAAAGCTGTATGTAGTGAGTGTAGAAGAAAGGGAACATGCCACAGTGTTAGAGAGACCAAAGTCAGCATTACCTTAAAGGATCACTATAGGGTCAGGAACACAAACCTGAATTCATGACCCTATAGTGTTAACACCACCATCTAGCCCCCCTGGGCCCCTCATGCCTCCATAAATATAGCACAATCTTACTGTATTCAAGCCTGAAGCTGTAACTCTGCATGCTGTTAGACTCAGAAAAACAAACAGTCTGCTGACATCATTAGAAGTGGTGGCCTAATCCAATCACAGTGCTTCCCCATAGGATTGTCTGAGACTGACAAAGAGGCAGATCAAGTGCAGCCAACATGATTCAAACACAGCCCTGGCCAATCAGCATCTCCTCATAGAGATGAATTGAATCAATGAATCTCTATGAGGAAAGTTCAGTGTCTGCATGCAGAGGGAGGAGACACTGAATGTTTGGATGCATTGTAGGCAGCCATGACCCAGGAAGGATCTCTAACAGCCATCTAAGGAGTGGCCAGTGAAGTTATCACTAGGCTGTAATGTAAAGACTGCATTTTCACTGAAAAGACAGTGTTAACAGCAAAAAGCCTGACGGTAATGATTCTACTCACCAGAACAAATTCAATAAGCTGTAGTTGTCCTGGTGACTCTGGTGTCCCTTTAACTATATTCATTGTCAGCCAGTCCACACAAGTTTTGTTCCCATACATCCCTCTTAAGTTTCCATACTTAAGTAAGAGTATGTGAAAAGTAGTTAGGGTTGCCACCTTTCTTGGAAAAACATGCCAACCTTGCTAATTTGCATAATTAAATATGTATGGGTGACATCACATGATGTAAATCACAAGCAGTGACATAAGAGAAAATGCTGTAAAATCACCAAAAAACTACTTAGTTTGATTCTGCTGTATGGATGGATTCCTCCCAGTGGCCCCAAGTCTCCCAGTGCCCCATGTGTCGATTACTCCAGGTCTCAGTGTTCCTATGTATCAGTGTCTCAGTGCCCCATGTCTCCCAGTGTCCCCTACTGTCGTGTCCCCAGGTCTTCCAGTGATCCTGTGTATCACAGTGTCTCAATGCCCCATGTCTCCCTGTGTCCCCATGTATGCCAGGGTCCCCATGTCACTAGGAAGACGGGAAGACCTGGAGACACGGGGAGACCTAGGGACACGGAGACACCAGTGACACTGGGAGACTAGGGGACTCTGGCTGGGATGCATGGGGACACTGGGAAAATAGGGGACACGTGAAGACATGGGGACACAGACACCAGGGACACAGACACTAGAGACACTGGCTGGGGGACATGGGGACATTGAGACATGGGGGCACTGGGAGACATGGGGACACTGAGACACCAGGGCCACAGACACTAGGGACACTAGCTTGGACACATGGGGACATTGAGACACTTGAGGCACTGGGAGACATGGAGGCACTAGAAGACATGGGGACAGTGAGACTCTGGCAGACTGGGGGCACTGGGAGACTAGGGGGCACTGAGACACCAGGGACTCTGGCTGGGACACATGGGGGCAATGGGAAAATAGGGGACACTTGAAGACATTGGGACACAGACACCAGGGACACTGGCTGGGGGACATTGAGACATGGGGGCACTGGGAGACATGGGGACACAGACACCAGGGCCACAGACACTAGGGACACTAGCTTGGACACATGGGACATTGTGACACTTGAGGCACTGAGAGACATGGAGGCACAAGGAGACATGGGGACAGTGAGACACTGGCAGACTGGGGGGACTGGGAGACTAGGGGGCACTGAGACACCAGGGACACTGGCTGGGAGACATGGGGACACTGTGTCCCCATGTGTCTGTGTCATAATGTCTCTTAGTGTTTCAGTGTCCCCATGTCTCCTTGCAGCCTTTCCCCCCCCCCCCATCCCTTACTTCCCTGAGCTGTAGGCTGTCTCTGCAGGGTGGGAGTTGCTGTCTGGACTCTCTGTAGCTGCACCCCTGCAGATCAGTAAGTATAGATAGGCAGGGAGGGATATGCTGGAACTTCCTATCCCTGCCTGTCTCCACACACACAGCGACCCCTACTGGCCAGTGCTGGTATTGCAGAGTAATACATAGTAAAATGTTTATACTGAGAAAAAATTTGTATTAGCAGTATCACTGTAATATTGGCACCAGCCAGGCAGCCTCAAATACTGGCTGTGCCAATAAAATAAAAGCCAGGTGGAATCCCTAAGAGTAGTGTTTTTTTTTTTTTTTAATAAATCAATGGGCCTATTCCATGGGCCTGGGCCTGGAGCTGCAGCTCCATCAGCCCCTATGTTAATCCGGCCCTGTATATATGATGTGGTTTTTGTGGAACAATCTTTTCCAATATAAGATCCTTCAGAAACCAAATGGCCAGTGTTACTTTCTATATGTTTCTCTTATAGCGTTTCTGTATTAATTTATTATTAATTACATTTGCCTATGTTTTTAAATCCTTTATTTTTGTGCAGTTCTTCCTCCCCTTGCCCTCAGACTGCATGTAACCACTTTTGATGACGGTTTGCAGCAACTTGTCCTGTGAACATAACTATTGGCATCTGTTCTTTTAAAAAAAAAATACTTATATTTAATTTGTAAATACTCCACCTAAAAAATGATATCTAAAAAATTAATTTGACTTACTTGAAATTCTGATGTGAATCTCAAATTATAGCTATTATTGTAAATTAACTTAAAAAATCTAGTAATATAGCTATTATTGTAAATTAACTTAAAAAATCATATCCCGGAATAGCTCTGATCTGAGTACTCAACATATCCAAAAAGTGCTCAGATCTGTTCAGTAGAACGGAGTTGCTATTCGAGTAAAGTTCTGAACGACCGACCAAGAGGTTATAGCCCAAAACAGTTCTAGAGAATTGGTCAGGATGGCCGGTCGGCTTTCGGGGGTTCCTGTGCGAACACAGACCAACTCTCCTTCTGATTTTTAGGGAGCGAATGCTCCCCTCAGTCCCTGATGTCATTCGTCTACTTGGTAAGGAAGTAGAACGGGCAGCGGTATGAACCCCGCCCGGGTTTGCGGACTCGCATGTCTGAAAAGAGTTCCAGGTGTTTGACGACCATGTATGCTGCATGTTTTCGGGAGGCAAAATTGCCGTCATGCACAAGACCACGTGTGTTCGGTTATTTGAATGGCTGGCCCCCCCGTGAAAGTACTCGAGTTAATGTGAGAAGTTGTTAATTTATGTTTAACAGCCAGGGGTGGTCGGTGTTTGTGGAAGTATAAAAAGGGGGATCAGACAACAGTCATTCTGGAGACGAACAAAAGGGTACGGACAACCGAACACAAAGGAATGAAGTCTGGTTGTCCATATAAGTAGGGTTGCAACTTTTTCAGGGCCCACACAACAGCCAGGCATTCCTTCTTGATAGTAGCGTAGCTCACTTCTCTGGGTAAAAGCTTGCGGCTGATGTAAGCCACGGGATATTCTTCACCATCGGGGCCGATTTCCTTTTATTTTTACAGTTCTCAAACTCTCCTCCTTCTCCTCTCTTACTTTCAAGCTTGCATCACTTTTTTTTTAACACTTTTCTGTTACTCCTTTTATTTTTACAGCTCTCAAACTTTCTTCCTTCTCCCCTTTTTCAGGCTTTTCAGCCCTCCTCCTGCTCCTTATTATTGCTGTCTGCCAAAACATGGCACAATGGCAAACACACATAGAGACAGACAGCTATGTCAGACACACACAGACAGACACAGACAGCTATGTCAGACACAAATACACACAGACAGCTATGTCAGACACACAGACAAATCAAGTCAAATCTATACTCAATTGCACACAGTGCAATAATATTACAGGATCTGTAATGTGTGCCCATGAACGCACAAAAAGAATACAGTAGAATACAGTGTTTTTGCCCTCATTTTTCATGAGTTGAACTCAAAGATCTAAGACTTTTTCTATGTACATAAAAGGCCCATTTCGCTCAAATATTGTTAACAAATAGGTCTAAATCTGTGTTAGTGTGCACTTCTCCTTTGCCGAGATAATCAATCCATCTCAGAGATGTGGCATATCAAGATGCTGATTAAACAGCATGATTATTGCACAGGTGTGCCTTAGGTTGGCCATAATAAAAGGCCACTCTAAAATGTGCAGTTTTTCTGTATTGGGTGTATCTGGGGGGGTTCAAAAAACAGTCAGTATCTGACCACCATTTGCCTCATACAATGCAACACATCTCCTTTGCACACAGTTGATCAGGTTGTTGGCTGTGGAAGTTGCTGGATATTGGTAGAACCTGAAACACGCTGTTGTGTACGCCGATCCAGAGCATCCCAAACATGCTCAATGGGTGACATGTCCGGTGAGTATGCTGGCCATGCAAGAATGGTGAAGGATGTTTGCAGATTCCAGGAATTGTGTACAGTTCCCAAAAGGGAACTGTCCCAGCACAGCGCAAGCTCATCATTAGACACTTTGGTGTTGTGAAGCAGGTACTAATGTTGTAGAATTATAGAATTCTTGAAATTATCTAAGCTAATGCTTTGGCAGGAAGAAATGTGCTGAATAATAAAATGTGTATTTACTAAAAGAACCTTGAAGCTAACAATACTAACTACTCAAAATGGCTGCCAAAGCACCCCTCCCATCGAGTGAACACCTCATGTTAATAAGATGGCGCCTACATCTTGTGTCCACTCCCGTGTCAAGGATGACATCACCTCTTGATGGGATGGCATCTAACTAACCACTTAACACCTGGACCAATCAATAGTGTTTATTTGCTGTTATCTTGAATTCTTCAGTGATGTAAAAATGCCTTTATAAGGGTCTGCGCACCCATTTTCTGTTAGAAGCCATTAAACTTCTCCGAAGTTCTTTCATTAACCTGAACTCTGTGTCTCAGTGTGAATTTACTTCTGCGTGCACGCAACTTTATTATCTTTAATTTGGACAGGAACAGATAGTCATTCAAACTAATTGGTTTGCAGAAAATAATCTACTACAATTTGGCTAAACAGACTTTTGATAAAGGCTCTAGCCGAAACGCGTTAAGTCTTATTTCATTTAGTGGACTTTTATTATACTATACCCAGTGTTTTGTTTTTACCCCAAAATATAGTGTGTCCAATAAAGCTTTATTTTATTCCTTGCATCCTGGAATATTTTAATTACTAACAGAGACCACGAAGGGGGAACAGCCTGGTGTGTGAAGTACCACAAACGGATATTTTCTACGCTTTTAGTCTGAGCCAGCTTATTTTAAGTGGCTCATGACCATGTGAGTGAAACCTTATTTGTCTTTTAAATTTTAAGGTTTTTATGTCATTACCCTATGTGTGTTCTTTTCCTGTTTTTATATTTTACATACAGGAGTTTACTAAGTACGGAGCATATCTTTCAATTAAGGGTAATTACAAGTGTTGTTTGTAGGGTGCCCTCACCTATTTTTTATTGTATACTACAATTTGGCGCCTTCAACGTGGGGCTCTGGGTTATGTCCTGCCCGGGCAGCCGTCCAAGAAGACGCGGGGGGGGATGAATCCTGGGGGAAGGAAAAGAGCCTGATCACCTCTGAGTACACGGTAGAGACTGCTGCAGCACCTAGCCGGTATGTTCCTGCCCCTGTGATTGACCTGTCCCAGTGTCTGTGACTGCTGCCGAGAGGACATCAAAGTCAGGTAATAACTTGCCCAGAGTCTTTATATTGTTAATGATACCTAGTTTACCTGCATGTTGACTATCTGTTGCCTGGGTGTGTTTGTATCGGTTTGTGTTTAGCTTAGTCCCCGGGGAGTGTGAGTGCCTGTTTACCCCTTTTAGTTGCTAGGTGGCTCTAGCGGTAAAGGGAAAAGGGGAGGGGACCTGGTGGAAGTCTGTGTGGACTCACTACTTTCTCCAGGGTGTCACTTTGAGGGCCTGGCTAGCCTCATTGTGCACGTTACTCTGCTTGCAGAGGGTGAGACACTTCAGCCTTGAGCGCTGACGCTGGTAGTGTTCTGTTAACCTCTCAGTGCCCGCGGATACGGACACTGTTAGGTTGTGGTGGGATTGGATTCGGGCAGGCATTGCTGTTTCCATCACCGTGCGGTAGTGAGACTTGCAGGTGGGTCCGCAACAGGGACACTACGAGGTTGAGGGAGGTGGCTAAGGCCACACAAGTAAAGGAAAGGGATTTGAACTGTGATGCATGCACTGTATTTTATTTGAAATGTTGTCTTAATTGTCTGTCACACAGATTCCTGTGCTTGATCTTATCTTACTCTCTGTGTTATTTACACTTTCCCCTCTTATTTCTCTTTGTTGAGAGAAGTGATTGGTCACACACTTTTCGCCACGCTCCAATTCCGCGGCTACCTCGGGTAGGCGGAATTAGTGACTAGTCTACGTTTTGGGAAGACGTACGTAGGAACCCACTCTTACGTAGCAGTCGAGCACTGTAGACCTTCTTTTCTCTCTTTCTCTATATCTGGGATGCCTTATATAGGGAGGATGGGACAGAAGTTAGATAAACCCAGTAAGGGTTGGTTAGCATGTGATCTAGTGGAAGACAGAGAAGGAGAAGAGATGGTTAAGAAAGTGAGAAAGATTGCTAAAGTATGTGGAATTACCGTACCTCCGTGCGGTAGATTTCAGCCAGAGAGCTGGCGTAAGTTACTGACAGAGTAGAAAGGGAAGCTGTCGGACCACGATTTGGTTCGTACAGCAGAAGCCTGGTACCGAGTAGCAAGAGCTATTCAGCAAAAGGGATAGGTTAAGGAAGAAATTGATCGCAAAGGTTTAAGATTGTTTGTGTATTATAATAATTGTGTTACTGGCAAGTCCTCCCAGCCAGCGCCCTATGATGGCGCCCAGGAGGTGACCACTCCCAACATCGCGTCAGCAATGACCGAAATGTAGCTGACCATGGTCCCCACCCCTGGTCCCCACCCTACCACCGCCCCTGTTTGCCCAGTCCTGAATGCTGATGGATCCCTATTCTCCCCCCCCATCAGTCCTACAGATCTCGTCACCATCATCCTCTCTCTGCAGCTCCCTGGACCTCCAGTCCGTTTCTCCCGTCAAAGATTTCTGGTTTCCAAACGTATAAGTCTCTGTCCTTCTGTCTTGTTACTTTACGGCGCTCACATGGTTAACCTTCATGCCTGCAGTTTCTCTCTCTCCCCTTTTTGCACTCTGTCTCACTTTCTCCCCCCCCCCTTGCCTAGGGGGGAGGAGTGACATGCCTTCATTTCGGAGCTACTGATAAGAGTTAGAGACAGGATTTTTGCTGGAAAATATTCTAATTCAAAGGTTATGGTGTTATAATTGTGTAATAATATTATTATTGTTGCCGTTTGCATGGCGCCGGCAGATTCCACGGTGCTATATATATATATAAATTGTGTTTTGTGATAAAGTAGTGAGGATTGTGGGGGAGACTAGCTCACAAGAATGTAGCTCAGTGTTGATTACGGAGGTTAGATAAGTGAATCTGATACAAGAATAGAGGAATATTTGGACGTGTTAAGTGTAAAGGCAAGCGTGATTTGTTGCAAAACTATGCAATGTGGATAGAGCGAAGTTGTTAAGTTAGTATAAGAAGAGGAAAGTGATTAATGGTTGGAGGATGATAAGGGAAATTGGTTGAATTCCGTGAGTTTATTTTGCATCATGTTAAAGTACATGTTTCTACGGACAGCTTTATGGGTTGTTGAATGCATAATGTTCTCAACTGTCTTATTTAACCTGCCAGGTCTGTTCATAGTTTAGTATTTTCATTTTGCAGAACGGAATGTTGCTTCTCTGACTTATTTTATTAGTTATAATATAGTGTATTGTTGAAAGTGCGTCAGCCACCACCCTAAAGATGGCGCCTAGTACAGAAGGAGGTTGACCCTGCCAGTCCCGTGACTTATCTACAGTCACGGTTGCTTCGAAAGTGACGTCACTTCCGCCCTTACCATGCCCACACCTCCTGTCTTCCTTTCCCACACATATCATGGACTCACCCCGCCCCTGTCATGGTTGCCTCCATCATGAAGCCTACCCCTATTATGCTCGTCCTATTTAGAGACATGTTGTTTTCCTTACACTCTACATATTATGAACAGAAACATTATAATTACTAAAACAATCATGCCATTTGTTTCCCTGTATCAGAAATGTGTCCGTGATAAAAAAAAAAAAAAGAAGGTTGCTAAAATGTCATTTGCAACTGTGGTGTGACCTACAAATGAGATCTGTTGGACACGAATATAAGAGCATAACAGCTGATTATCCAGATTAATCTTGCAACAAGGGAAATAGCCAAATAATGCAAGTTATTTTAAACATTGTATCTTTACTTAATCGAATCTTGCTAGTTACAGATCGTATGTTTACAGTAACATCCTTACGTTAAATGATGGTTTAGCATTAGAAGGGTTTGTGACATGTTTTATTAACCCAGCCACTACTGGTTATTCATTTTAGTTACAGGGTGGTATAATTGTTATGGCCTAATTAATATAAATGATAGTACCGCAATAGTTAATGTTTTATCCAAAGACATATAGGAACTTTACTTCACTTACTATTAACCATTATTTATAATGATAGACATGTTCAAACTGTCACGAAAAGACACTACAGTTCTTTGTTCCCTTCCCATTTTACTTGGAGATGACATCCCCACGACAGAAAAATGTTCTCTGGACCTCCTTTGTTATCTTGCAGATCAGGGGTGTAAGGCATCTCTTGTCAAACTTCAATTTTGTCAGGCCACAGTAATCTTTCTAGGCCATTGCCTGTCCCATGGCACCAGACACCTCACCCGTGATCGTGTCGGAGCGGTTCTGGCCATTCCGCCTCCAAAAACTCCTACTCCAGGTCCAACTCAAACATGTCACCCCTGCCAGGCACCTTTGTCTCCAATGTCATCTACTGTTACCTGACAATGTTACCCTTCAAAGATGTCAGGTTCTGAATCCATCCACTCTTCTGCCACTCCCTGAGGGGGGTAGCTACTATGGATTTATCATGGATGAAGGCTATGTCCTACTTCTTACCCACACCATTAAAAAGATGCACCTCAATTTACCCGCCTGTGACGGGCCAGAGTATGCCTTCTGTACCATGTGGTACAAGCCAACCATCAACCCTGACCCTCATTATGAAGATGAACTTTATCAATTAATTGAGGTAAAACTCATTCTACAAGATTTTTACTGCGATACTGAAAGCAACAGTATGATTTTGGTTCAACTATCACCTGGACTTGAACATCTATATCACCATTGGGACACAGCCATTCCACATGTCCCTGTTACCAAATTAAAGATAAAGTCATGGGGTGATCTCGGGCCCATGGCAAAACTATGGGCCAGCATGGATGAACTACAGCTCCAAGAAAAAGGCGTTGTCAAGTACCCAACAACTGAACATGTAAAAGCATGGCCACGGTACTTTCTGGAAGAAGAATTTGAAGATCTGGTCATAAAGCACGACTATGATCCAGAAACGCCCCATAACTGTTTTGAACAGATGAAAATGGAAACAACACATTTGCCAACCGTGCATGAGGATCCACTAATAGATCCTGATCTCACCCTGTTTGTGGACGGCTCAAGGTATGCTGATGAAGAAGGAAAATATCACACAGGATATGCCGTCACCACAACAGATGAAATTATCAAGTCATCATCTCTACCATCAACAATGTCTGCGCAGGAAGCTGAATTACAAGCCCTAACTTCAGCATGCAAGATACCTGAAGAAAAGCGCGCCAATATCTACACAGATTCAAGATATGCACTGGGCGTGGCTCATGACTTCGGATTAATTTGGAAAACAAGAGGATTTCTTACCACTGCCGGTACACCAGTCAAGCACAGTTCTGCAATCAAGGAGCTGATGGATGCCCTCCTAGTCCCAGAAGAAGTGGCCATTCTGAAGGTAAAGGCACATGGGAAGTTGGATTCTGATGAAGCAAGGGGCAACCATCTGGCTGATCAAGCTGCAAAACAAGCTGCAAGAGAACTACAGGAAGTGGACAGAAGTGTGTCCGGAAACCAAGAAACTCCCACATTTACCTTGCAGACACTTCCAACTGATCTAAAAATCCTACGGGAACAACAGGCTGCAGTTGCTCCTGAAGAAATACAAAGATGGAAACAGAAAGGGGCAGTTCTGAAGGATGGAGTGTACTCCAACAACCTCAAGTTCTGCCTCCCTAAGAATTTGTACCCAGCAGTCGTACAATGGGCACACGGACCTGCACATTTATCAAAGGATCTAATGAATGCTCTTGTACAAAAATACTACCTCACTGTCCCCATATGAGATTCTATTTGGGACTGCACCTAGGCTAGGTTGCTATTTTCCCCAACAACTACAACTTCAAACTGATGTTTTAGTAGATTATGTAACTGAACTTGCAAATGCTTTAAACAAAATCCATGCCCAAGTTTTCTCTTCAATTCCAGATCCTGATTCTGATACGGGCAACCACAGCCTGCTCCCTGGTGATTGGGTCCTAGTCAAGAAATTTGTGCGGAAACACACCCTGGAACCAAGATTTGCCGGACCATTCCACGTTCTACTGATCACCTCCACCTCCGTCAAGTTGGCTGGGAAAAGCAACTGGATACACGCCTCCCATTGCAAAAAGGTTCCTGTCCCAGAGGAAGCAGACTCCTCACAACCATGTACCTCTGGTACATCATCCCTTTGATTAGTTTCCTTGAGGCCCAACAAGTGACCATTACCAAAGTGGGTACACATTCTGGTATAATTCATCATGCACCCGCGTAGCTACATTCACCTTTGATTACTGTGACATAGTAGATTGTCCATTTCCCAAGTCACAGATTCAAACCATTTACAAAGATATACCACACGCAAAGGACCCCTATGTTTGTGTAGTTGACAAGCAATGGGGACACAACTGTGACCATTGGGGGGCTGCAGGATGGAATACTGGGCCTGCCTGGGGTTACAAGCCCAAAAGTGCCTTATCTAAAGTAGATGACCATGGCAGATCCCTCCTTCAAAGAATGACTTTAAGAAAGCCAGGAGGAGGTCTGCCCATGAAATTAATGTTAAACATTGAGCACCCTGGTCCAAAGGATGCTGACCAATATGTAATGGGAATGTATTGGAAAAGTGGTTCCTATAACAAATTAGGTCATTTCTATCTTAAAGATATGTGCCACTCTCCAGAGTGGCAAGGGGCTGTTCATATGGTCCCTGAATCCACTGAAACCACATATCCAGTCTTTTAAGGACATGATGGCCATTGCTAACCCCACCTTCGAAGACACCATGGCCACTGAAACTGGTTACAATGATATCAATCTATGGTTAGAGTGGATGAAATATAATGCTAATAAACATAACAAAACCGCATGCTATGTGTGCGGTGGTGCTCGACCTCATCTTGGCACCGTTCCTCTAACTCTCCCTTTGGAGATAGAGAATTGCTTCCTTAGTCTTTTTGCCTACCGCTATAATTTCAACAGATCCCTCTGCGAATCATGGGCGGCAGAGTACCCCCTCTTAATTGGAAATGTCAAACCCCCAGATGGAATCACGATTTACAAGGGTAATTACACTTGTTATGCTATTTATGACGGGATTGGTAAATTCATGGGTAACTTTTCCAATGGCTATTGTGCCACCTACAGAACTGTTCCTATACGCCTGTTGCAACACCATAACAGGTCATTGGGGGATATTTACTGGTTATGTGGGGATCTACAGTTAAGATCTAGGCTGGAAACTGAGTGGTGGGGTGAGTGTACCCTAGCCAAAGTTATCATGCCCATTCATATTATTTCTGATAATCATCATGACACATACGACCCTCCACATACACCAGCCAGAGTGAGGCGCGAAACCCCAGTAAAAGGCAGTTTTGACCCCCACATTTACATAGATGCCGTTGGGGTACCTAGGGGGGTGCCTAATGAATTTAAAGCTAGAGATGAAGTCGCTGTAGGTTTTGAATCACTTTTTACCATAGTCACTGCCAACAAAAACCTTAATTGGATTAACTACATTTATTACAACCAACAGCGTTTTGTCAACTACACCAGGGATGCCCTCCAGGGCCTGGCCGAGCAGTTGCAGGCCACATCCCAGATGACCTTCCAGAACAGAATGGCCTTAGACATGATCCTAGCTGAAAAGGGGGGTGTATGTAAAATACTACCTGACACCATGACTTGTTGCACTTATATCCCAGAAAACACAGGTCCAAATGGTAAAGTCACTATGGCCATAGCGAAGTTAGAGAAACTCTCAGAAGAGTTGAAAAGGAATTCTGGGGTAACAGATCCCTGGGAAAGGTGGTTTGGTTGGATGTCAGGTTGGCAGAAAGCTTTAGTCCATATTGGTATGGCTCTACTAATTTTCCTTTTTGTTCTCGCTCTTCTCGTTTGTTGTGTCCTCCCATGCTTTAGAAAATTCTTACAGAAGACTACAGACCAAGCGACACTAACTCTCACTCATCTGACAATCGATGATCAAGATCTCACCTCACCCTGTATTCCGCTACTCTCCCTTATACTGATAAAGTGCAGATGTTCTAGGAAGGGAACCAGCGCAGGGACAGCATCTGTCTCTACAGGCAAGTCTCACGTGCGGAGATGTGGTGGTCTAGCCGCTGCGGGTTACCCACGGAGTGAAGTGTTCGATGCTTGTTAAGACAGATGAGCTGCAGCCTGTTAGGGTCAGATAGGGGTAGACATGCACTTTGCAATAACACCAAGCTAGCGACCACGGGGTTTCTGTGTCTTTGGGCTAACAAGTCTTCTGGTATTAACAAATAAAGTTTATCTTTTAGTAACTAACATTTTAAGGGGGGACTGTTGTAGAATTATAGAATTCTTGAAATTATCTAAGCTAATGCTTTGGCAGGAAGAAATGTGCTGAATAATAAAATGTGTATTTACTAAAAGAACCTTGAAGCTAACAATACTAACTACTCAAAATGGCTGCCAAAGCACCCCTCCCATCGAGTGAACACCTCATGTTAATAAGATGGCACCTACATCTTGTGTCCACTCCCGTGTCAAGGATGACATCACCTCTTGATGGGATGGCATCTAACTAACCACTTAACACCTGGACCAATCAATAGTGTTTATTTGCTGTTATCTTGAATTCTTCAGTGATGTAAAAATGCCTTTATAAGGGTCTGCGCACCCCTTTTCTGTTAGAAGCCATTAAACTTCTCCGAAGTTCTTTCATTAACCTGAACTCTGTGTCTCAGTGTGAATTTACTTCTGCGTGCATGCAACTTTATTATCTTTAATTTGGACAGGAACAGATAGTCATTCAAACTAATTGGTTTGCAGAAAATAATCTACTACACTAAGACCATGCAAAGAGCGCTTAAGCAGTACTCTATGGATGGTCCTGTGTGTAGGGAAGCTGTCCGAGAGGCTGTCTCTTAACCTGGTGTCAAGCACGCCCCTTCAGTGGTCTGCTTATTTAGGGCCACCAGTGACACAGTTTATGTCATTAGTAATACCCCCTTGGAAAGCCCTCTCCCATCCCTATTCCTGCTGACCCAAATTGTCAGGTATGCTAATTAATAGCGCCTCCTGCACAAAGTATAGTGTTGTCTCTAGGTAAGACCTGAGACAATCATACTGGCTAATAGAAAAGTTCTGAAACTCCACAGGCAGAAACAGTTAGAGACGGGGTTATGCACTAAAGTGAGATTTTAAAGGTTATTTCAAATTTAAGGCTAAAATAGTCCAACTGGGAAAATCCCCTAAGTCAGCTATCATTCCAGTTTGGCTAGCTTCTCCTAAAATTAAAATTTACTTTAAATTCTAAGTTTGGTGAATAACCCTCACTGAGTGGGCCGATTCTAACAGTTTTAGTCTCAGCTACTATTTGTTTCCATATTAAAGGACCACTATAGTGCCAGGAAAACATACTCGTTTTCCTGGCACTATAGTGCCCTGAGGGTGCCCCAACCTCAGGGTCCTCCTCCCATCGGGGTCTAGGGAGTGGAAGGGGTTAAACTTACCTCTTTCTCCAGCGCCGGGCGGGGAGCTCTCCTCCTCTTCGCCTGAATGCGCATGCGCGGCAAGAGCTGCGCGGCAAGAGCTGCGCGGCAAGAGCTGCGCGCGCATTCAGCCAGTCTCATAGGAAAGCATTATCAATGCTTTCCTATGGACGCCGGCGTCCTCTCACTGTGATTTTCACAGTGAGAAGCACGCAAGCGCCTCTAGCGGCTGTCAATGAGACAGCCACTAGAGGCTGGATTAACCCTAATATAAACATAGCAGTTTCTCTGAAACTGCTATGTTTATAGAAAAAAGGGGTTAACCCTAGCTGGACCTGGCACCCAGACCACTTCATTAAGCTGAAGTGGTCTGGGTGCCTATAGTGGTCCTTTAACACTGCAGATTGATCACATTGACAGACGCAGTAGTAATAAGGAGTCTATCAATGTCATGCTGCTTTATCCCTGTCATGGGGGGAGTTGTCTTCGCACTGATATCTTGTGATTTCAGTAACGTTCTAGCTCTGCTTAGGTTCACCGTGCTATAATCACTCTGCATTGAAAATAGTGAGAAATACAATTATTAAAATTATTCTATATCAATGCAAAGCCGGATCACATACTCTGTGCTCATGGTATGAAAGAAGCAAGATTCTGATAATCTCCTTATTGTAGAACAATGTGGCAAATCAGGTAGAAACAGTTCATTGGAGAAATGGTCACAGTGACAAACAAGATAATTAATCAAAATGTTGTAGAATCAATTAATTAACAAATGAATGTCGGGTAGAATCAGTTAGCAACAAATGTTATATGATATTCAGTAAGATATAAGATCTGACCTCTGATTTAAATTCTGAGTACATGTTTAATATAGCTCTCAGAAATTACTGATGACATAGCTAAGATGAAACACAACAAATGTCCTTATAAAATGTTTGGCATTTAGTTTATTTTAATAAACCTTCTACACGAATATACAACTTTGCTCTGTGTAACACAAGGAGTAGCTGACATATTCGAGATCAGAAACAGGAGTGTTTGTCAGACTCAGAGTGTGTATGTATGTGTGTGTGTGTGTGTGTATGTGTATATATATATATAAACCTAAATATATTTTATTTTGCTGTATCATTTCCCCTTTTGTGGTCTGATTATTGGAGTCTGCTGTGCACTGCTGTTTCATATTTATGTAGACCATTGCTATTGTGGATGGTGACTTTGCAACATTGCTGTTGGTTGTTCCACCTTCCCCTTAGCTTACTGTTGTTGAGCCAAATAATTCACACAGACCCCTGATTTGGATCCTACTATAATCCAATTCCTACTGAAATCAGAGAAGAACCCTCACAAAGAACTTGACAGGTCCATAAAAAACATATCAGGACACGCACCTAGATATTTCAGAACCTGCAGTTAAATCTTTCAAGGTTTTGGAACAATCAGCAGACTCTATTGTTTCACCTAATCTTGACATCCTAAGAGGATGGACTGTCATACAGGAAATGCTAATGCCGCAGAGCCATTCTTATGAAAACTGACCCGCAGCTCACTAATCTAGCCCGTACAGATCCTGGCCCAGCTGAAGAGGGTCTTCTATTTGGAGAGTCTTTCATTAATTACATAATTAAATATGTTTTTTTTTAAATGCGTCTTCAGATAAGAAGGTTCTCTAAAGAAGGTTTTTAACCCAAAGATTTTCGGTAGGGCTGAAAGAGGTCGGAACCACTCTTCCAGCTGTTTCTACCAAGACAGAATCCCAGAAATAATTTCGCATCAAATAGACCCAACTTTATATAGCCAGCAGGCATCTCCATTTTCCCCTCTTTGTGGTAGCTCATGAAGATTCAGAGGTCAACAAGGGATATCCAGCTTCAGATCCCCCACTGGTGAGTGTGAATGTTTTCCATTATTCCCCAAAAACTTTAGGAGGCAGATTGACACACTATTTCCATGTTTGGAGTCAGGTCACAGTCGATGTTTGAGTCCTAAACACAGTAATGGGATACAAAATAGAATTCATAACAAATCCATTACAAATAAAGATGCCTTTACCAATAAAATTTTCCATTCCAGACAAGGTTCTGGTACAACAAGAAATGTCAGATTTATTATCAAAACATTCTCTATTTCAAGTTCCCATGAGCAGCCCAAGATTTGCAAGCAATCTATTTCTGGTCAGAAAGAAAGATGCTGGTCAGAGATTAGTCATGAATTTAAAATATTTAAACAATTATATCAGATGCCAACATTTCAATATGGAGGGAATTTATCATCTTAATAACATTTTGAAATTCGATTGGTTGATAAAAATAGATCTGAAGGATGTGTACCTTACATCATCTATTCACCACTCCTGTCGGAATTGTCTACAAGTTATATGGAAAGGGAAGAAAGAGGGATTTAAATCTTTGCCTTTTGGCTTATCATCTGCACCTTGGTGTTTTACCAAACTGCTCAAACCAGTAGTCTCCCTGTTTCGCAGCAGGGGATAAAGAATGATAATATATTATCAGAGTCTAGATACTCTTCACATTTATTCTATGTTGAATCTACTTAGTAGTCTCAGCTTCTTAATAAACCACAAATAAATCGATTTTAACATCTTAGCAAGAGAGAGAATTCCTGGGATTTGTAGTGAATTCCAACGTGGCAACTCTTCCACTGAGGTAACTGGAAACGATTCGGAAAGAGATTGGATCAGTTCTGAACAAACAACTTGTTGTTTCCATCAGATCTCAAGCACAAACTGTAGACCTGTTATCGCCCTCCATTCAAGTGATTTTTCTGGCCACTCTACATTACCATGCCCTCCAAAAATTGCAAGGGGAACATCTACTCAATGGTCTTTGTTATTCAGACAAGATAGCTCTCACTCCGGATACAAGAGACAAAATCTTCTGGTGGCTAGATCATGTACAAACATAGAACGAGAAGGCCATTTTCACATCATTCCCAGATATAATAATAGAGTCCTCTGCAAGTCATTTGTTGGGGACCCTATTGCGGGAAAAAAATTCCACTGTAGGCAGATGGTCTCCAGAAGAGACCCGTATGCATGTAAACTGCTTAGAACTCATAGCTGGATTTTTTTCTGTAGCAGTTTTGCAAAAGAAAAGTCCCATTGTTGTGTCCTCCCCAAGATGGAGATGGCGATCAGAAGAGAGAATTAGAATCCTGTTATATTAGCAGGCCAACTACCTCTCATGGCATCACTTATTTTGGGGAACATAAATCTCATAGACAGTTTTCAGATTCAACTAGAAAACTCTGTCAAAAAAATTACCCGTGCAAATTATGATTCAGACTTGAAAATTTGGCTTAATTGGTGTCTGGAATAGGTTGTGGACAGGGCCAGTGCAAGGGTTTTTGGCTACACAGGCGAAAATGCATTTTGCCACCCTCCCACCTTCCCCCCAATAAATGCATCTTCACCCTTTGTGTTTCTTATCCTTTCTTTTGAATGTCTTACCCCCTTTAGTACATCTTAGCCCACATTTTTTCCCTTCATGTGTCTCTTATTTCCCTCCAGCCCCTTTGTGTGTCTCTTTCTACCCCAGCTCATTTGTGTGTCTCTTACTTCATTCAGAACTTTTGTGTGTATCCTACTCCCCTAGCTTCTTTGTGTGTCTCTTTCCCCCCCAGCCCCTTGTATGTGTCTCTTTCTCCCTTTCCCAACCCTTCTGTGTGTCTCTCCCCCCCCCAGCACCTTCTCTCTTTCTCCCCCAGCCCCTCTGTGTCTATTTGTCTTTCCCCAGCTCCTCTGGGTGCTTCCTTTAACCCCCTTCTGTCTCTTTTGCCCTTTCCCTAGCCCTGGTCTGTCTTTTTATCTCCCTCCTAGCCCCTCTGTGTGTCTCTTCCCCCCAGCACCTTGTCTCTTTCAAACTCTAGCTTCTCTGTGTGGATGTTTTCCTCCCTTAGCCCATAAGTGTCTCTTTTGCCGTCCTCCCTATATTACCCCCAAAAAATGCATCTTCACATATGTGTTCCTTAATCCCCCTCTTGAATTTATAACCCCCTTTGTGTTTCTTTTCCCCTTTATTTTGAATGTCTTACTCCCTTTAGTATATCTTATCCCACATTGTTTCCCTTTGTGTGTCTCTTACACCCAACCTTTATGTGTCTCTTACTTTCCTACAGCCCCTTTGTGTGTCTCTTTCTACCATAGTTCCTTTATGTGTCTCTTACTTCACTTAGCCACTTTGTGTGTCTCTTTCTCCCTTCCCCATCCACTCTGTGTGCCTCTTCTCCCCTGTGTGTGTATATCTTTCACTCCTTCACGGCCCCTCTGTATGTCTAATCTCTCACGCACCTTATCTCTTTCTCCCCCGACTCCTCTTTGTCTCTTTGTGTCTCCCAGCCCCTCTGGGTGTCTCACCCCCAGCCCCTGTTTGTCTCATTTGCCCTTTCCCTAGTCCCTGTCTGTCTCTTTTGCCCCTTCCCCTGTCCCTCTTTGTTCCTTTGTCCCCCAGCCCCTCCATTTGTCTCTTTCTCCCCTTCCTAGTCCCTCTGTATGTCTCTTCCTTCCAGCAACTTGTTTCTTTGTGTCTCCCCAGCCGCTCTGGGTGTCTTCCCCCATTAGCCCACATGTGTCTCTTTCGTCCCTTTCCTAACCCCTGTCTGTCTCTTTGTGCCCCCAGCCCCTGTCTCTTTTGCTTCTTCCACGGCCTTTCTGTGTCTCTTTGTGTTTCCCAGCCCCTGTCTCTCTTTTTCCCTTCCCAAGCTCCCCTGTGCCTCTTTGTCCCCCATAGTCCCTCTGTGTATCTATTTCTCCCCCTGCCCCTTTTGTGTATCTTTTTCTCACTTTCTCATTCCCTCCCCTTCTCAAGCCCTCTTTGTGTCTCAAACCCCTTTTGCCCATATGTGTCTCTTTTGACACTTTCCCAGCCCCTTTGTGTCTTTTTGTCCCCTCCAGCCACTCTCTGTCTCTTGCCCTTTTCCCAGCCTCCCTTTGGCTCTCCCAGACCCTCTATGTATCTCTTTCTCCCCCAGCACCATATGAGTGTCTCTTTCTCCCCTTCCCAAACCCTTTATGTGTCTCTTCCACTCCCCCTGCAGCCCTTCTGTGTGTCCCTAACCTTCCTGAGTGTCTCTTCCCCCCTTATCCCCCTTAGTCCATATGTTGGTTGTTTTTTTTTGCCCCTTCATCACCCAAGCTGAGGTCTCTCCCACTCTGTGCCTGCTCACCTTCCTGTGTATTGCTGAGCCACAAACCATGGTAAGGAGCTTCTGTTTCCTCTGACAGGAAGTTGTCAGACCGGGTAGAAGTTTCAGAAGCTCCTTTACTGCGATCCGCAAACTCAATCATGCTACAATGACTGACTGGCTGGTCAAATGGATCCTGTGTTCCTCACACCGGTGTGCCTCCTTATGGTAGCGCCTTCCCTGGTTGTGAATATCTTAATTTTTTTTCCCTTTTCTTTTGATTCAGGTAAAGCTTACCACACCATTAATGTTTACTGCTCAGCTTTATCAGCAAATCGCTACCCTATTGACTCTTCTCCTGTGGGCAAACATCCTCTAGTCTGCAGACTTATGAAGGGTAATAAGATTTAAATGTTCTCCATGCCCTTAATATCACCATACATGGGATGTTACTCTGGTCCTACAATTTGGGCAACAATGATTCATTATCATTCAAATTTATATTGTTCAAACTTACAATTTTACTTGCCTCATTTAATTTACAAGGGTTTCTGATATTAAGGCTTTAGATCTAAATAATAGACAATAGGGGCGTGGCTTGGAAGCCGAAGAAGATGGCGGTGTAAACCCTGAGCTCCCTGCAAGGCTCCTCACAAACCTCGCCTATAGCACCATATTACCCCGAAAATGGGTAAAACGCACAGAGCATCGAACACTCCCAAACCCGCCAACAACCCCAAGGGGATCACCCACCCCTCCATGAAACAGTTCCTAGCCCCCCCGCCGGACCCGGATTCACAGGCCTCAAACGATTCTCGCCACCAGCCTCACGACGCCGCAACCCGAATGGATTGCAATGCTATGCAACTTACCAATGAGGCTGGACCTGAAAGCAGCTAATGATGAACTCCGGACCTCTATCACAACGGAGCTCCAAGCCATATGGGAAGAATTTTGCGGCCTATGCCAGAGGGTGTCCCAACTTGAAGCGGAATGCGACGACATGGCGTCGGCGCAGTCTGCAAACACGGAAACCCTGCAGCTCAGATCGCAACAGCTCCAGCAAATGGCATACCATATTGAAGACCTCAACAACCGAGGCAGAAGACATAACATTAGGATCCGCGGGGTGCCGGAGGAGAAAGATGTAACATCCCCTGTCAAGACTACCCTAACAGGCATATTCAACAACCTCCTAGGACACCCCACACAGAACCCGGTTGACATAGCCAGAGCACATAGGGCACTTAGACTGAAGGGCCCGGCCGGCAGCACACCAGGAGACATTATATGCTGCATAACAAGTTTCCAACTAAAAGAAGAAATTCTCAGAAAGACAAGGGAAGTGGGCAGAGGGCTCCTAGAGGGCTTGGAGATACAATTATATCCTGATCTATCACCCACTACATTGGCATACCAACGGGCCCTACGCCCCTTCACCAGGCAACTACAAGCGAATAAGATACGATACCGCTGGCGCTTTCCGAACGGACTCCAAGTTCACACACCTAAAGGCCCTTTTGAAATCAGAGAGAGAGCAGACATGTACACTCTCGCAAGAGAACTACAGATTGCGCCAGCACACTTACAATGGCCGGACCCTCTGATGCTCTACACAGCCGCCCGGGACCAGGGGAACCAGACTGCCGGAACCCACATCCCGAGAACCACCCGCCAGCAGGCAGCGGGCCCCTGGGGCCATTGAACCAGCGGAGCCAATAAAGGTACCTTACCTATGCACGCAGCGCTTGAATCCAGGACACTATCCCCACCGTGAGAGACATACACCCAACCAACCCAGATAACTGCACACTACAAGGGGGACTAAAACATACCCCCTGAACGCCCTATACACACAACCATCGGCCCGAGTAGTGGTCAACGGAGCGCTGTCGGCAGCATTTGACATACAAAATGGCACCCGCCAGGGATGCCCCCTATCCCTGCTCCTCTTTGTATTCGCACTCGAGCTGTTCATGGTGGCCATCAAAAACAACCCAGACATTAGGGGAGTGATGACTGGGATGACCCATCACAAAATAGCCGCATACGCAGACGATTTACTATTCTACAAACCCAGAAGTATCGCTCTTTAACATACTCAAAGCCTTCGAAGCCTTCGATAAGATCTCCAACCTGAAAATAAACCTAAATCTAAATCCTACATACTAAAGATCATAGTGCCTGAATGAAGGGTGAAAACCACTACGTCAACACTACACACTCCAATGGGCAACCCAAAAAATTTAATATCTAAGTATCTGGCTAACACGGAAAGAAGGAGATATGTTTAAGGAAAACTTCACCCCCATACACACAAAATTTTGCACGGAGATGCAGGAATGGGCATACCCACACATCTCATGGCTAGGTAGGATACCCATGATAGCCCCCCGTACATTCTTCACCTCACTCCGCACTGCACTAGGACAATATGTATCGAACGGGAAACGACCCAGACTAAAACACACACTACTAACACAACCAAAAGATAAGGGCGGTGTGGCTCTCCCAGACTTCTTCCTCTACTACAGGGCCTGCCACTTCCTGCGAATAATAAAATGGACAAAAAATGGGATATATAAACTGTGGAAACAAGAAGAGGAACATAAGGTGGGCATTCCTGTCGCGGTCCTACCATGACTGCCACCGGGAACCCCGACGGGAGGGAAGGATAGCCCCCCCATAGACAAGACCCACCCTACAAGAGTGGCATCGCACAAAAGGGAGACACGGTCTCACATCGTATCCAACACCTCTACTCCCACTGATACACAACCCAGACTTCCCACCGGGCCTAGACCCGAAAGCATTCACAACACTAGTCCAGGACCCCATTCCCATTCCCAGACTTAGACACGTCTATACGACAAAAGGCACTAAGACACTCAACGACCTGAGAGGAGAAACAGAACACACTCTCCTGACACACCTGAAACATAAACAAATCCAGAGTTACATAGCATCCCACAGGGGGGAATACTATCACGGGCCCCTACTGCCTTCGAAGAGATATGCTTGGACCCAGACCCAATAGCCCATGGAGTATCCTTCATATACACACTACTGTTGATACAGACACCAACCGCACAGCCAAACTTCAAAGGGAAATGGGAGATGACCCTAAACCGCACATTCAGTGAGATGGAATGGGAAAAAATCTGCTACTTAACACACCATTGCTCTAGTTATAGTAAGACGCAAGAGACAGCGTACAAACTATTAACACACTGGTACCGCACCCCCACAACACTTAACACGATAACTCTAGACCACTCCCCACTGTGCTGGAGATGCGGAGAGGCAAGGGGCACGCTCCTACACATTTGGTGGGAGTGTGGCAAGATTGTCCCATACTGGAACTGAATAAACACACTGTTAAAGCAATTCTCAGACGACCCACCCCCCTTCAGCCCAGCTGAAATGCTATTGCATCATACCAGGGCCCCCCGGACCCTATACAAGAAAACAATGACTATACGCATTCTGAACACAGCCAAATTAATTATCCCACAATACTGGAAACAACCAGTAACTCCACCCCTGGAGGCATGGTTCACACGAATGGAAAAACTGAGATCCCTTGAAGACCTCCACAATTCCACCAACGGCACACATCAAGCATACCTCAACATTTGGACACACTGGTTACTGACGACGACAAAACCAGACTTCGCAGACAGACTACGGATCTAACAACATAGACAGAATACGACACCTACACACCACAGACCCTGACCGCAGACAGACCAACGACACCCCAACACCACCCCCCCTCCCCACAACCCAAGAGAAATGACAGGGACCAACTAGGGACTACAACAGAAAAAGCAAGCAAGGAGATACATAATGCAGAAGACCAACAACTAGACGGAAACATGAAAACTGTAAAGGAACGGAGAAGCGGAGGAGCGGAGCCCGGACACTGAGGGAACCCTACCCACCACAGTCCTCGGCACAAGACAGGATAGTGACCGAAAAGGGACACACCAGACAACAAAAATCCCATACAGAATCTGACAGAATGGGACGTGGGACACAACCGGAAAAGGGGACAGCACCACAAAGCTAGAAGTACCAGGAAAGACTTACTAGACCCCACAGCAAAGCATAGTAACTAATGGGAACTATGAGTCCCCTAGGAGCCCGAGACCTAAGGGTTCACAACCTCACGGTCGCATACAAACTTGAAGGTCTCCCCCCGCCACCAAGAGACGGACTCACGATCCCGGTATAGACACTAGATCACAGATTAACTCCCTAAAGGTTGGCACAAGAAAAACCACACATACAAACACAAACATGATGAAGGGACCTGCGTGTCCGTCAACATTGTGGGCCTGCAAGCCCAAACATATATCACGACTTGCAACTGGTAACAAAAGTTCGAGAAACCTAGAGACCCGCGAGTCTCATTGTCTATTACAATCACAAATATATAAAAAATCCATATTTACAAAAAAATAATACAAGTGACCAGCGAGTCCATCCACAATGTGGGCCTGTGAGCCCAAATGTTGATCATCCACATTTTCTAAAGCCAATCCTCGCATTTTCTAAAACCTATTTTCTTGCATGTTGTACACTTGTTATCGTATTTACTGTGTCAATAGAGACCTGCGAGTCTCACTGTTCATTAATTCCCTATCTTTGCAAAACAAATAAAAATTATATTTACAAAAAAAAAAAATAATAGATAATAAATTCCTGATGGCATTTTTTTCTCAATTTTTAGATGTGCCAATAGTAATCTCCTTCTTTTCCTGAAAAACCTCTTTTACGTGTTGTCACTTGTCTACAAATGTATAAACTCAAAACGTCATCTAAAGGAAACTCTAATTTCTCTCAATTAACAATTTCTCATGCTTTTTTCCCGTTTTTCTACATTTTTATTTGTTTAATACAAACTATGCCTGTGGCAAGTAATAATATCTCTATCCTCGGAGCTCACTCTCCTAGAGGTGCTATAACTACTAAAGTTTTTCAGGCAAGGGAATCTTTGTCAAAATTATTAAAAGATGCAGATTGGTCTGAATCTACATTTCAAAGATGTAATTTTACATTTTTTTTTGTTTTGTTTTGTTTTTTGCTGTGCACAGAGATACAAAACACGCTTGCAATGCCCCAATAGCAAACAGGATTTAACATTTGAAAGCATTTAGTGGATTTTAAGTCAAGGATTTTATTTTATTTTAAACCTAACTTGCGTGTTTCAGAAGTGATTATGTAATGATATATTATGCAATTTCTGCATTGTCATTCAGCTTTTAACATGCATAATATGAGCCACCTGTCTGTGATAAAATTCAAGAATTTCCTAGTCTTGATGTCAGAAAATATAGATTTTATTAAAGACAGGAAGTGAATAATATCCCTCCTGTTAACCAACTATTATTCTTTCTTTTTCAGCGTAATCCTGCCTGGAGATCAAAGTTTGGATTGGTTCCTATTTTTGGACTTTTTTTTTCTTGGTTGTGTCTTCTGTTATCGCAGCTTGAAAGAGGAAGAAGATTTGGGAGTCATTCTATATATAGACTATGTTGGATGCTGATTGGTTGCCGAGTGTTCCATTTCGGTTATTTGATTTTTTTATTTATTTTTGTTAGTTAATAAAACTTTATTGTGTTTTTTTTTTTTAATGCTGGAGTTTTAATAAAGAAAAATAATGTAAAATATTTGCCTCTTGTCTGTAATAAAATGTATATTTTCTGATGTCTGTCTGTAATAAAGTCAAATTTTCCAGTGCAGCTCAAGTCTTTGCAAGGCAGGTGCTCTGAGCAATTACTGCCTCTTGAGTTTAGCTTCACTGAGCTAACCAAACCAGGAAGTAACAGGACCGGCTGTCTGATCTGATTGACAGTCAGGGACGTATAGGAAGGTTAATTGTTTCAAGTGTCAATTACTATTGAAATCTGCACTTTTTGTAAAATTAAAAAAGAGGACACCCACGTCACACATAAAGCACTCCAGCATGCTAAAGACTTTTATATCACAGTTTACAGGGTCCATAGTCTGTGGGCAAGCAGGTCCTCCAAGGACTCGTGGCAAACTCACAAGAAAAGGGGAGTTTGTCACAATTATGCATAAAGCTCTAAAATAGTTGTTGGAAATGTAGTTGGAATACCAAAATGATGTAGTGTTGCATATATACTAGTTTGCGATTGAAAGCTAATGCCAAGCTCTGTGTATTATATCTTTGTATTACCGGTCTCCCAGCTGCCCCAAATCTAGCCACCCCAAGTATTTTCCCTGTTGTTTTGCTTTTGTGTAAAACTATAGTCAGAATTCACTACAATTCTATTTTTCATCAGACGCGCTGAGGGCCGGTGCAAGAATTTTTTGCTTCACATGTGAAGATGTATTTTGCTGCCCCACTCCCAACTAAAACATCTATGTGTCTCTTAACCCCCCCTTTTGAATGTCTTGTCCCCCCTTTACTGTAACCTACTCCTGCCCCCATTTTTCCCTTGTGTGTCTTCAGGGCCGGCGCATTCTATAGGCAACTTAAGCAGTCGCCTAGGGCGCACCGGCCCGGGGGGCGCAAGATTTGAGTGACCTGCCAGTCACTCAGTGTAGCGTGGTCAGGGGGCGTGGACTGCGGTACAAGAGCATCTGTGTCCTGTACCCGGCCGAACTGACAGGAAGTGCTCATGAAGAGAGCACTTCCAGTCCAGCCAGGTACAGAAAACAGAAGCTCCTGTACCGTGGTCCGCTCCGCCCGGCCACGCTAGAAAGAGGGGAGACTGGGGTAGGAGGCACACTAGGGAAAGGGGGAAGACTAAGGGACACTTGGGCACTTCTGGGGCGACCACGCCTGGATGTCATGGTGAGAACCATGACACCTAACTGATGCTGGAAATTCTCATGCAAATTATCCCCACCCCAATTGGGTAATGTCAGAGAGGCAGAGCGCTGGAACTGGGTAAGTACAGTAAGGGTTTTTTACAGTGCAAGGAAGAGGGGACCGCTAGGGGAGTTATAGTGCTAGGAATGCAACTCTACCTAAATGGTAGAAAATTGAGCAGTGAAACTGGATGGGCATGATCTATACACCAAACTGATTCCTTGAAGAACATCAAGCAGGAGCTGGTTACACAGAGATAGGGTGACCCCATTCAGGGACACTTCCTTGCACTTCCCGGACCCCCTCTTCACAGCGGCGTAGCAAGGGTTTCAGCGTCCATTCCCCCCCATATTTAATACCCCCCCACATTTCATGTCCATTTCCCCCCTCCCATTTCATGTCCACCCCCCTACTACTGATTCACTGAGAGGAAGGGGGGTGAAATCTTTATCATGGAACCACTAGTAGTACTAGTAGTACTCATTCCATGCACTTATCTGGTCCTGGGAGCTCCTCTCTCTTTCCTCCCGTGCGACCGTCTGCAAAGAGCGCTGGGAGGAAGTGACGTCATCACGTGTGACCTCACTTCCTCGCAGCAATGAGGGGAGGGAGAGAGGGAGGGTTGCCACTCGCACATCTCCACCGGCGGGCAGCAAATGGCACTGATATAGTGGGGAAGCCAGCGGGCCCCCTCTTCACTAATATGGGGCCCAGCCATTCTGGGACATTACATTGTTCCGGAATAAGGGTGCCCGGGACAGACCCACAAAATGCGGGACTGTCTCGGGCGATCCGGGACACGTGGGCACCCTACACAGAGCAATACCAGACGCAAATCACATACAGCCAGCACACACACTCACGCACATTACATAGAACCAGCTCACCCCACATAGAAATCACATGCATCCTGCACACACTACACACAGCCTACATACACCTTGAACTTTTTTTGCTTATTTTACGGTAAAGTTATCTAACAGATGGGTGACAGATGTTTGGACAGGGGCTGCAATTTCAGTTCTTGCCACAAATTATTCAGTAGATACGCCTCTGAATTACACCCATAAACATTTTTGCAGATGCTTATAACAGTTTGCATTACAATATGTACATACTTAAAGGACCACACAGTAAAACCTAAATAATGCATTTGATTTTTGCAGATGTCTTGTGAAAAGGGGGTGTGTAATTATAATGCAGAAAGCTGTTTTGTGGTTGTTTTTCCCCCTCAAAACTAGAGAGATTTTAATGTGTAGAAAAATACAGCATGTATATGAGAAGAAAATATATCAAATGCACTTGAGTTGTGTTTGTACTCAAAAACAGCTAAAGTCACAATTAAAGGGACACTATAGTCACCTAAACAACTTTAGCTTAATGAAGCAGTTTTGGTGTATAGAACATGACCCTGCAGCCTCACTGCTCAATCCTCTGCCATTTAGGAGTTAAATCCCTTTGTTTATGAACCCTAGTCACACCTCCCTGCATGTGCCTTGCACAGCCTTCCATAAACACTTCCTGTAAAGAGAGTCCTATTTAGGCTTTCTTTATTGCAAGTTCTGCTTAATTAAGATTTACTTATCCCCTGCTATGTTACTAGCTTGCTAGACCCTGCAAGATTTAACTCCTAAATGACAGTGAATTGAGCAGTGAAATTGCAGGGGGATGATCTATACACTAAAACTGTTTTATTTAGCTAAAGTTATTTAGGTGACTATAGTGTTCCTTTAATTACAATTCTACTATAATTCGGTGGCTAGTGACTTACCCCTGTAGCATACTATAATGCATGTAGTCTGTAAGAAGATTTGAAGTGATACTTTGCATATTCTCAAGATAAAATGGAATTTCTGCCAAATGTCACTGGTGACTAATGTATTTATGCTAGTGTGCATAAAATGTTAGCTCATCCTCTTCTTCCAAACTGTAAAGGAACTTTCAATGGGTGATGTCATGCCTTCAGCCAGATAAGGAAAAAAGTGAATTAACAGCGAGACTACAGGAAAGTGATCTATACACTCAAACTGCTTCATTAAGCAGTCCCTTTAAGTTAAAGTTCCGATGGTGCTTAGTGTATACCTGTAAATGTTTTTAGGCTTGACCTGAATACTAATATAGGATATGTGCCAAAAACCTCTAGAGGCAATTCAATTCTATGGGATCACTTTATTTCCAGTTATTTACAGCTGCACTGACAGTAAGAAAGGGCAACAAAATACATTGATTTAAAAAAATAAAAATGTGTACATGGTTAAACCCCCTTCAGTCACTTACCTTAATCCAGCGCCCTCGGTGCTGGGTCAGGTTCCGCCCACTCTCCTCTCCCGCTGATGTCAGCCTGTGGAGGAGACTTAATGCACATGTGCGCGCATTAGACCCCCCCATAGGAAAGCATTATTTAATGGTTTCATATGTGGAAAATCGAACTCTGGAGGTCTCATGCAGAGTGTGAGGACGTCCAGCGTCTGATAACGGACAAAAGGTCGGTTTCGATACCGGAAGCTCCCCCAGTAGCTGTCTGGTAGACAGTTACTGAGGACAGACTTAGAGCTGCAATGTAAACATTGCAGTTAAGTGCAAAAGGGTCACAGCACCCAGACCACTTCAATGAGCTGAAGTGGTCTGGGTGCCTGCAGTGTCCCTTTAAGCACAGATATGCACACCAGTCAAGCCATAAGACAAAAATGTTATTCTTTGTTGAACTAAATTGCATATGCCCACCCAGAATCCCTTGCAGTAGTAACATTGCTGCAAATTTGAGATTTTTGTGGTAAAAGCAAGTCATATGGCTTGACTGGTGTGCAGTTCTGTGTTTAACAATATATTGACTATACATATATAAATATAAAATTGATTTTCTCACCCCTCCTGGGTGGTACAGTATGTTTATTCCTCATTCTCAGGTCCTCTACCAGGGGCCTGGGAGTTGAGGGTTCTGCGCAGTATCTTAGCTGTTCCTAGAACTCTTCTGGACAGTGATCTCAGATATCCCACCTGGAACCTGTTGAAGCCACTCCCCCAACTTGCGAGTCACAGCCCCTAGTACTTCTATCACAACTAGGACTACTACTGTCTTCACTTTACACATTCTTTCTAGCTCTTTTTTCAGTCCTTGGTATTTTTCCACCTTCTCATGTTCCTTCTTCCTGATATTATAGTCACTGGGTATTGCCACATCCACCACGACTGCAGTCTTTTGTTCTTGTCTACCACCACGATGTCGGGTTGGTTGGTCAGCACTTACTTTTCTGTCTAGATCTTAAAGTCCAACAGGATCTTAGCCCTGTCATTCTCAACTACCCTTTGTGGTATCTCCCATCTGGACTTAGGCAGGACCAATCCATATTCTGTACAGCAACTTGGTTGTGTGTCCACAGAGACGAACAGGCTCAGATATGTGTATATACATATATTTATATACACACACAGCACATATATCCATATATGTGTGCATTTACATATACATACATATACACTGTACAAAGAAAATAAATAAAGTGAGATGTAAAGATGAAGACATTCTGTTCTTTCCTCAAACATATATTCCAGGACAAGTCAAATTTACTCATAAAACACAAGTTCTTTTCACTACTCTCCAGGGTACATTTTATAAAAGGATAGCGTAATAAGAGAACATTTTAGATTGAGGGATTGCTGAAAAGAAGGAACGGTGTCTAAATCACCACACCTCCCCTAGTCTGAGAACAAACTACGTCAGCTTCCATGGGAACAGGAAATACGCCATTTCTAGAAATCCTGGTGTGTAATAGTTAAGGAACATTATTTCAGAGTTAGCCTTCTGTGTAAAGATATATGCCCAAAGCTCTAGGAAGGTATGAGCCAGGCATGAGACTGCTTCCTGCTTCGATCGGAATACCAGTAAAAAAAAAAAAGAAGAAAGAAACGAAACATTTTATTGTATTTACCACAATAAATTCATGATTGGATTTCACAAACATTCCAGCAGAGTAATAGGATCTAATAATCTGTGTCAGTATGCAGAAAGATAAAAAAAATAAAATGTGCAAGGTCCGGCCAGATGTACTCACAAAACACGTATAAAACCTAAGTGATATCAATGTACTCCACGAACAGCTGTTAGGAAACCTGCAGCGGTTACAATGTATTTTTACTTTACAACACCCCAGATGTACTGAACCTTTGTATCACACAATTCAGATTTGAGTTACGGTACGTGTGTCATTTTGTTCAGTGATGAAGGGATATTTGAAAAGCTGGCATTCCAATTCCAAAGCTGGGAAAAAAGAATACAAGTTTCTGTAATACTCTGTTATGTATTGTCTGTATCATTGTAAATAAAGTTTAATATTATGCCAGCGATACTCTATTATTTATTGTCTGTCTTTGTAAATAAAGTTTAATACAATGTCAGCAATACTCTATCATTTATTGCCTGTGTATTTGTAAATAAAGTTGAATAATATGTCCGTTTGTTTACATAAAAGGGAAACTGCCACCAGGAATTAATGTTATGTTTACTTATCCCATTTTATTAACAGATGTTTCTGTAAGACACAGAAAAATAAAATTAAATGCGGAAATCGCCTCTTAAGCCATATAACAGCACCCTCAGTTTTTAGCTCCCTTTCAGTCATTGTTATAAACCAGGGGTAGGCAACCTTTGACACTACAGATGTTGTGGGCTACATCTCTCCTGCTGCTTTGCCAGCATTATGGAAGTGCATTATGGGAGATGTAGTCCACTTCATCTGAAGTGCCAAATGTTGCCTACCCCTATTATAAGCTCGATACTTTGCACCTGGTATTCAGCATAGAGAAAACATACAAAGAAATTAAACATGTAATGTTTTTAATTCTCCTCCTATTCATTTGAAAATGTGCCCTGGTTGTACCTTGTCAGAACTGGATTGAGACGTAATCTGGTAAAACATTAAAATAAATGAAAAGAAAACGGAGTATCTCATGGATAAAAAACATCAACACAAGTTATGGGTGATTTTCAATGTTTTATTTAATGGTATATCTACCAAATAAGTGACAGCTGAAAGTGTTATTGAATATGATTTCGTTCAATAAATACTTTAGTGCGATGTTGAAAAATATACATGAAACTTTTGTTCATTCAGAAAGAAGTGCAAAGAACATGTCAAAAATAAGAATATTCTACAATTATATATCGATCTGTTCTAATGGTATTTGGAAATTTTTTGCAAACAATTAGCATGTGGGTATATGGTAAATTTATTGTGGTGAAAGTCTGGGGTCATCATGATTTAAGCTTGTGAATGCAAACTAGACATCAACATTGGATTGTTCTTTTTTTTATAAATAAATTTAGATTTCAAAAAGTTTCAAATAAAGACGCTTAATCAGTAATTGTTATAATATAGTCCTGTAGGCAGTATTTGAACAAAATGTAACTAAAGCGTATCACACGTATATTATTGCAGACTTATGGTTAACAAGAATGGATATTGCTTAATTTGTGAGTATGGAAATATTTTATTTAAAAAATAAAATTGCATGTTATTATTTTTTGCCCCAGCGGATATATGGATAATGCTTCCCTCGATGTGACGTAATTCACAAGTATATTATGTATACTGTGCTTACATCATCGGAATGAGACAACCCTTACGTCACTTTGGCATTTCCACTGAAATCTGTTATAAAAAGGTTAGGATGCCCCACAATGGCTCATTCATCCACTGGTCAGCCTCTGACAATCAATATTTTAAGCAAATTCCAGCACCTGATACTCTTACAAAAAATGATGTCACATAGAGGTAGGTACCATGACAAGAAGATTTTGTTGCAGCTGTATAGGTTAACACATCACTAATAGTTTGTCAGTGAAATCTGTAGAAGTTAAGACGGTCTGAGAGTTAAATGGATCTGAGGTTAAGGAGTCTGAGGATTAGTTAGGAATGTCAGGTATGATGTGCCAAAGATAAAGGAAAGAGGAAATGAGTATGAGAAGGGGGAGAACTTTGAAAAAAAGACTAACACAACAGAATTCTTTAAGAAAATGTCTGTGCTACCATTCCCTAACTTTTGTCTTCTGTCCTTCATTTAGATGTTCTGCTACTTCTGTGCCTTAGTTTGGGGGTCCTTGGAGCCCCCCACTCACGTATTTTATCAACGAGTGTCGGATTCCTGGATGATAATAAAGAGTTGAGCCGCAAGATCACTTTGGCTACATATGATCTAAGAGAAATTATGGTGAGTGTCTTCTGCTGGTAAAGGCTTTGGAGTCCATGATGTGGTGATACCTTTAGAATATATGCGTTAAAAAATCCTGGGATTGGTCTGAGCATCGTCTGCAGGGACCCCCCTTCCCATGACTGTATCACTTCGAAAAAAGTTATTACGACCACAAAGCCACTTTATAATCCCACCGAATATCTTGCACCGTTCTCCAGGGTGAACGAGCATTGCGACATTCCAAACCTGCATGTTACGGAGTTCTGTAGTTAAGTGAAGGAAACATCTAGCTGAAGGCATTTCCTTATCCAAATTTAACCCTGCCTACTGTATTCTGTCACACACACCCTTAGTCTCTCTCTCAGTACAAAGCATATCGGTTTGTTACAAAACAGCAAAATTTGGTTCCTTATGCTGAGAGCCCAGATATTACGGGAATAATCTGGCACTACCTGAGATGCACATTTGACGGCCGCTGCTTTTATATTTTTGCTCAGTGTGAAGTTCACAAACTATGTGACGAAGAGGAACTCAGAATAATTCAGAATGGGCTGGGACTACACGCAACCCCTCTGGAACAGTGCGACACTGTGAGCTTCAACAAGGTAAGTTACCATAAACTAAAAAGCAGCAATGCATGAGGAAACAAATAGGGCTTTTTCACTAAACACCAAATTGTGGTGAATTGAAACTTGTGGTGTAACGGCGAGCAAATCCAAGGAGAAATCTGTCTTTTTAGATTAAAAAAGTATTTTTAGATTTTTTTTCTAAAAAGTTTTGGCAAAATTGAAAATTACGTAAATTATTTATGTTGTATTGTTCGCTCTTTCTTTTGCGGCAACAACAGAAAGAGGGATATGTAAAAGTCTGAACTTACCGGGCTTGTGCCTTTTTCAGCATTATTACTATGTTACTAAGAATTGCAAAAGTGCTGATTATGAAAAATTCTTAAAGTGTGAATTTTGTAATTCAGTTTTGAGTTTACTACAATTGGCATGGTTATTTACCAACGTGAGAATTCAAAGCGAATTTCAAATTTAAGGCCTTAGTAGCCGAACCGACTAACAGAATTGATCAATTTAGGCTATTTTAGCTTTAAATTTGACATTTGAAGAATAACTCTGCTGGTGTTTACTGACTAATCTCCAAAGTTAATGTAAACGAATAATCTTCATTCCCCATGGACTGATGCTCATGCCCCATGCAATTTGATTGTCTATACATTTAAAATTTGGAAACTTATTTTTTTGTTATTTATTCAACAAATGGTCTCTGCTGCACCCTAGCTCAGTGATGGTTAACCTTGACACTATAAATTGTTTCTGGACTACATTTCCCATGATGCTCAGCTAGCCTTTAGAGTCTAAAAGCTAGCTGAGCATCATGGAAAACATAGTCCAGAAACCATTTATGGTGTCAAGGTTAACCATCACTGCCCTATATCAATAGCTGCACTTTGTGTTAGTTTTGTATAGTGCAGTTACACTTTGTCTCACGTATAGGGCCCTCAACTGCTACTGTATCAGCCTGTGAAACTATCACTTCTGTTTTGTTTACTGTAGTTTTTTTTTTTTTTGACAAGTGCCCACATGGAATTTTCTATATAGGTCATTGCACCAGCAATTGTAGTACTTTTAGACAAACTTGTATACAATGAAATCATTGTATGTAGATGATGGAGAACCAATAACCAGGTTAAAGCGGGGGCCATCTATAATCACAGTAATTTAAGCAAACATTTTCATATTGTTTAGAAAACCCATTATAGGGCAGTGACTATATTATAAGCCAGCCATTTTCTTTTACTTCTAACATAGCAACATAAAATCTGACAGGGCTATTTACCAAGATGAGAACTGCTGAGAATTCAAAATAAATATCAACATTTCTTTTCAATGAAGCCATATTAGAGACATTCTCCGGGTCTAAATTCTACTTTGAATTTAAAGTAATGCTCACTTTATTGAATAACCCAGTACAAAATTACATTCATACACACACACACTGAAAGTTAGGTTTGTGATCAGAGGGTTGGTAGGGGTTAACTAACGTGAGAAAGGGGTGTGTATGAAAGAGAGTAGCTGTGAATAGGAACACAGCAATTAAAAAAAAAAAGTTGGCGTTAAAGGGACACTACACTGTAAATCAGGGGTGCCCAAAAGGGAGATCCCCAGATGTTGTAGAACTACAGCTCCCATGATGCTTTGCGTGCCTTTAGAAGGTCCTTAGAATGACAAAGCATCATAGAAGTTGCAGTTTAAAAACATCTGGGGATCTACCTTATGGGCACCACATGCTGTAAATTCTCTATGAGACCATGAATTAAGCATTGCATTAACAAATTCAAAGTTATTTACTAGTCTTAGAATAGTAGTGAATTAAATCTTGAATTGTAAAATGTAGGCTAAAATAGCCTCTCTGTGACTATAGCGAAGTTGGAGAATTTTTCTAGATCAGCTGTTGACTACCTTTTGGGTACCCCTGTTTTAGAGCTCACTTATGTGCATAACATGTTGCCATTGAAAACGATGACAACATTTTATAGTTTTACAATGAAATAAAGCATTTATCTTTGAATAAATATAATAGTTGTTAATAGCCAATGTGATGTTGATGGAGTTGATAGAATACAGGAAATGTAACCTCACACTTCTTTCCCCACAGGGCGCATGTTTTTCCCAGCTGTCCAGTGGCCTGAGTGGTTTCATGACACTACTTACCTCAACTAGAGACTTACCACAAGACAAACTAGACAGTTTGGAGGCTGACATCAAAGATCTGCTTACCAATATCCAGGAAGAGGTGAGAATCTTACACAGGGACAATTGCTGAATAAAGAGGGGTAGGGGGTAATACGTGACTATATGATCAGCCCAAAATGTTTACTGCAGATGTAGAGGAATGAGTCTTGAATCAAAATGGAATCCTTGTATTATATTTAAGTGTATTCTTAATGGTGGACACAAACACATCATACAACGATATTTAGTAATGTAAACATTGTTAGAAATTCAAAGTGAATTTCAAATTCTAGCTCAAAATAGCAAAAAATGGAAATATAGTTTATTTGGACCATGTTTCTAATTAAGCTATATTGACTTAAAGGAACACTATAGGCATCAAAATAACTTTACCTTATTAAGTAGTTTTGGTGTATAGATCAAGCCCCTGCAGTCCCACTGCTTGTTTCTCTGCCATTTAAGAGTTAAATCACTTTTGTTTCTGTTTATGCAGGCCTAACAACACTTCCCCTGCCTGTGTCTCACACAACCTGCAATAAATAAATGTTTAATTTTTAATCAGATGTTAACTTACTTTATTAGTTTTTATCTCCTGCTTTATAAATTGAACTTTAATCACAATAAAGTGATTTCCTTTATGTGCAATACAGGAAATTTAAACATCACATTTCTCTTTACGTGAAGTGTTTAAGAAGGCAGTGTACGTCACACCTCCCTTCATGTGACTTACACAACCTTCCTAAACACTTCATGCTAAGATAGGGCAGTATAAACAAAGTAATTTAACTCTTAGATGGCAAATAATTAGGCAGTGAGATTGCATGGACATGATCTATACACCGAAACTGCTTCATTAAGCTAAAGTTGTTTTGGTGCCTATAGTGTTCCTTTAAGTTTTAAATTTACTTTGAATTCCCAACAATTCAATTTTCACATTACTTTTTAAAACAGAACACTGGATACATTCCTCCTATTGTGTTCCATTAATTTTTTACAAATGTGATTTTCCCACCATACTAACAGAAAGATTGGCTTGTTCGATAATCAAAAACACAAACCAAATAACGTCTCTTGTCTCAACAGATGGAAGCACAAGGAATTAATGCTGTTAACCACTCCATTCAGGAAACACCAATATACAAAACACCATTAGAAGAAAAAGCAGGAACCTTCCTGATCTTATCAAACCTGCACAAATTTATGCTTATGGTCCAAAATGTATTAGGATAATCATTTAATGGGTCATAAGGACTTTGCAACGAGGATCCCCTGTTTAATATTTAAGCAGCATCCTATCTGAACGGTTTCCTTAATTGCAATAAGGAATGTGTATGTAAGGGAGGAAGCGACTGTGTATAATGGGTATAGTGTGTGTGTGTGTGTGTGTGTGTGTGTGTGTGTGTGTGTGTGTGCATTTGTGGGGTGGCATAGGGGCTATATTCTGTGTGGGTTGGAACGGGAGTAGTTTTATTTATTTTTATTATTATTATATTTATTTAATTTTTTTCTGTTTATTTATTTCCCCCCTCCCTGGTTATTACCTCTGGCCAGGGAGGGGGGTCAATATATTTCTTGGTGGTACTTTAGAGGCTCCTGCTTACACCTCCGACAGGTGGAGGCTCTTTCACGAGTCCTGGCATTGTGAAGTATCTGAGCGCTGTTGGGGTTAAAATCTTTCTAAAAGTGCCACAAATCACATGGTTTACATTGATAGACTTGGGCAAACTACACTAAAATATGGGATTTTGTGTCTGTCTCAGTATTGATTTGTGCCACTAATGCTAAGCCGAGTTGGTTAGAATAACAGGTTTATTTGTTGGGAGAAGTTTTAGGAATTCAAAGTTAAGTTCAAATTAAAGACCAAAGTAGCTGAATTGATAGCAAAGCTGACGGAGAACTGTTTTAGCCTTAAATTTGAAATCCGCTTTGAAATTACTATTATTATTATTTTATTATTTATATAGCACCAGAAAATTCCATAGCGCTGTACAATGAGTGGGTTCCTGACAATTCTCTAGTCAGTGATTAACTCTGTGTTTGTATCTTAGAAAAACTTGCCATCAGAAAAACGTTAATAAGCAAAAGTAATGTACGAAAGGCGTTCTTCTTAGTCAAATAAAAGCAGTCTTCAGTGTTTTGATGGGTTAAGAATCGCCAACGCTATCACAAGGAGCAAATGCTCAGCCTACTATTTAATAATATCTGATAGAATTAAGGAGCAGAACATTCCATGTTTGTATCGGTTTTCTTCATTACTTATATAGGAAAGTCCTTTCCTGACAGTAAACGCGTTTTGAGAGAAAAGTCTATTGCACTAACTACTCTGGGGAGTAACATAGATATATATAGATGAATTATATATTTAAGAATTTGGAGGCCTATCATCTCAGAGTCCATGAGTTTTGTTCTCAGTTTGCAGGAGTATGCCTAGGACCGGGGTAGGCAATCTTCGGCACTCCAGGTGTTGTGGACTACACCTCCCACAATGCTCTTACACCCCATACAGCTGGAAATGCATTGGGGAGATGTAGTCCACAAGATTTTAAGTTTGTCTAACCCTAACCAATTGGTTTTTCCATGCTTACATCTAGGTGCTGCTGAGCTGTGCAGCTTGTGGGGGAGGAGGGGATTTTGTATTGGCGTCAAGCCCCTGGTATTTTTTTTACCTTAACACCCCTATTTATGTTCCCCTTCCCTGTTTAATCTATTTTAAATTATTTGGGTAGATGATGTTATTTGGGATAACAATGAACGTATTTATTTGATATTTATTTATAGATTTTTAAATAATTATGTATATTTATACAGTTTGTGTAATATTTGTGCAATTTTTACCCAGTGAAAAAAAAATTATGTGTTGCGAAAAAAATAAATACAATTTAAATAGAAGATATGTGTATATTTATTTGCCAACCAAAATGTACTGGTATCATGTTGACAGCAATCATGTGTTGTAATTGCTCCACGTCAGCTATGTATGTAGTGTTACAGGGTGCCCTGAACCTTCGCATTAAAAGTTCTCATCCTCCTAAGGTACAGTGTTAAAGGTATGTCTGACCCTTTTGTACCCATATTGCCAGCCCACCCTCATGTTCTCTGCCAAGAAAGAGCCTGGTACCCACTTTACTATAACAGTTCCTCAGCAAAAAGGCTAACGAAGTGCCTCGCACCCCCTTGCATGAAAGATGCCAAAATTGGGAAGTAACTCCAAGGGTGTAGGTGGACTGTGATGTAATAAGACTCACCTAAAAAAAGGGGTGCGTTAGCCTAGTGTTAATGCACACCGTACTGACAGCCTCTCTGGGCACCCTCGATCAAAGCAGATCAGGAGCAGATTGCTACTGAATCTCTCTTCCAATAACAGTACTTTGCGCAGTGCAAGCCTTGCTGATGTTTGCTGAGGATAATTCCCTGGTGTTCCCAAATGCAAAACACAGATAACAAACCTGGAAAGGCAACTCGGGAGCCTAAAATTGTTCTCTAGGATCTAGGACAGCCTCTAAGTAGAATATAAAGGTAAGTTCCATAAATCATACATTTATAAAACAAATACCTATCTACCCCAATGTCCCTAAATATATCAATTTATTGAGATACTTTTTAAAAAGGGGTTCTTAAAGAACCAGCAAGCGAGGGGTACTTATTTAATTAACGTGTCATTGTAAGTACCAAAACCACTTCAGATTAATTAAGTAATTTTGGTGTATAGATCATTCCCTGCAGTCCAACTGCTAAATCATCTGCTATTTAGGAGGTAAACTACTTTATTTTTGCAATCCTTGTCACACCTCTCCTGGCTGTCAATCACACAGCTTCCTTTTCACACTTCCTGATAAGACAGATACATTTACACCCTATCTTGCATTCCACTGAGCTTCAACAGAATGTTTACTTTAAGAGTTGCAGGTGGTCCAGTTAATTACAATCATCCCAGCAAAGTCTTTATTTAAGGGCTTGCAGAAGATGGGCGGGAGGAGTCCATCAGCTTCCTGTAAGATTGGGATTTGTAATAAAGCTGAAAATAAGTCTGCAGACCAGGAACCATTTATAACACAACTTTATTGAAAGTGTTTTTTGTTTAAATTCCCTCATATAATTTGTAAAAGATCCAATATTATTTAATGGTTTATTTTTATTAATACATACATCCCAACATTTCAAATGGGATACATAATTTTAGGAGTGAGAGTGGGGTGTTTTGCCAGGGGCGGAGGTGTTCTAAACAAAAATGGAATTTATAACAATCTCATTCACATTGACTGACTTTTAAATCCATTTATTGTAGTTTCAAGACACGACTGCTGACTCCTTCAAATTTTTTAACCTTCCATTACCCTCCTTCCCAATAAATTACGCAACGCCAATTACGTGGGAAAGGGCAACGGCCACAGCTTTATTTTTAACAAACAAAGAAACTACTGTCAGCTGCTGCTTTTACCCAGCAGACCTAACATATTAAAGGACCACTATAGGCACACAGACCACTTGCGCATTTGGCTCCACTCGGGAGCCAACGTCGGAGAGGGAGGAGAGGTCGCCAGCGCCAAGTGAGCCTGGCGCTGGATAAAGGTAAGTGGCTGAAGGGGTTTTAATCCCTTCAGCCCAGCGGTAGGGGGCCATGAGGGTGGGGGGTACCTAAGGACTACATAGTGCCATGAAAACAAGTTTGTTTTCCTGGCACTATAGTGGTCCTTTAACCAATCCTCTTCAGCCTGTCATTCGTCCTTGACCGAACCGGGCTCTGACTCTCCAAGTCCGTCATGGCAGTATTCATTTCAAGACTTGCTGGTGAAGGAAAACCGCAGCTGTGATGAAATAGAAAAAAAACAAAGCACAAATGGTGACCCCATAACACACCAACAGGGGAGCATGGTGGTAAAAAAGCACAGCCTGGATCCCTCAGTCTTGCTCTCCAGTGGTCCGGTGGGTTCTCCCAAGATTCCCCGTTTCCCTAGCCCCAACATTTTTTTTTTGGCTGCCATGGCAACCACTCTGGGCAGTAGTCATGTTCCTTTACTGTGATTGTGCTGTGGAGTCCTGGTATAATTTCAGTCACACCAACAATATGGAGCTCCATTTATATTATATTATGCTCCCTGTGTCTCTCTTTCATTGGTCATTGCCAGCACAAATAAAGTTTGTCCCAGGCCAAAAAAGTGATGGGTCAACTGTTTTGACTTAACATATAAATTGGTGATAAACACCAATATTCCTTGGATTTAAATTAGGTTAATTATTCAGCAAACCTGAGTTGTCCCTTCTCAAATATGGAAACGTGCATAAACTGAATTTGATTAGATTTTGTTTATGTTTAATTTTGTAATTCAGACCTTATTAAATCATCTTATTTTTCTGCTGAGCTCCCTCTGCTGGACACTTGTACAAATAGTACTTTTACTCAGTCTCCCTACATTTTTTCTTGATATACTTTTCTTTTCTCTTAAAGGGACACTGTAGTCACCCAGACCACTTCAGCTCAATTAAGTCGTCTGGGTGCCAGGTCCCTCAGGTTTTAACCCTTTAGATGCAAACATAGCAGTTTCAGAGAAACTGGAATGTTTACATTTGGGGTTAATCCAGCCTCTAGTGGCTGTCTTCCGGACAGCCACTAGAGGCGCATCTGTGACGCTGGAGGCACATTTTGCCTCCATCGCGCAGAGCGTCAATAGGAAAGCATTGAGAAATGCTTTCCTATGGACACTTTGAATGCGTGCGCAGCACATGCCGCGCAGGCGCATTCGGCTCTGCTGACGTCGGCGGGGGAGAAGAGGTCACCAGCACCGAGGGAGCCCGGCACTGGATTAAAGGGACACTCCAGGCACCCAGACCACTTCTGCCCATTTTTATAAACTGCAATAATTACCTTGCAGGGTTAACTCCACCTCTAGTGGCTGTCTACTAGATTACTATGAGTAATAAGTCACAACAATAGACAATCACAGTCTGCTTAAACTAATAACACACAAAGAATGAAATGTTGCCATGTTTTTATTGAACACACCATGTAAACATTCACAGTGCAAGTGGAAAAAGTATGTGAACCCTTGGATTTAATAACTGGTTGAACCTCCTTTGGCAGCAATAACTTCAACCAAACGTTTCCTGTAGTTGCAGATCAGACGTGCACAGCTCTTTTCAGCTACATGTGTGTTCCTTTAAGGTTAGAAAGAGGTTTATGTCAGCTATAGATTACACAGGGTGTTTAGTGTCAAGAGGATTAACCCCCTAAGGACACATGACATGTGTGACATGTCATGTGTGTAGGTAGTGGTTATTGTGCGGTGCGAACTAAAGCAATCAAATTACATTATCCCAATTTACCCCCCAATTAAAACCAAGAGACATAAATGTGGTATAAACAGGCCACAGCTTTATTTATAGTCATAAATATAAATCAATCAGCCAATATTTAATCGAAAAATATTGTCCTTGCCAACCAAACCATAATAACTCCCAGAGTACCCCCAACCAGGGTAACTGCCCTCCCCCCTCGTCCAAGATAACTGGCCTTTTAACTTGGCCTTCCAATTCCCCATGCCAACCCCTGGCCGCCTTTTACTGGCACGGGGGGCACGCCCAACTACCACAAACTCTCCGAGGTTAGGGGAGGGACCAGACCCAGCATTCCTTCTTCCGGTGTACTCGTTTTCCAACTGGTTTGGCAAGGACCATACCCGCCAGCTGTGAAAAGAAAGAAAGTTAGAGATATACAATATACAACAATCACAAGCAAGGGTGGGCGGGAGGGAAGATGTTACCAGCCGTTATTCTAAGATGGCTGAGGTAAGGGACAAAATGACTGCCCTTTTATATGACCCCACCCCACCCCTAACCTAAGTGACACCCCCCAACATGTGACACCTACACCCACCACACCCACACATGCCTCCTATCCGGCTAGCTTTCAGCCCGCCTCCTCTGGGCCTTGTGTGTAGGTAGTGGTTATTGTGCGGTGCGAACTAAAGCAATCAAATTACATTATCCCAATTTACCCCCCAATTAAAACCAAGAGACATAAATGTGGTATAAAACAGGCCACAGCTTTATTTATAATAACAAACATAAATAAATCAGCCAATATTTTTATCGAAAAATATTGTCCTTGCCAACCAAACCATAATAACTCCAGAGTACCCCCAACCAGGGTAACTGCCCTCCCCCCTCGTCCAAGATAACTGGCCTTTTAACTTGGCCTTCCAATTCCCCATGCCAACCCCTGGCCGCCTTTTACTGGCACGGGGGGCACGCCCAACTACCACAAACTCTCCGAGGTTAGGGGAGGGACCAGACCCAGCATTCCTTCTTCCGGTGTACTCGTTTTCCAACTGGTTTGGCAAGGACCATACCCGCCACTAGCGCCTACTGCATTTAAGCCTAAATCAGCGGGCGCGACTCCCCACTACCGCCATGGCCTGCTCTAACGCGTCCTGCAGTGCAAGATTAAATAAATCCAAACCCACATACGTGAGATGGACCCCGTCCGGGCGAAAATAGATCGCCGCTTCCCTTTCGAATATCCGGTGTCGCACTGTGACACCCCCAACCCCGAGTACGAATTTGGACACCCTCTTGTTGATCTTCACCCTGCAGCGCTCAATTGCACCCTGATCCCTCGCACGGCGCCAATAGTTCCTAGATACTATACCTGACCAGACTAAGCAGAGTTGCGGGAAGAGGACTAGCAAGCGCGCCAAATCCCGTCTAATGAGCTCACTAAGCCCCCAAGCAGGCAGCGCCCCAAGATCGTTTCCCCCCAGATGTATCACCAATACATCGGGGGCCCCCAACAATGTAGCCAACTGTAACACCTCCGGCAAAAGCTGGCCCCAGCGCATGCCCCGAAAACCGAACCATCGGACCTCAGCCAGCTCCCGGGGAACTCCAAGTCGTGTCCCACCCGGGCGTACCCCTGCCCGCAGGTGGGCCCAGTAGATATATGAATGCCCAATCAGCCAGATCCGTCGGCCGGACCCTGCGGAGAAAACACAAGGGAGGCACCCATCAGGCGCGTGGGCCGGATATAAGAACGAAACCTCCCAGATTCCCACCTCCCAATCCTTTGAATCACTTGATCCGAAAAACCCAACCGAGAGGCTTCTGTAGCTGCCCCAATCCGGAAGGAATGACCCCAAATTCACCACTCGGGATTCCCAGCTTGTCGAGCGCCAACCGAAATACTCTGAGGAATTGAAAGTGAGACAGGTAAGTACCATCCTCGTGCATTAACAACGGGCCCGCAAGATTCGGGCGTATGGAGCAGTAGGACTGATAAGCAGCGGCTGGGCAAACAGACGAATTAGGGATGGTGCGAAGGGTAACCCAGCGACCTCTCCCAACAACGTCAGTTTTTGACCGCCGTATCAAGAAACGCACCGCACCATCCAAGAGGAACACATCATGAACTAACAAGCCCCCCGAAGTCCCCCTGCTCGGGCTGACTAGTTCCCCAATCCGGAGGGCCCCAAAAAAGGCAAAAATGAAGGCCAAACGAAATAAACCCCTGCATATGTATAGTCTATATGCTGCAGGATTCTTTGTTGAATAATTGCTTATTTTCACGCAGCAATGTCTAAATTTTACATATCGATGGCAACACTTTTCATGTGCAGCCAATCAATATGTATAAGGGATATTTGTCTAGAAAGAATATGAGGAATATGGCAACCATACTTCCAGAGCAGGCACCTGAAACTCTGCCCCTCCTGCCCCCTCTCTCAATCCCCAGATATTGCTAACCTACAATTGCCATCTATCGCATTCAAATCATTTTTGGAGTTGTAGGCCAGTGGTGTCCGAAAGGTAGATTGCCAGACGTTGTAAAATAGCTTCCATGATGGTTTGTCATTCTAAAGGCATTCTAAAGATATGCATCGGAGGAGGTGTAGATCTACAACTTCTGGGAATCTACTTTTGTGGCACCCCTGTTATAGGCCATTAACATCTTGGGGGGGCCAGAGTGTGAATTTGGAGATTCATGACACTAATGGTAAACATTAGGAATAGATTAACATTTCGGGTTAATTTTAGTATTACATTTAGGGTTAGGGTTAGAATAAGGTTTAAATGTCGGCTACAATAATCCCTAACTCTAATTTTAGCCTACACTTTAACCATAAGTTGCCCAACCCATTGTGCTACCTCACACCCAAACGCTAAACCTGCAAGAACTGTAAGGAGAACCAGGAAAAGTGAGAGGAGGTGGCAAGGTGAGTACTAAGGAGGGGGGCAGTAGGACAGTCATGGCTGTGTTGGGGCAGGTGGAGGAGGGGGTGGCTACCCACAGACAGTTTTGAGAAGAGCAGGGAGAGTGGGGTATCTTGTGTCAGGTTGAGGGGGAGTGCAGTCACATGATGCATGGATAGACCAAGGTGGGCCTCTTCATGTAATAGCCCTGCCGTATCTGTTCAAGCGTCCTGGACCCTATCCTGTATTTTATTAAAGGGTTGAGTCAAACAAAATACAGTGTTTTCTTAAAACACTGCTCTTGTTCAGAGTAACCCTTGCTGTGCTGCCACCCCTTAAATAATTTTAAATATTTAAAAAAATAGTTCTGTCCATAGCCAAGGCAAAGCTTCTCCTAATTCTTCCCTGGTGACATCACTCACCCTCGCTAGAGGAGGGGGATGTCAGAGAGGATTGGCTGAGGGGAGGGTTTGGGTGGCACGGAGCAGGGGCAGTACCTCCACTGATCACTGATTATCTGTTGTCAGTACTTACAATATGCTGTTGACAGAGGTAACGAACGCACAGAATTGGTATTAGACCAGCCCAGAACTGTTGGGCTCACACACACGGTCACTCACTAAAGTGAGAATTCACAATGAATGTCAAATGTAAGATAAAAAAAAAGCCAAAATGGAAACATTATCTAACTCAGTTATGCTTATTTGCCCTTAAATTTGAGATTCACTTGAACTTCTCAAGTTAGTGACTAAAACTGTCCGATTCCAAACACCATGACCACTGAAAATCACTGAGATCAATCAAATCAGTCTTATTTGCAAAACATTTTAGATGAATTTTTTTTGAATGAATTTGATTTGAATGAATTTTTACCCTTCACGCCTGTCCATTTCCTTTATTTAAATGGTTTGATATTGTTAAATGTGGTTTGCACCAAGGCTGTAAGTAGGGGCTAACAGGCCCTGTTGTCTATGCCTAATGCTGTTAATTTTTACGTTGGATGGTAATGCAGTTGCTAATGGTGAGATTTTGTTTTTGAGACACAACCACTAATCACTGGTCGCTCACATGCGGGAAATGATATGGGAATAGCAACATTTGGATGAAAACAGCTGGAAACACATGTTAAATGGGAGGATTTTTCCCTGATACATTTAGTGAACAAAATAACATGTATTTGTGATGGTGGGTAGGCCATGAATCCCAAACCCTCTGTTACCTAAAGAAAAGATCAACGGGCTTGAAACAGTAAAAAAAACCAAAAAAACACTATTTTTGCTAAATGAGTCGTCATCAGATGAAAGCCTGGCCCATCTGTGCTCAATGGTTTATGATGAAGCACCGGAAACTGGCCGCGAGTGTCAGCTGACCACTCCCAGCCTATCACAGCTGCCCATTGCAGGTATGAGTTGTAATATCTGTCTCTAGTGGGTGCTGTAGATCCTCAAAAATTGTTTAATACTGAATTGAGACTCCAGGCACTGTAACCACGTATTCGAGATTAAATGGCTTTTAGTGTCTGTAGTGTCCCTTTAAGTAGTCACACGCTCACATGTGTGTGCAGAAGATATGTGCAATCTTCTACTCTCTCTCTAAAAAGGTTACACAGATATCATGCACCATGCCATCATGTTAATATTGTATGCCCACCGCAGTGGTTGTAGTTCCAGGAGTGCCCTGGAGACAACCCAAGGTAAGTAGCCAAATCGTTTTTTAGCCCTTGCTTCTGGGGCAGAAATACAATGAATTTCTAAGACAATTGACTGTGTACTCTAGAAATGGCCAGCTCAGTAGGTTGCGTTGCTCTCAACAATTAAGTAATTTAACCCCTTAAGGACACATGACATGGGTGACATGTCATGATTCCCTTTTATTCCAGAAGTTTGGTCCTTAAGGGGTTAAAGGACCACTATAGTGCCAGGAAAAAAACTTGTTTTCCTGGCACTATATAGTCCTTAGGTCCTCCCCACCCTCAGGGCCCCCTCCCGCTGGGCTGAAGGGGTAAAACCCCTTCAGCCACTTACCTTAATCCAGCGCTGGGCTCCCTCGGTGCTGGTGACCTCTTCTCCCCCTCCGACGGCAGCTCCTGAGTGGAGCCGAATGCGCATGAGCGACCAGAGTCGCGCATGCATTCAAACCGCCCATAGGAAAGCATTTTTCAATGCTTTCCTATGAACGTTCTGCGTGCTCAATGTGATTTTGCATTGAGCGTTGCGAAAGCGAAAGTCAGGAAGACAGCCACTAGAGGCTGGATTATCCCTGCAATGTAAACATAACAGTTTCTCTGAAAGTGCTATGCTTACATCTGAAGGGTTAAAACCTGAGGGACCTGGCACCAAGACCACTTCATTGAGCTGAAGTGGTCTGGGTGACTATAGTGGTCCTTTAAATATCACTGACCTTGCTAGAACATACCTTCCAACATGTCAAATGGACAATGAGGGACACTTCAATTTTAGAGGTGTGGATGGGGGTTTGGCCAGACATTTTTGTTGTCTTACTAATGACAATTTTTATAAAACTAAAATGAATAGCAAGTGACTGAATGCAGTAAAAAAATAAAGGGAGGAGGAGGGGAGGTTTGGTTGCTAGTAGTAAGCCACAGTAGATGTATATATGCTATCCACTGTCACCAAGAAACCAAGTAAATAACAATTAAAAAAGTGCCAGAGATAATCAGATAGTGAGTCAAATGTGAATTATAAAACATATTTGGGATAACAGGAAGGAGGTATGATTGGGTAGGTGCTGGGGAGTAGGACCTGTGAGCATGGTCCCACTCCTGTCCCACTGGTGGTCTGTACCTTCTGTATAGATCTCTGTAAACACTCCTCCAAATCTGGAACCTGAGGGAGCATTTTAAGGGATCTGCACGCACCCAAGAGGCAGACTGTGAGCTCCATCGCAGCAATAAGTGGGCACAGGGCCAGTCAGGGAGATCTGCTGATCATCCTACCATTCCATGGAGCTACAAGGCATCCCCTGATGTCCAGCCGCATTAAGGGAGTACCTTGGTGCACTGTGTTCCGGTACACTATGACACAGGCATAGATTGTAATGGTTCTTATTGTGTCCCTTTAAAACAGAAACAATTATTGGTTCTATTCTTGTATTGTGGTATTTTAGACACTGTCCACTGTTTTTCTCCTGGTTAATTCTTTACTTTAACACATATTCTTTAAATATGGTATTACCTGTAAATAAATCCTTAATATATTATGTCTATCCACAATTTTCTTTTTTTAATTCTTGTAAAAACCTGCAGTGAATGCAGTATGGAAATAATTATTCATGGAAGATGGCTACAAGCCAAGATATTATTTTGTTTTAGAATTCCTCTTAAATAATGTTTGCACGCTATGGGAAGACCTATGGGAAAAGCATTTTATTCAAATAAAAAATAATACTCCTATCAAGCAGTCCCTCGTTTTAAAGGGACACTATAGTCACCTGAATAACTTTAGCTTAATGAAGCAGTTTTGGTGTGTAGAACATGCCCCTGCAGCCTCACTGCTCAATCCTCTGCCATTTAGGAGTTAAATCCCTTTGTTTATGAACCCTAGTCACACCTCCCTGCATGTGACTTGCACAGCCTTCCATAAACACTTCCTGTAAAGAGAGCCCTATTTAGGCTTTCTTTATTGCAAGTTCTGTTTAATTAAGATTTTCTTATCCCCTGCTATGTTAATAGCTTGCAAGACCCTGCAAGAGCCTCCTGTATGTGATTAAAGTTCAATTTAGAGATTGAGATACAATTATTTAAGGTAAATTACATCTGTTTGAAAGTGAAACCAGTTTTTTTTTTCATGCAGGCTCCCTCAATCATAGCCAGGGGAGGTGTGGCTAGGGCTGCATAAACAGAAACAAAGTGATTTAACTCCTAAATGACAGTGAATTGAGCAGTGAAATTGCAGGGGAATGATCTATACACTAAAACTGCTTTATTTAGCTAAAGTAATTTAGGTGACTATAGTGTTCCTTTAATGATAACTGTATCTGTAAAAATTCCCCAAAACTAAAATTATGATGTAATTTTCTTGAGAAAACAAAAGAAAAAAGTAAATTATAACGTGATGGTGTACATGTATTTACAATAATCGTGACACAAAAAATAAAATGTATATAGGAATAATGTAGAACGTCTGGAACTATCGTAGTATAACCAAGGTGCAAAAGAAATGACCTCTTGGACTATAAGCCCAATTGTATTCTCAATAGCAAAGTTACAGGTACAAGGAAACTATCATGTGGCCTAAAGGACTTTAAAATATACCATTATTACCATCAAAATGCAAAGTATCGCTATCATATTGAAATTATACATTTCATAAGCAGTGTGTCAATGCAGAGTCTGCTCTTGAAAGAAAAAAATACTAAAAAGTGCTATTGAGATGTACTCATTGCAAAGAAGTATTTGCCAATCATTTATAAAAAGTTAAATCACCCAAAATAGAATATAATCTGATTGTTGCACAGTACTGAGCCTTTCAAGGAGTCCCTACAAAAGCTGGGGATGATCACTTAGATGTCAGTATGAAAATAGCAGCTTGCCAGACCCTGCCTGTTCAAGTTCAGTAAAGGACCTGACAAGAAGTCCCTTACAAACATTGGTCACCTAAATGTTGGTATATAGATATTTGCTAGTACATAAATCCTGCTTGCTTTAAAGGGATGCTAAAGTCACCAAACCATCTTTAGATTTATGAAGCAGTTTTGGTGTATAGATTATGCCCCTGCAGTCTCACTACTCAGTTCTCTGTCATTTAGGAGTTACATCACTTTGTTTATGCAGCCCAAGTCACACCTACCAGCATGTGACTTACACAGTCTTCCCAAATACTTCCTGTGAAGTGTCATCTAATGTTTGCACTTCCTTTATTGCAAAATGTGTTTAATTTAGAATTTCTTATCTCCTGTTCTGTTAATGACTTGCTAGACCCTGCAGGAGCCTCCTGTATGTAATTAAAATTCAGTTTACAGAGCAGAAGATAAAAAAAATAAAGTAACATATGATTGAAAATTACCGTATATACTCGTCTATAAGTCGATCTCATGTATAAGTCGAGTGCAGTTTTGTGACCAACAATTGTGAAATATGCTATGCCTCGTGGATAAGTCGAGGGTAAAACTTGGGGCTATGAACTTCTGTGATTTTTATAATTATATACACACACACTCATACAAACACACACTCTGCATTATATACACACACTCTGTGTATATAATGCAGAGTGTGTATATAATGCAGAGTGTGTGTTTGTGTAGTGTGTGTGAACTGGGTGGGGGGAGGGCATTTTTATTATTTAAATTTTTTTTATTTTAATATTATTATTTTTTTATTTTAATTATTTTTTTTGTCCCCCCCTCCCTGCTTGTTAACTGGTCAGGGAGGGGGGCTATCTTAATCCCTGGTGGTCCAGTGGCATGGGCTGTGAAGTGGGGGGGGCGGCAGGAAGCATTTACTTACCTTTCCTGCAGCTCCTGTCAGCTCCCTTCTCCTCCGTTCCGGTCAGCTCCACTGTAAGTCTCGCGGTCTGGTTGCCGCGCGGATTGTTGCCACGGCTCTGACGGCCGCGGCTCTCTAAGTTGCCATAATACAGACAGTGACTCGAGTATAAGTCGAGTGGGGGTTTTTAAGCACAAATAATGTGCTGAAAAACTAGACTTATACTCGAGTATATACTGTAAACTTTTTTTTTGTTTGTTTTCATGCAGTCTGTCACAGCTAGGGGAGGTGTGGCTATGGCTTAAACTCCTAATTTAGGCATAAACAGAAACAGAAGTGATTTAACTCATAATTGACACGAATTGAGCAGTGAGAGTGCAGGGATATGATCTATACACCAAAACTGCTTTGTAAAGCTAAAGTTGGTTTGGTGCCTATAGTGTTCCTTTAACCCCTTAAGGACACATGACATGTGTGACATGTCATGATTCCCTTTTATTCCAGAAGTTTGGTCCTTAAGGGGTTAAACAATCACTTAACGATAAATCTGCCTATGGGAAAATTTTTAAAGGCTCCTCAAACTCACTTCATAAGAAAATAGAGAATCCTAACTGAATTAGTGTCAAACAGAGGTTGCCTTAGAATCACCCAGATTCCCGTGGTCCATGTTGTAACCGGTAGTTTTTGATTGGAATCACTTAGCATCATTATTGTTATTATTATTATTATTATTATTTCTATAGCGCTAGCAACTTCTGTAACGCTCTACAATGGGTGGACTAAAAGACATGTAATTGTAACCAGACAAATAGACGCACAGGAACAGAGGGGTTGAGGGCCCCGCTCAATAAGCTTACATGCTAGAGGGAGTGGGGTATAGTGACACAAAGAGTATAAGTAGGGGTAATGAAATAGGTTGCTAGAAAAGTATTCACTGAGAACGTATGTTATGTTATGTTTTGACAGTTGCAGGAGAGGAGTCATAGGGAGGAGGAGGAGAATACAAACCTGCTAACAGTTTAAATGATATGCTTTCCTGAAGAAGTGTGTTCCTCCGAATGTCTGAATTGGCGAATTTCCGAAGTGCCGAATTTCCGGAGCGGAGAAACAAAATTACTGAAGTGCCGAATTTCAGAAGTGCCGAACCAAAGGGTTAGGTAGGGTTAGGGTTAGAGGTAGGGGTATGGTTAAAGTTAGGGAATTGCCGAAGTCCCGAATTTTGGAACTGCCGAACTGAACCAAATTTTTGGCACATGCACTTCCCTACTGGAGAAGTCTTGGAGGTGAGCATCAGATGTGGGAGTATGGACAAGTATGTCCCGTCTTCGGCAGAGCGCAGGGACCTCGACGGGACATACTTGTGTATTAGGGAGGATAGGTAGGTTGGAGCAGCATTATGTAGGGACTTGTAAGCAAGCACCATAATCTTAAATTGAGCCCTATATCTAACTATCTATTGAATGTATATAGTTGTAACGTCCTCTCCGTGTCTCCCCAGTTAGACGGCTCATCAATGTCCTAATAATAAACAAAGTATAAGAGTTCCGATGGGCCTAACAGGTACAAGGCTAATGAATCAACAGAGTATGGATGCATACAAAGTAATGTGCGAGCAGAAAATATGGACGTATTTTAAGCTGAGATATATCCCTATCAGGAGTAGTAAAACAGAATCCAGGGCTTGGACTTTGTGTTATGTATTGTTTTTAATTCTATTTGATCAGTGTCACCATGATGAGAAATGTGGATATAGTATAAGTGACAGCGGTAGACATCTCAGGGCCAACCATAAGTAGAGATGCTATTGCAATGATGATATGATTGTGAAATATGTAAAGTCTACTGAAGGGACTGTCTTATTCAGGAGTGGATATACATTGTTTTAGGTTTCAGTCTATCTACAACATAACTAAACAAGTTACTTTTGTTATCTGAATGGTTTAAGGCAGTGGTTCCCAATCTGTCATGGTGGAACTGCATCTATTTGAAATAGCAATCACCAGCCAATGAGGAGCACCACATCCTCACGTCATTAATCTCCAGCCACCAGCCAATGAGGAGCGCTGTACCCTCACGTCATTCCCTCTCCAGCCAATGAGAAGAGACCATCATGTTACGCCTCCCGTTGATTCCCCCTAATGCGGAGTAGAAGACATAAGGAAGTGAGAAGGAGGCTTGTAATACAAGGGCTCTCTGAGTCCTCTTATATGCATATGTAAAATATGCACATATGTCAGAAAAAGTGCACAACACCTTTTGAAAATATACACAAAGAAAATGCAGAGTATACTATGCACCTGGCAAATGTATTTGAATAGAATTGATTTTATGGTGATTGTGATGGGCCTGAAACGGTGAGGGCCCACCGGGCGTGAGGCCTTAGGTCGTCACCTAATTATAGAGCCACCTCTGGCTAGTTATTGTTTATTATTGTTAGAGGTCATATTTATTAGCATTACTAACATTTCTTTCTTCATTTTTTGTTTTTTTTCATTCTAATTTGATTATCTTGGTTGCATATGTATATGCAAAGTGTCAGTGTAAGTTTTGAAAAAAATATTTCTAAATAAAATGATTGCAATAAGTTCATAAACCAATGACCTCCACTTTCATGCTATTTTCATAAGCCGAGATGTGATGTCGATTACGATGGATGTGTGTTCTCCATATTGGAAAGATCTGTCAGGGTTATTTATTTAATTAAAATTTCAAAGAGAATTTCAAGTTTAAGGCCAAAGTAGCCAAACTGAAAGCCTGGAGAATTGTTCCAGTTTGGCTATTTTGACCTTACATTTGAAATTCTCTTTGAATTCTCACGCTAGTGAATAACCCTGTAAGTTTTGTTTACGTTAAAGATTAATAAACGTGGGGCAGAGGAGAATCAGGGGGAGCATGGGCAGAGGGGGAAAAAAAAGTATACATTTGAAATAACAGTAACGATATTAATTACGAACATTTTGGTAATACGAGTGGTAGAAGTTATGAAAATGGGCTGCCAACGGGTACACCAGGGGCGTATTAGCCGGAGGCAAACAAGGCAACAGACATTCTGGGCGCTGGGCAGCAGTGGCTGCAGCGCAGGGCGGGCGGGCGGCGAGGGAGCTCTTCCCCTGAGCGCTCTGCTCAGCTCCCTCGCGCGCCGCCAGCAGAGTGAGGCTGGGAGCCGGAATATGACGTCATCAACCCGGCTCCCAGCCTCACTCTGCTGCCGGCGCGCGAGGGAGCTGAGCAGAGCGCTCAGGGGAAGAGCTCCCTCGCCGCCCGCCCAGCGCCCAGGGAGAGGAAGAACCCCCCCCAGCATTACCAAAGGTAAGGAGGCTGGGGGGGGGGTTAAATAAAAAAACAAAACAAAAAAAGCACTAGTGTGTGTGTGGATGTCTGTTAGTGTGTATGTTGAGTGTGTGTATGTATGTTGGTGTTGGTGTGTATGTTGGTGTTGGTGTGTATGTTGGTGTTGGTGTGTGTATGTTGAGTGTTGGTGTGTGTGCTGTGGGTGTGTGTGTGTTGGGTGTGGTATGTTGGTGTGTATGTTGGTGTGTATGTTGGGTGTTGGTGTGTGTTGGTGTATGTTTGGTGTTGGTGTGTTGGTGTGTGTATGTTGGTGTGTGTGGATGTCTGTTAGTGTGTGTGTATGTTGGGTGTGTCTGTTGGTGTGTGTGTGTGTGTTGTGTGTGTATGTTGGGTGTTGGGTGTGTGTGTGTGTTGGTGTGTATGTTAGTGTTAGTGTGTATGTTGGGTGTGTGTGTGTTGGTGTGTTGTATGTTGGTGTTGGTGTGTATGTTGGGTCTTTGTGTGTTGTGTGGATGTCTGTTGGTGTGTGTATGTTAGTGTGTCTGTTGGTGTGTGTATGTTGGGTGTTGTGTCTGTTGGTGTGTATGTTGGTGTTTGTGTATGTTAGTGTGTGTGGATGTCTGTTAGTGTGTGGATGTCTGTTAGTGTGTGTATGTTAGTGTGTCTGTTAGTGTGTGTCTGTTAGTGTGTGTCTGTTAGTGTGTCTGTTAGTGTGTGTATGTTAGTGTGTGTGGATGTCTGTTAGTGTGTGTCTGTTAGTGTGTGTCTGTTAGTTTGTGTCTGTTAGTGTGTGGATGTTAGTGTGTGGATGTTAGTGTGTGTATGTTAGTGTGTGTCTGTTAGTGTGTGTGTCTGTTAGTGTGTGTGTCTGTTAGTGTTAGTGTGTATGTTAATGTTAGTGTGTATGTGTCTGTTTGCCTGTGAGTGTGTGTGTGTGTTTGCCTGTGAATGTGTGTGTCTGTTAGTGAGTGTGTGAGTGTGTGTCTGTTAGTGACTGTGTGTTTCTGTTAGCTAGTGAATGCGTATCTGTCAGTGAATGTGTGTGTATTTAGAAGGCGGAGCAGGGGGGAAGGTTGGGTGGCGGTTGCGCGGGGGGGGGGTGCCTGAGTTTTGTCCTGCCTAGGGCAGCACAAAACCAGGATACACCACTGGGGTACACAAATGAAAAAAGATTGGTCCGCCCCTTGTAGCAGATAGTGTTAAACAAACCATTAACTTATTCACCTGATCCCAGTGCCGATGTCCCGTGGCACTGGGTCGCGCTTCGCCTCCTCAAACGTCATCCAACAGGGGGACCTAATGAACATTCCTATGAGGATTTCACTGACGCTGGATGTCCTCATGTAGAGCGTAAGGACATTCAGTGTTGTTTAAGGGACTCTGATTACGCAGTCTTATTCCTGCAGGATCATTCTTGCAATTTCTCTTAAACTGCAATGTTTAACATTGCAGGACTAAGGGGGGCAGGGGCAATGTACCCAGACCACTTTAATGACATGAAGTGGTCTAGGTGCCTATAGTGTGCCCTTTAAGGTTTGGTTAATTTACAATATAATAGAACACATTGTTTTAAGGTAGGTCATTTACAACATAGTTGTGTGCATTTATTTTCGGTTTCAGCCCAGCTACAACAGAACTGAGTTACGGAATGTGTAACTGAATAAGTCACTTTTGTTATCTGACTGTTTTAAGGTTTGGTTTATTTACAATACAATAGAATGCATTGTTTTAAGGTAATTACCCGTTTACTTTAGGTTCAAGTAATCACAAGTGATTTGATCCTTTGATCCATTCTTTAACTTCCTGTAAGTATGTTCAAGCGCTCTAACATTTGGTTACATTATATTGCCGTCAATCCTGTGTAGTTACCTACTCTATGTAATGCTGTGAAGCAGCCTGCTTTGCTGTTCTACACAAATAAACCATCCACAGAAGGAGCAAGCCTTGTCTATTATTTCTATAAAATTAATCTGCAATACTATTCTCTAGACATCAAACGTGTGTCGGCACCTTGAGAGCATTATTTTATACAAATAAGATTCAAAATACACCAGCAGTCCTAGCATGGCACGCAACTGTACCATTCAAAATACAGTGGTACCTCGGTTTCCAAACGCCTCGGTTAACATAATTTTTGGTTTACAAATGAAAATCCATTTAAAATAATAAGATAAGCACTTGAAGACGGCTGCTAGCCGAGACGCGTCTGCTTTTATTTTATATACCTGTTATTTGTGATTTTATGTGTATTTCTACACTCTGGGCTACTATACAAATAGGGGTAAGTGGAATTCCAATTTTGTCATATTCTATTTATTTCTGTATTGGGATCCACCCCCATAGTGCCCTGTAGTGCATAATTTTTATATAATTTTTAAATAAATATATTTTGCACCTATACTTGGAGTTTCATCTGCCTGAATCACCTGGATCGCTAGCCAGTATTTGGCATCCCTGAGCCTGATTTACAGAGCCTGGTACGTTTCTGGATAATGTGAGTGGGAGTCATATATTCATTGATTATTTATCAGTTATTATACAGTTCGCACTATGCTGTTTTTTATTCTTTTCTTGTTTTAGTCTATACCCCTAACAAAAAAAACATCAGTAGTTAAAAGAATTATTTAACTACTGAGGCTTTTTTGTTTTGTCCTTTTTTTAAACTTTCCTTGAATCAAGCTCCCAGAGCAGATCTACCTCCTCCATCCAACATCACAGCAACCCTTGCGCACCCCAATCGCAATCTTCTCGTAGAGAAGTCTGTGATTGGACCGTTTCAAGCAGAAACGCTGCACATCCAGACTCCTATCACCATTAGCACTTCAAATCACGGAAGTGGTTATGGTGTTTGCAATAACCTTTTGAAAACCGAATGCATCTGGTCATTGTTCATGCCACCTATTAGTGTTATTTACTAAACTGAAAATTGTCAGGAATCCAAAGTGAATTTGAAATTGAAGGCATAAATAGCCAAACTGAAAGTGTAGCTATGAGATTTTTTTCCAATTTGACTATTTTAGCCTTCAATTTGAAACTCACTTTAAATTTACTATACAGTGGTACCTTGGTTTACCAATTTACTTTTCTTATTGCGAAAAATTTGTATACCGAAACGTGATTTCCTATAGAAATGCATTGAAAACCAATTAATGCCTTCCGGAGGTCAGAAAAAAGTAAAAATTAGCTGGCATGGAAACCAACCCACAATGCAGAACACACAGTAAAAGGCATGCAAATGACGAAGCTCAGCTGCCTATCTTTCCACTGTTTGAAAAAAACGCTGCAAAAGATTTCCTTAGTCTTTCCTTATAAGCTCACTGGGCAGTTGCCTGGGGGTCCCACAAGCATAGGGGCCCCACCGTGATGCCCAGCGTGCCTGGTCCTTTGATCTCCCCTGCCGGCCATGGAGAGTTGGCCCTGCTCTCTTGCCGTGGGCCCTCTCGGGACGGTGACGGAGATACAAGGACCTTTGTTAGAGAAGAGAGGGAGGGAGGACCTGGAGGCAGGGGAGGGACCTTGGAGGAAGAGTGCTCCTCGCGCGAGCAGGCTGTGTGGAGTATTGCCATGACAACGCTCCAGACAGCATTCTGCGTGTGGGAGGATAGGAGACAGCCTGAAGCCAGAGGAGCTGCAGGCTGTACAGAACTCTCCACCACCGGACCACCATGGCTGGCTGTGTCCCCCCCCTTTCACCAAATGTAAGAAGAAGGGAGGGGGGGACATAAAGATTTTAATAATCATTATTTTTCTAAAATTTTTTTAAATGATTTAAAAAAACAAACATTTGCTCCCTGCAAAAAATAAAAATAACACACACAGACACACCACCTCTTATACAAAGCACCCTCTCTCACACACACTGCACACCTTATACACAGCACCCTCTTACACACGCAGCACCCTCTCACACACAGACACAGCACCCCTTATACACAGCACCCTCTCACACACACAGCACCCCTCTCATACACACACACAGCAACCTCACACACACAGCACCCCTTATACACAGCACCCCTTAAACACATGCACACACAGCACCCTCACGCACGCACACACACACACACAACACCCTCTATACACAGCACCCTCTATACACAGCACCCTTCACAAACAGCACCCCTGACACACAGCACCCTCTCACACACACACAGCACCCTTCACAAACACACTGCACCCCTCACACACAAACACATACACCGCACCCCTCACTGCAGTCTGGGCGTATTCAGCAGTGTGTGTGTGTATTCAGCAGCCTGTGTGTATTCAGCAGTCTCTTTGTGTGTGTGTGTGTGTGTGTGTGTGTGTGTATTCAGAGGATTGTGTGAATTTATTCAGCAGTCTGTCTGTGTGTACTCAGCAGTCTGTGTGTGTGCACTCCGCAGTCAGTCAGTGTGCGTATTCAGTAGTCTGTGTGTGTGTGTGTGTATGTATGTATTGCATTTGGTGAAGGTACCATCATCTAAGCCTAATTTTATCAATAATTTACATTATTATTCCTGTGAGTTGTTGTGTAGGCAGGGCCCCAGTGCACGGCTTTGCCCAGGGGTCCATAATGCTGTTAAGATAGCACTGGATTGGAATAACCCTTTTTCTAATGTTTTCTGTTCAGGGGCAGATCAGCATTAAAACATCAACTCCAATTAAACCCCTCATGCGTAGCTTCACATTATCATAATGAAATATCCCTAGAAGGCATTATTTCTAAGCATGATTACCTTGTAAACGTGTTTGGGCAGAGCCCTGATCACCTACTGTTCCCTCATGCCAAACCTGTTTTGTTAGAATTGTTTCAGAAAAAAAAGGGAATTCCAAATCTACGCAGAAAAAAAGGGAATCGGAGGCACATCCGCAACATGCATTTCTATGTAGTGATGCTTCCGTAAAGACCAAAATACAGATTAAGGAACAGCACTCAAATCAGTGTAGATTTGGAATCCAGACCAGATTTCTATTGGGCAGAGCACCCCACCCATCCACTATAGTTGTCCCATTATAGGTGACCACAGAAAAGTATAAATGTAAGAGAGTTTATGGAAGCAGATTAGGGAGTATATATTGCATTTAGCATTTTAATCTCCTTTGTTAAAATTAGTGTAGGGACCACCGATATTGGGGTACTGTGATGTAGTGGTGGGCTACTCGGCTTAACACAATATGGCCATATGGTGTAACTGAATCCACATATTTGTTTGCGGATATATGTGATTTTAAGTAGCTGTGTTCAATGCAAATTTTTATTATTTTTGTGTGTGCACTGTTCCTTAATCTGTATTTTGTTCGAAAAGTTTGTCTTGTTGTACGTGGCTCATTGGTACTGTATAAATAACCGTAATCGCCAATTGCAGGCCTATAAGCGAATAAAATGCAAAACTATTTTAACTATATGTACTGATTCAGCCTCCATATACACAGTCATGGGGTGAAAAAATTTGAATTCTATGATTTTACATATTCGAATATAACAATTATCTGTTCCTTATCAGGTTTTAAAATTGGTTAAATACAACCTCAGATGAACAACAATACATGGTATATTACACATGACATGATTTAATTAACAAACAAAGTCAGAATGGAGAAGTCATGTGTGAAAAACGAAGTACACCTTATGACTCAACAGCTTGTAGAATCACCTTTAGCAGCAATAACTTAAAGTTATCTTTTTCTGTATGATTTTATCAGTCTATCGCATCGTTGTGGAGGAATTTTGACCCACTCTTCTTTACAATGTTGGTCCAGTATTTTGAGGTTGGTTGGCATTTGTTTATGCACAGCTCTCTTAAGGTCCCGCCACAGCATTTCTATAGGGTTGAGATCTGGACTTTGACTGGGACATTGAAACACCTTCATTCTTTTTTTCCTGCAGCTATTCTGTTGTAGATTTGCTGGTGTGCTTTTGACTGTCCCGTTGCATGACCCAATTTCGGGCAAGCTGTATAAATGCATTTTTTCCATAATGCATTCAAAAAGTGATAGTTTTGGTACGTGTGTATTTTGGGAGCCCCTATAAATAAGATCTGATGAGTAGTAACCCCAACAAATAACCAAGTGCCAATGACAGTTTTTTTGTTCTTGTTGTTTTCGTTTGGTTTTGGGGGCAACTATTGCCTCCAGGTTACTTAAAGGAACTCTCCGGTCACCCTACAAGATTCATCTAAATTAAGTTGTTATGGTGTCAGGAGGCCCCAGGTGTTCGCGTACCTTAAGGGGATAAACCATTCCTAAACCGTTTAACCACAAAGGCTACCACCAGCAGGGTCGTCTTTAATATTGATTGGACCCTGGGCAAGAATTTACTTGTGCCCCCTGGATCCCGCCTTCCCACACCCTTGCATGTAATCACGCCCTCCACCACAACACACACACCAAAAAAACAAACAAACCACACACACTTCGTAGAGTAGTAAACTTTAATAATGTAAACATAAAGAACTGGTTCACAAATAAGTCCTTAGCTTGACCTACTTGCCACCTGTAGCTTCTTTTAACCTCGGTCTTATGGTATATTTTTATTAACAGTTATACGTTGTTGGAAAAACAAGCATAATAACAATATCTTTCAGTAACAGTGCAAATCAACATATTATGTTTAAATTCTAAAACAAATAACCATGTTGGCTAGTAATATCACATACAAAAAAAAAATACAACAATTAACAATGCAATTAAATAAACAATATTAAACCTTATTGTAGAATCCAAGTGCACATTTCCCATTACAAAATGGAGAATAGGGAATCAAGTACCAGTGTTACATGGTCAACCTTATTATAATTCCTGTTAGGCACCAACTGCTGCAGTAGCAAACTATTATAAAAGAATACATAGTTTAACAACCATTAACGTAAAGTGCAGAGAACCATTAACGTAAAGTGCAGAGAACTTTTACATATAATAGTAAATAAATATTTTAGTGCAATTTAAACCATGAGTCTACGTGCTTTGTGAGCAGCAAAGGTCTTTGTAATGTTGGAAAAATCAAGACCGCAATAACATTAAACTGGTAACGCAACACTGGTGACACTAAAAGCTGAGCTAGTTATCTAGATTGCTACGATCCCACCAGAGAACTATATACATTTGCAAGAAAAAATATGTGAACCCTTTGGAATGATCTGGATTTCTGCACAAATTGGTCATAAAATGTGATCTGATCATCATCTAAGTCACAACAATAGACAATCACAGTCTGCTTAAACTAAACACACAAAGAATGAAATGTTGCCATGTTTTTATTGAACACACCATGTAAACATTCACAGTGCAGGTGGAAAAAGTATGTTAACCCTTGGATTTAATAACTGGTTGAACCTCCTTTGGCAGCAATAACTTCAACCAAACGTTTCCTGTAGTTGCAGATCAGACGTGCACAACGGTCAGGAGTAATTCTTGACCATTCCTCTTTACAGAACTGTTTCAGTTCAGCAATATTCTTGGGATGTCTGGTGTGAATCGCTTTCTTGAGGTCATGCCACAGCATCTCAATCGGGCTGAGGTCAGGACTCTGACTGGGCCACTTCAGAAGGCGTATTTTCTTCTGTTTAAGCCATTCTGTTGTTGATTTACTTCTATGCTTTGGGTCATTGTCCTGTTGCAACACCCATCTTCTGTTGAGCTTCAGCTGGTAGACAGATGGCCTTAAGTTCTCCTGCAACATGTCTTAATAAACTTGGGAATTCAATTTTTCCTTCGATGATAGCAATCTGTCCAGGCCCTGATGCAGCAAAGCAGCCCCAAACCATGATGCCACCACCACCATACTTCACAGTTGGGATGAGGTTTTGATGGTGGTGTGCTGTGCCTTTTTTCGCCACACATAGTGTTGTGTGTTTCTTCCAAACAACTCAACTTTGGTTTCATCTGTCCACAGAATATTTTGCCAGTACTGCTGTGGAACATCCAGGTGCTCTTGTGCAAACTGTAAACGTGCAGTAATGTTTTGTTTGGACAGCAGTGGCTTCCTCTGTGGTATCCTCCCATGAAATCCATTCTTGTTTAGTGTTTTACGTATTGTAGATTCGCTAACAGGGATGTTAGCATTTGCCAGTGACTTTTGTAAGTCTTTAGCTGACACTCTAGGATTCTTCTTCACCTCATTGAGCAGTCTGCGCTGTGCTCTTGCAGTCATCTTTACAGGACGGCCACTCCTAGGGAGAGTAGCAGCAGTGCTGAACTTTCTCCATTTATAGACAATTTGTCTTACCGTGGACTGATGAACAGCAAAGCTTTTGGAGATACTTTTATAACCCTTTCCAGCTTTATGCAAGTCAACAATTCTTAATCGTAGGTCTTCTGAGAGCTCTTTTGTGCGAGGCATCATTCACATCAGGCAATGCTTCTTGTGAAAAGCAAACCCAGAACTGGTGTGTGTTTTTTATAGGGCAGGGCAGCTGTAACCAACACCTCCAATCTCATCTCATTGATTGGACTCCAGTTGGCTGACATCTCACTCCAATTAACTCTTGGAGATGTCATTAGTCTAGGGGTTCACATACTTTTTCCACCTGCACTGTGAATGTTTACATGGTGTGTTCAATAAAAACATGGCAACATTTCATTCTTTGTGTGTTATTAGTTTAAGCAGACTGTGATTGTTTATTGTTGTGACTTAGATGATGATCAGATCACATTTTATGACCAATTTATGCAGAAATCCATATCATTCCAAAGGGTTCACATACTTTTTCTTGCAACTGTAGGTTGACAAACCTAGGCACTGGATGTTAGGGTCCTGCTCACAATGGTTGGTCAGCTTCTCACTGTTTTACCCTTTATCAAAAAACCTGACTGGGCACCACTGATGTACAGACAGTTGACACACAACAGTTTGCTGCACTATGTTGAAGTTTGTTTCTATAAAAACGCACGCTTGTTCACCTCGTGCCAACTTGGATATGTCTTCAGAATTCTATTTATAACCCTGTTGTAATGTATGATTTCATGTGGCGTCTTGCCTTGGAATAAATAAAGAATTAAAAAAAGAAAAATCAAGACCGCGAAGTATATCAGATTCAGCAGACATTATAGATAGTTTGGTGAGACGGCTCTGGCTCATGATTGTGCATTGTAAGCTTTTTATCAATTTCATTTTTGAAAATGATCGTTCACCTGAACTGTTAGTGATCATTAAAGTAAGGTAGAGTTTTAAAGCAATTTCTGTGTTCGGAAAAGTATCTCTTACATCCTTGTCATTAATTGTACTGTACATGAATTGCTCTATGCTGCAATCGTCTGGTTTTTCATCCAGGAAAAGAGAAATGAATGACTGAAATTGAATTAGTTCATCACCAAATGTTGTGCCCAGATCATGCTTGTAGAAAGCAGACAACTTTTCTGCTGCAATGTTAATGGATTCAGAGTCCATCGCTGGAAAGTTTATAAAGAAACCAAATAAATCACACACTTCACTGTAGGCTCCTAGGCAATGTTCCAGACACATTAAAAGTTTGTCAACACATGGGAAAAAGGCCTTAGTATAAAAGCTTCTTCACTGTGTCCATAGTCAAGTGGCTGCTGACGGACATTCCGACGTTGAAGATGGTGGTGTTCCACAACATACTCCTCAGTATCTGTTAAACGCTTACCAGCTTCTTCAAAAGCATCAAATTTAGTATGCTGTTCATTAATAAAATCTTTTAACGATTTCAAAACGCCAACAGCAGCATTTAGGTTCAGCTGAACAGACTGCAAAGTTTTGCTGCTGCTGTTGAAACGCTGCAAAAACGTGTTCCAGAATCCCCACATAAATCCCCGTCTCAAGTTTGCTTATCTGATCAAATAGTCCCTTTGCGGTATTACAGCACTCAGATTTTTCTTCAATGTCAGTTGAAAATTCAAACAAAATGTCCATTATATTGTCATAGCCATGGACTAATGCTTGACAAGCATCTGCACGACATGACCAGCTTGTGTCACTTAGCTGTTTTGGCATGGACACAGAGAGGCCTTTCTCGTCAAGCTTGTCTTTAAGCTTCTTGTAGCGCCGAGTTGAACCACTCAAGAATGTATAAAGAGCTTGTACAAAATTAAAAAAATCTTACAGCCTCACTACACGAATTTGCAGCATCCTTTCCAACAAGATTTAATGAGTGTCCAAAACAAGGTATGTACTTAACATCTTTATTCATGTTAACAATTCTTGCTTGCATACCCTTGTAGTGGCCAGACATGTTGCTTGCATTGTCGTAACTTTGTTCATGGCATTCTTGTATGGTAAGTCCAACACTATTAAGAAATGCTAGGAGCGTATCTGCCATTTCTTCTCCTTTATGCCCTGTTGAGGGTAAAAAAGTAACAAAACGCTCCACAGGTCGATTTTCTTCTTAGTATTGAAAAATCACGGTGAGTTGGTCAGTATGAGAAGAATCCTCCACTGAATCCACAGAAACAGAGTAGTATTTTGCCATTTTAATACGGTTGACGACAACTTCTAAGATCTTATCCCCAGTAATTTGTATGAGTTCCTCACAGACATTTGCTGATAAATAACTTGTACATCCTTTGCCTTTGTTTGGATGTGTTGTGCTAGGAAATCATCATACTCTGACAGTAATTCCAAAATACCGAGATAGTTGCCATTATGTGGGGATCCAATAGTCTGATCATCACCTCTAAAAGCCTCTCTCAGCAATAAAATTGATGACACTAAGCAAACGTTTTACTAGGTTTTGCCCATAGGTGGTCAGCTCTTCAATCTGCTGTTGCATTTTATAGTCAATCCGACCTTCCAGTTTTGAAAATTTGGCTGTATCAATCATAGCGCGTATATGATGTTGAAACTGTTCATGGGATGAAATTCGTTCACTGGCATGTTTTTTGTCGCTGAAGCCATCACTGGAAAATGCATTTGTTGATGAACTAAATAATTTGCAGTCAAAACAGTATATTCGGCCTCTGTTATTTGAGTAACAAAGCCACTTCCTTTCAACTTTGTCCCCATTGGGACAGTTATGAAGAAACATATCTGCTGTACAGCAACGTCCATCTTTAAATGATTTTGGAAATCCTTCATTGCGCAGTTGTTCCAGAGGTTTCCTTACTGACGAATTTCCATTTTTGGACCAATACTTCTGCATCTCAAGAGTACATGAGTTGGGCCACAAACCAATGTCAGTAAGGAAACCTGACTTTTCCATGGATTTTGGCAGTATATCAACTGCTTCAGTGGCATGGGCTGATCAGAAGAATCCACTGTGTCAGCTTCAGAGCCATATTCAGATACACTTTGAGGAGGAATCTCTTCCTGAGAACATGTACTAGCATGTTCTTTAGAAGATCCACACGCAGAAGGCTGTGCAGAAGATCCACTTGTAGGTAAAAGAAAACCAGTTATTTTTGGAATGCTACATATTTTTTCCTCCAACTCCTGCTTCTTCTTCCGTTTCTGAGCACCACTCAGAGGTTTGGACATGTTGAGGGCAGTCAGGCTCCTGAATAAATAAACATGATTGTGTCAGGTATAGCATGGCATGTAATTTATCGCCGGAACCCACTTCCGGGTTCACGGCGCTCAGCCCCGCCCCTTTCTCTGACGCGGTCCCTCCACGATACTTAGGAGGACCGCGCCAGATTCAAAGGGCTGAATTATTCGCACAGGTGCTGCATGAAGATCAGCTGCTCTACTTCTGATCCTACCTGCTCCACTTCTATACCTCGGCTAGTAAACGGATTTCTACCTTCTCCACTTCTCGACCTCGGCTTGTAAACGGATTTCTACCTTCTCCACTCCTAGACCTCGGCTTGTAACTCTGAATTCTACCTTCTCCACTCCCAGACCTCGGCTTGTTAAAACGGACTTCCCCACTCTCCACTCCTAGTTCTCAGCTTGTTGAAACGGACTTCTAATTTCTCCTTCATTGGGTGAATTAACCCTTCCAGTGCCAGAACTGCCTTTAAGTTAAGTAATACTTTTACCAAACAAGTCAATTACTATTATTTATATTACACAGTATCTAAAACTCACTAAAGTGTCACTTTGTCTAATTATTCCTCTTACTCATAAGGGATTGCTACAAAGCCTAATTTTACCTACATGGATATTTAAAGGTACAGTGACCATAGTTTCATACCAATATAAAAGGAGGTGAACCTTATTGTTGTTGCAACCAAGAAATGCTGCAGTTGAGTTCCAATTAAAGAAATATTACAAAATAAATATTACAGAATAATTCAGCCATCTCAATGGAACCAGCAGATATTAACTCTCAAGTTTCTGCCCTAACCAATAGAGTGGATACGATTGCTCAAGGGTTACAGGAACTGCAAATTACAAATGAGAGAATATTAACCTATGTTAGAGACATTCAAGGTCATCTTCCTCATGCCGCTCTTCAATCGGCTGGTGATCCTGCTGTCTGTAATCCAGAAAAATTTCATGGAGATAGAACAAAGTACAGAGAGTTTTTGAATTCTTGCAAACTACTAATTGCTTTAAAACCTAGATCTTATCCCACCGAAAGATCCAAAGTCTGTTCAGTGATCTCTTTTTTAAGAGGTGAACCTATGGCATGGGCCCATTCCTTTTTGGAAAATGATGATCCCATATTGGATTCATTGGATGAGTTCTTTGAAGCTATGTCTTTATTATATGAAGATCCTTTTAAACAAACTACTGCTGATTTAACCATCAGAACATTACACCAAAAGAATAGACCTGTTGAAGATTATATTGCAGAATTCAAAAGATGGGCTACAGAAACCCAATGGAATGACATTACTTTACGCAATCAATTCCGTCTCGGATTATCTGAAGCTGTGAAAGATGAACTCTCTCGTACAGAACTTCCTCCTACCTTAAATGCATTGATTCAACTGTCTATCAGTATTGATAGACGTCTAAGAGAAAGAAAAGCTGAAAGGGTTCTTACTAATTCTACCTGGAGAAAACCTTTCACTACTCTAAAACTACCTGAAAAAATTCCTCCACAAACTGAACCTATGGAAGTAGGTATAATAAAAAGTCCTCTTACTTCTGAAGAAAGAATAAGAAGGAGACAACTAAACTTATGTATGTATTGTGCTTCGAATGAACATCTAATTTCCGAATGTCCTCTACTGAAACATTCAAAAGGTGGTAAGCTTCATTCATCTACCTCTATATTGAACGTTTTTCAAAAAAGAAAAGCATCTACTTATTTTTCTATATCTCTCATATTACAGTGGGATACAAAAAGAATCGTGACTGAGGCCATCATTGATTCTGGTGCTAATGGAACTTTTCTTGATTTTTCTTTTGTTTCAAAAAATAAAATTCCTTGTGTTCAAAAAACCAATTTTATTCCAATCAGAGTTATTGACGGTTCATTTATATCCTCAGGACCCATCAAAGATGAAACAATCCCTCTAAGAATGATTACCAACAACGTACATTTCGAATTCATTACATTTGATATTATTAAATCTCCACTTTATCCCGTCATTCTAGGAATTAATTGGTTAAAAAACCATGATCCTTTAATTAAGTGGTCTCCCTTCTCCATCTCCTTTGCTTCTGATTTCTGTAAAAAAACGTGCTTACAACACATTCCTATTCTCCAAACTACTGTAGAACCAGTTATACCTCCATTCTACTCCGATTTTGCAGATGTCTTTTGTAAAAAAGAAGCGGAAACACTTCCTCCTCATCGGCTATATGATTGCCCAATAGATCTCATACCCGGAGCTCCTATTCCTTATGGTCATATTTATCCACTCTCTGAAAAGGAGTTAGAAATTTTAAAAGAATATCTTAATGAAAATTTACGCAAAGGGTTCATCAGACCCTCGACCTCTCCTGCTGCTTCTAGTATTTTCTTTGTGAAGAATAAAGACCAAACCATCCGTCCTATTATAGATTACAGAGCCTTAAATAAAATAACTATTAAAAATCGTTATCCTCTTCCACTAATAAATGAATTAATTGAAAGGTTAAGAACTGCAACTATATTCACTAAACTCGACCTTCGAGGCGCATATAACCTCATTAGAATAAAACAGGATGATGAATGGAAAACCGCCTTCCGGACAAGATATGGTCTCTACGAATATCTAGTGATGCCTTTCGGGCTCTGTAATGCCCCTGCAACGTTTCAACATTTTATCAATGATATCTTTAGAGATCTTCTGGATGTATGTGTTATTATCTACTTAGATGATATCTTAATATATTCTAACAATTTGGATGAACATAGGAAGCATGTTAGATGGGTTCTATCTAGACTGAGAACTCATAAATTATACGCTAAACCAGAAAAATGCCTTTTTGAGGTTACTGAATTCTCTTTTCTAGGATACATTATTTCACCTCATTCTTTGAAGATGGATAATTCCAAAATCAAATGTATTATTGATTGGCCTGCTCCTACTACTACAAAAGAATTACAACGTTTTCTTGGATTTGCAAACTTCTATAGAAAATTTATTAGAAACTATTCGGATGTATCACATCCTCTTAACCTCCTCAACAGTAGTAAACGTCCTTTTAATTGGAATAAAGATGCACAAACAGCCTTCGACGAATTAAAAAAAAGATTTACAACTGCACCTATTCTACAACTACCTAATCCAACATTCCTATATGTTCTTGAAGTTGATGCATCAGATGCAGCCATCGGAGCAGTTCTTTCTCAACAAAAGACTCCACAAGATCCACTTCATCCAGTTGCCTTTTTTTCAAGATCCTTGAGCTCTGCTGAAAAAAATTATCCTATTGGTGAAAAAGAATTATTAAGTGTTAAAGCTGCCTTCGAAAATTGGCGTCATCTTCTGGAAGATACAAAACAACCTATAATAGTTTATACTGACCATAAAAATCTTGAATATCTCTATACTAACAAAACCCTTACAGCTAGACAAGTTAGATGGAACCTATTCTTTAACCGATTTAACTTCCAATTAATATACAGACCTGGAAATAGAAATAAAAAGGCTGACGCTCTTTCTCGAATTCCTTCTAAAACTACTACTGATGATTATCCTTCTACCAAAATAATAGGAATCCTCTCTTCTCTTCATGATGACATAAAGAATTTGAATCAGAAGGATCTTGAACTTCCCAAAACACCTATACTAACAAAAAAGGATGGTCTATTTTATTTTAAAAATAGAATTTATATTCCTCCCATTCTTAGGAATAAATTACTTAAGATGGTTCATGATTCCCCCCTAGCTGGACATCCTGGAATAAAGAAAACACTTGAACTAACTTCACGATATTATTGGTGGCCTCGCCAGGATAGAACCATTGCATTATATGTCAAAACATGTCCTATCTGTCAAAGGTCTAAACCAGAACATAATCAACCTTTTGGATTACTACTTAACTTACCTATTCCAGAAAAACCTTGGCAATCCATTTCTATGGATTTTATCGTTGATCTTCCACCTTCTCAACATTTCACCACTATTCTTGTCGTTGTGGATCGCTTCACAAAAATGTCCCATTTCATTTCTTTAAAAAAATTACCCTCCTCTGTAGAATTGTCTAAGGTCTTTATTGACAATATTGTGAAACTTCATGGTCTTCCTGAAGAAATTATTTCTGATAGGGGGACACAATTTACCTCCAAATTCTGGAAAGAGATGTGTCTCTCCCTTCAAATTCAACGCAAACTCTCTTCCGCCTATCATCCCCAAACTAATGGGCAAACAGAGAGGGTTAATCAATGTTTGGAACAATATCTTCGATGTTATTGTTCATACCTCCAAGATGACTGGACCACATGGTTACCTATGGCCGAATTTTCTTACAATAATACCATTCATTCTAGTACGGAAATGACTCCTTTCTTCTCCAACTATGGTTTTCATCCGTCTTCATTCCCCATCCAAACCATTACTTCATCCAATCCTACTGTTACATCAAAAAATGAATTTATGTCTTCTCTATTTTTTAAATTACGGGAGAATCTTCAACTCGCCCAAAATAACCAGAAAAAGTTTTTTGACAATAATAGAAGAATTCCCCCTCCTTACAAGGTAGGGGATCTTGTCTAGCTCTCTTCAAGGAATATTACCACAAGCCGTCCTTCAAAGAAATTGAGCTCTCTTTTTCTTGGTCCCTTTCAAGTAATTACTATCATTAATGATAACGTTGTTAAACTAAAACTTCCTCCAAGTTTTAAACTTCATCCTGTATTCCATGTCTCCTTACTTAAACCACACATCCCTGATCCTTTTTATAGGGAAATAGTAACAACTCCTGAACCTATCATTGTCCAAGGTGAAGAAGAATATGAAATTCACAAAATTTTGGATTCTCGTGTCCACCGTGGCTCCTTACAATACCTTATCAGATGGAAAGGTTATGGAGTTGATGAAGACACTTGGGAAGATTCATCTAATGTACATGCTAGGAGGTTAGTTACTGCCTTTCACAAACGCTATCCCTCCAAACCGAAATAGTGCACCCAGGGGATGCCCCATGGGAAGGGGGTACTGTCAGGTATAGCATGGCATGTAATTTATCGCCGGAACCCACTTCCGGGTTCACGGCGCTCAGCCCCGCCCCTTTCTCTGACGCGGTCCCTCCACGATACTTAGGAGGACCGCGCCAGATTCAAAGGGCTGAATTATTCGCACAGGTGCTGCATGAAGATCAGCTGCTCTACTTCTGATCCTACCTGCTCCACTTCTATACCTCGGCTAGTAAACGGATTTCTACCTTCTCCACTTCTCGACCTCGGCTTGTAAACGGATTTCTACCTTCTCCACTCCTAGACCTCGGCTTGTAACTCTGAATTCTACCTTCTCCACTCCCAGACCTCGGCTTGTTAAAACGGACTTCCCACTCTCCACTCCTAGTTCTCAGCTTGTTGAAACGGACTTCTAATTTCTCCTTCATTGGGTGAATTAACCCTTCCAGTGCCAGAACTGCCTTTAAGTTAAGTAATACTTTTTACCAAACAAGTCAATTACTATTATTTATATTACACAGTATCTAAAACTCACTAAAGTGTCACTTTGTCTAATTATTCCTCTTACTCATAAGGGATTGCTACAAAGCCTAATTTTACCTACATGGATATTTAAAGGTACAGTGACCATAGTTTCATACCAATATAAAAGGAGGTGAACCTTATTGTTGTTGCAACCAAGAAATGCTGCAGTTGAGTTCCAATTAAAGAAATATTACAAAATAAGTATTACACCTACATAGATATGGGAGAAGTGAACTTGGCCAGCTTGCTGTAGTGGTATGGTGCCAGGAATGCCCTGGTGCTCACCCGCCCCACCAGTCATAAGGAGTCAAACCGTTTAAGACCTCGGGTTCTCTGGGCGTCAATCCCAGCCTTTGCAATCTCCCAACACCTCAACAGGAACTTCCATTAGCTCTCCTGAGCTAAGCCTTACTATACAGGGCTTAGCTCATTGGCTGAGAGCGTCAGCTGATCGCTTTAAGCCGATAAGCTAACCCACCAATCGCAGGGATTTGTTCAGGAAAGATAACAGAAATTCTTTTTGAGGAACTTCTGGCTCTTGGGAGATGGTAGTGCAGGCCAGGAGTGACGACTGTTTGTGGAAACATGGAATTCTCTGTGAAAGATGATGCACAACATAAATTTTTTTTATCTGCACCAAATTGTACAGCGTTTTATCATGTTTGTTCTCATCACTATTTATTTGGCACCTAGCTATATGCGAGAAATATGCTTTGACTCCTTACAGTTTGAATCCTCACAAAAAGAATCCCCAGTGCATAGTGAGCTGTAGAGGTTATCATGACTGGAGTGTTTCTTTAATAATTGTTATCTTTGTCTAGATTATAAGAGAAATAGCAAAATTACTGAAATAGCAAAGCTGCTCACAAATATCAATTTCTGTGAATCATCACATTCTGTAAATATTTTTTCTTTAATTCGCGGACATTTATAGTCAACTGAAAATACTATACATTCAGATTCATTGTAAAATGTTATGCTGAAACAATCACCCAGTGGTCAGAACTAGATCAATTCATGTGAGAGTCAGGGTTATAATGTCAGGGTAAAAAAGCAGTATAGATAATCACAGTACTTAATGAATGCTAAATTAGACAATCACATCTGCAGTAATAAAAAATAAATACACGCTGTTGCGGAGCTGCAATTTTATAATCCCAGGATCTCTGCTGGTAGAATGCAATAACCAAGTACAAAGCTGGAAGCAGGCAACATTCCCAAATCCTCCCAAGTAGGTTTGCCACACACGCCAAAAAAGCACTGTATATTCAGAGCCGGATTAAGGTTGCCCAGGGCCCTAGGTAGGGTGCCAGTGCTGTGTGTATGTGAGAGTGTGTGTTGAGGAGGGTGAGAGCTGTATGTAGGGAGGTTGCAACGGAAATGTGGGTAGAGCAGTCTGAGTTTTTTGTGTGTTTATGTACCCCTCCTGTTTACCTTCCCTGGTGATCCAGTAGAGTGTGAGCTGGATCCCTGGTGGTCCAGTGGCAGAGCTTCCTGATCTGCATCAATATCGGGTGTAGATCACTTTGCTTATGTGGTCATCAAGATCTCCCTGCTGAAAAATGTAAGGTGGGATTTTACCTATTAAAGATCTGAATAGATTTGTCAAAAAATTTAAATATATTATCACAAACATTGCTACATTTTATTTAGACCTGCCTGAAAAATAGAAAAAAAAAACCCATTAAACCAGTGTGTCACTCTAATGTGATATGGCATACTTGTGACAATGTCAAATGTGTATGTTGCTTATTAAAGATGTGTATGTGACATATTCTACATCTGCAAGCAGTCCTACATTTTAGAAAAAGCAGTGCATGAAGGTTGCTCAGTAATAAAATGACCTGACAAATTTGAAACCAAAGCTATATTCTAGTTTCATTATGTGTTGGTAGTTGCACTTCAGATTGAGGACTATGCAAAACAAAGCAGAAAAAAAGAGTGGTGTAGTATATATTGAAGCTTGGACAGGATGAAAGTGGAAAAGCACTTACATTTGCTAGAGCTTCTGGCCAGCTCTGGAATTCAGGCTTGGTCGGAACAATTCCTGCCTTGCAAGATATAAAGGCCTTTCTTAATGGGTATGAGACCTCAGCTGAGTATGGCTATGGAAAAAACAAACACAGGAGCATTATATAGTGTAGTATGTAACAGGGATATGGATGTATATAATTATTATAGTAATGCAATCACAAGATAAATAAAACAGCATAAAGTGGTATAATCCCCACATTAGCATGTGTTCAGCCAGATGTCCTCAGCAATATCATGTAAGGTAAAATATAAATATTGTGCTCTCTGCAGATGTAAAAAACGAAGGAATCCTACCCCTTTTTTCACTTACCTATGTCCAGCACTGAGGTCCCTCGGCAATTGGCCAATCAATGCTTTCCTATGTTTTTTTTTTTATAATTGCAGTATTTTACATTGCAGGCTTAAGGGACCCTTTAATTAATGTCAGCTCATTGTCTGCTATAAAAGGAAGTCATTACAAAACAATAAAAGTATGATACAGGCATGTTACTTACACTATGATGTCTCTAAATGTGAATCTTTCATATGCACTGCCTATATAATGTATCATGACTGTCTCTTTAGGATGTGTGTTTCCAGAGTATGGAAAAAGAGAAGCTATCTATCTGGGAGATCTTAGATAACCAAATTAACTTCCAGCTGGAAATATATATATTTTTTTCCATGTAGCAAAGCAGAGGCTGCTTAAATACAGATACGGATTTCTCTGAATTAATAGTCAATTACTAAATATTAAAGGTTTCTATGACCCTTCGTCAACTTCCCACTCTTTATATTTGGATTGGCATTTAAAAAAAAAAAGAAAGTTTTTAATACAGATGGTCTCACCACAACTTATTTGGTACCTAGCTATATATTCGCAGAGAGACAATAACTTGCGTACAAGAACAGGACCCATGCTGTGGAGACCCAAAAGCATCCATTGTGAAGAGAAATGTAGGATGAATTCTGGGAGCATGATGCTTGTTTGTTTACTTATGTACATTATAAGCTGGGAATTCTGGGATAATTGTGAAAATACGATTTATTTGAGTTTCTGTGCCCAAGGTGGGCTTCTCAACATCTAATTTGAGATATTCATATATTTTTTAAACATATATATATATATTTTTTGTAACAATAATATTTGCTTTACACAAGGCATATTTTGTACTTATAAGATTTAAATAAAGATGAATAAAAATGACCTTTCAGGATCACTGCATAGTGTTGTTTAGCGATTACTAAAGAAATCTATAACAATATATGTGATGTATACTCAAATTATATAGTAAGCAGTTAACAAAAAGGAAAAAAGCCATAATAATGAAATATAAATTTGGATAAAAGTGGAGCACTATTAACAAAAATAAAAATGTAAAGGTAGGTGTTAGGGCAGAAATTCTTCCCGGGGGACTATTCACAGCTGCAGATCGTCATTGGAACTCTAACCGGCACAAACACACATACGAGCAGCTCGGGAGAAATGACTGACACACGACACACGGTCTCAAATCATATCTCGAAATTTATTGGCTTAAATCACAGTTTATATTAAAAAAAAAACAGAAGATGATTACTCAGCACTATGTCATATAACACAGAGTCAGCAATTCAGAAAATATTTTGAAGCATTGACAGAAAAATTATGGTCACAAGGTAGACAGGTCATGGCCAAAGGTAGACATCACTTGATAATTTGGCAGATTACTACTTTCTCAAAATATAATTGTACATCTTTCATTTAATTGTAGATGTTGTATCATACCATAACATATTTGATCAGCTTGCAGAATATATATTTCTGTTACTTCCTCAAAGTATCTTGCTGGAAATATACTTCCCAATTTAGAGAACATCTGTTTGCAAATGCAACAGAACACTTTAATTAACAAATAAATCATACCAAATATTTTATTATGTCTTTAGAAAAGAGAACAGCTTTTTAGCAATACACTAAAACAATAGAATCAGATTTAAAATGGTTAATGCTTGAAATGAAATGGCGGCTGACTTAAATGGTCACTGATTATAAAATGGCTGCCTGTTATAAAATCATTCCTAACAGTAAGAAATGCAAACCAATACTTATATTTTCATCATACAAAGAGATAATAGGCGCTCACTATAGAATTTAACAAAAGGTAAATGCAGGCAGCAGTAAACACACAAATACAAGGAAAAAACAGAGTCTACCACACCCAAAGTGTATGTACAGTTTATTATATGTACATAGGTCTTCAAGGAGTTATACACAATTGACCTCGAAGATAAAGAAGTAAAGACAAAATAATAGTGCAGTACTGTACTGCACTATTATTTTGTCTTTATTATTTTTTTTTTTTTATCTTTGAGGACAATTGTGTATAACTCCTTGAAGACCTATGTACGTTTAATATTCTGTACATACATTTTGGGCGCAGTTTACTTATATTTTCATGTAACTTCTGTTCTCAGATTTTCCTCCAAATGTCATAGAAAATACATGTAAAACGTAGAACATCTAGTGCAGATGGTATTTACAAACGACAGGCATTAAATTAAGGTAGTTCTGCACACACAGTTTTCCTAGACTTTATAAACCAGCAGGGCCGGCCTTAGGCCTTTAGGCGCCATGTGTGAAAAATCTTCACAGCGCCCCCCCTTCCCGTCATCCATGTATTGTGTGTGTGTGTGTGTGTGTGTGTGTGTGTGTGTATAGGAGTGAAGTGATTGTATAGGAGATTTATTAAAATTATTTAAAAACAAATATTCATTCCTCCTTTCCTGTTGTTATCTAGTTGGGAGAAGGGCATGCTGAT
>OW240917.1:223499003-223598055 GCA_933207985.1 Pelobates cultripes | reverse complement strand
GTGCCAGGAAAATGGGTTTGTTTTCCTGGCACTAGAGAATCCCTTTAGGTCTTTTTGAAAAATTTTTTTATTGAATTAATTTTTTTGCCAAAGCCATCAGTCTACAAAAAATTCTTCCTACAGGGAGTGCAGAATTATTAGGCAAATGAGTATTTTGACCACATCATCCTCTTTATGCATGTTGTCTTACTCCAAGCTGTATAGGCTCGAAAGCCTACTACCAATTAAGCATATTAGGTGATGTGCATCTCTGTAATGAGAAGGGGTGTGGTCTAATGACATCAGCACCCTATATCAGGTGTGCATAATTATTAGGCAACTTCCTTTCCTTTGGCAAAGTGGGTCAAAAGAAGGACTTGACAGGCTCAGAAAAGTCAAAAATAGTGAGATATCTTGCAGAGGGATGCAGCACTCTTAAAATTGCAAAGCTTCTGAAGCGTGATCATCGAACAATCAAGCGTTTCATTCAAAATAGTCAACAGGGTCGCGAGAAGCGTGTGGAAAAACTAAGGCGCAAAATAACTGCCCATGAACTGAGAAAAGTCAAGTGTGCAGCTGCCACGATGCCACTTGCCACCAGTTTGGCCATATTTCAGAGCTGCAACATCACTGGAGTGCCCAAAAGCACAAGGTGTGCAATACTCAGAGACATGGCCAAGGTAAGAAAAGGCTGAAAGACGACCACCACTGAACAAGACACACAAGCTGAAACGTCAAGACTGGGCCAAGAAATATCTCAAGACTGATTTTTCTAAGGTTTTATGGACTGATGAAATGAGAGTGAGTCTTGATGGGCCAGATGGATGGGCCCGTGGCTGGATTGGTAAAGGGCAGAGAGCTCCAGTCCGACTCAGACGCCAGCAAGGTGGAGGTGGAGTACTGGTTTGGGCTGGTATCATCAAAGATGAGCTTGTGGGGCCTTTTCGGGTTGAGGATGGAGTCAAGCTCAACTCCCAGTCCTACTGCCAGTTCCTGGAAGACACCTTCTTCAAGCAGTGGTACAGGAAGAAGTCTGCATCCTTCAAGAAAAACATGATTTTCATGCAGGACAATGCTCCATCACACGCGTCCAAGTACTCCACAGCGTGGCTGGCAAGAAAGGGTATAAAAGAAGAAAATCTAATGACATGGCCTCCTTGTTCACCTGATCTGAACCCCATTGAGAACCTGTGGTCCATCATCAAATGTGAGATTTACAAGGAGGGAAAACAGTACACCTCTCTGAACAGTGTCTGGGAGGCTGTGGTTGCTGCTGCACGCAATGTTGATGGTGAACAGATCAAAACACTGACAGAATCCATGGATGGCAGGCTTTTGAGTGTCCTTGCAAAGAAAGGTGGCTATATTGGTCACTTATTTGTTTTTGTTTTGTTTTTGAATGTCAGAAATGTATATTTGTGAATGTTGAAAAGTTACATTGGTTTCACTGGTAATAATAAATAATTGAAATGGGTATATATTTGTTTTTTGTTAAGTTGCCTAATAATTATGCACAGTAATAGTCACCTGCACACACAGATATCCCCCTAACATAGCTATAACTAAAAACAAACTAAAAACTACTTCCAAAAATATTCAGCTTTGATATTAATGAGTTTTTGGGTTCATTGAGAACATGGTTGTTGTTCAATAATAAAATTAATCCTCAAAAATACAACTTGCCTAATAATTCTGCACTCCCTGTATAGGCATAATGAGACCAGCAAATGCTAATAAGCCTAATAATGATTTGACACAGTTTTACTGTTGCTTTTTTGCTTGCTTAAAATAATGCTATTTTTTTTTTCTCTGAGATTGCTAATATTTTCTGCTAGCAATTAGAAATACAAATACAGAGTTTCAGCGTGTAACCCAAACAGATACCAAGTCACTCAAAAAACACCCGTGTGGTAACCTCTCTATCCACACAACAAATAACATAAAATCATATACATACAAAGGGTGGAATGATGCAGTTCAGGGTAAAAGATGGTAATATACAGGCAAACGGAGTAATTTTGAGCAAATCTTCACACATGTATCAGCCTTACACTTTATCCACTTCAGGAAGTAGCTTGGTGAATCAGGAGCCTTTTAGTCTTGTCTATGTCATTCAAACTTTAGTCCAGTTGATAAGAATCCATTATCTCTCAACCATCGATTGATTGGCTTGGTGACTAAGAAAAGCCAATCAATCGATGGTTGAGAGATAATGGATTCTTATCAACTGGACTAAAGTCACCATTACAACATACATCCCAGCTTTAGCTTTAGGAGCAAATCCAACTGTTTGAATGACATAGACAAGACTAAAAGGCTCCTGATTCACCAAGCTACTTCCTGAAGTGGATAAAGTGTAAGGCTGATACATGTGTGAAGATTTGCTCAAAATCACTGGACCCAGTCTTGTCAGCTGCTAAGAGAATACCAAACCAATCTGCTAAACTACAGAAAAACTCCTACAACCTAACACATTCTGAACTTGAACCAGTAAACAAAGTCATTAAGATAATGCATAACAGAATATAAACCAGTCTCAGCAAAGAAGAAAAGGCTTCAAACTTTAAACAGGATATGGACCTTCCCAGTGGTAGACCTTTGTCAAAATAACAGTTATCAATCAATGAAGAACCCAGTGAATTAAATCCCTCCGGGATGCACTGGCAATAGTCTAAAGCAATTGCTTGACACATTTGCTTTGAATTTAGGAGCCAGCAAAAAAAAGTTAGGAGCCAGGATTTCAATGTCAAAAATACAATTCTTAAAGGGACACTATAGTCACCAGAACCACTACAGCTTAATGTAGTTTTTCTCGTGTCCATAACCTATAACCTGTCACTTCACATTTTTCAGAGACAAGGCGGTATTTACATTGTTGCCTAGTAACACTTCTAGGGAAAGTCACTCCGACTCCTCTAGAGTGCATCCTGGGTCAGTGCTGCACAGTACGCAGCACCTAGGTTTAGCGTCTCCAAGCTCTGCATAGAGGCGCTGAATGTTCCCCATAGAGATGCATTTATTCAATTCATCTCTATGAGGAGATGCTGATTGGCGGAGCATGGCGTTTTGCCACACATGTGCCATAGCCTCCTAAAGCTTTCGTATGGGAAAGCATTGGATTGGCTGAGATAATCAAGATTGATGATCGCAGTCATGGAGGCAGGGCTAGATGCGGCGAGACCAGCACAGCCTGGGGGAAAAAAGGTGAGTAAAAACCCCTTACCCATGTGATTGGAGGGGGACCAGTCACCTAAACACACACTCACTCACTGACAAACACATATAAGAAAAAGTGGTAAAAAAGTTATGATAGTAAAAATGAAATTCCAGCGCACTCACTTATCTACTAAACAGTCATTTTAATGCTGAACAATTTTCAGTTTTATTAAAAACACCTAATCTAAGCAAAAAAATATAATGGGGGTTTAGTTACAGTATATGATCATACATTGCATAAGCCTGCCACAACGCCAATGTACCCCATCTTTGGCAGGTCCTACTCTGTCTGCTAAATGAGCTTCTCACTTGGGGAAATCCTTCCATCTCGAGGTCTCTGCAGTACAATGCTTAAATAGGATCCTGAGATGAGGCACCTGTATCTGTGTACATATAGATTGCTATTAGAACGAAACATTTTAGAAATACATCAACCGATGCAAAAATCTCATATGCATCGATCTCACCATTATTATATATGTTATAACCTGTATTATTCATATATTGTTTTTAAATATGTTGTATAATATTGTATTTGAAATTTGATTATCTGTACCCAGATTTTTATAAGAAATTTTTCAATTTTATTTATTCAAGCTGGTCGTTACATGAAAAGTCCTGCCACAGAAGGGCACATGTACCTTTAAGAGAAATAGACTGGCATTACAATTGCACAAGGTATATATACTACAACAGGAGGACACCTCACTATCTTGACAAAGCCCGCCAAGTACGGGCGAAACGCGTTGATGACCTGAGGAAAAGACCTTCCGACGGCGTGATAAACCTTTTTCCCCACACACTGCATGTCTGCATGTACTGGACTTTAAAGTGGTTATCATAACTTTTTTTTACCACGTTTTCTTATATATGTGCCAAGTATTTTTTTACAAGGGATTTAACAAATTGAAATAAACAACTGTCTGATTATATCCCGTTTTCAGTGTCCTTTTAACCCCTTAAGGACACATGACATGATTCCCTTTTATTCCAGAAGTTTGTTAAAGGACCACTCTAGGCACCCAGACCACTTCAGCTTAATGAAGTGGTCTGGGTGCCAGGTCCTTCTAGGGTTAACCCATTTTTTCATAATTATAGCAGTTTCAAAGAAACTGCTATAATTATGAATGGGTTAAGCCTTCCCCCTAATCCTCTAGTGGCTGTCTCATTCACAGCCACTAGAGGCGCTTGCGTGCTTCTCACTGTGAAAATCACAGTGAGAGCACGCCAGCGTCCATAGGAAAGCATTGTAAATGCTTTCCTATGAGACCGGCTGAATGCGCGCGCAGCTCTTGCCGCGCGTGCGCATTCAGCCGGCGGGGCGTAATGGAGGCGGAGAGGAAGAGGAGAGCTCTCCGCCCAGCGCTGGAAAAAGATAAGTTTAAACACCTTTCCCCCTTCCAGAGCCGGGCGGGAGGGGGTCCCTGAGGGTGGGGGCACCCTCAGGGCACTATAGTGCCAGGAAAATGAGTATGTTTTCCTGGCACTATAGTGGTCCTTTAAGGGACCACGAAACACTGGACTGTGGATACATATTTTTTTTGTATTTTGGCAACAATACCAAAGATACGGTTATATACCTTGATAGTCTATATCCACCACTGTGAGGGTTGAAAATAGACTTTGTACTTAAGTACACAAGCACTTTTTATGTTATTCCCCTTTTTGACAACATTTAGGGGTAGACTTTTCAGCGCTGACACTTTCTTTTCCATATCTTATTTCCAGCACCAGCAGGCGCTGGCTCTATCCTGACCCACCTCCTTGCTGGCATCATCAAAATTTAGGATTACAGCCAAACAAATGTTCCATAGAGATAGCATTCGATTGGCTGAAATAGGCAATGAGGCAGAACGTGGGCAGGGCCAAGTGCCATCTTGGTCAATCGGCACCTCCTCATAAAGATGCATTGAATCAATGCATCTCTGTGAGGAAACTTAACGTCTCAAGTTCCACTATGTACACTGTGCAGCACTGCCCCAGAAAGTACCTCCAGTGGCCATTTGGAGGTGTCCCTAGCGGGCAATGTAAACACTGCTTTTTCTATGAAAAGGCAGTGTTTACATGAAAATACCTGCAGGGAATGATTATACTCACCAGAACTACATTAAACTGTGAGGTTTTGCCTTGATGCGGCAGGTGATCTTACACTTTAATGGCCGTTGGTGTAATACTAAAAAAACCTCATGTGCATAGGATTTGGGATAGAGCGCAAGTAACTTTTTTTCTTGGCGTTTTTCTAATCAAATGGTTATTGCATTTTTAAACCCTGCTGGATTTCACGTTCTATCCTACTACCATGGCCACTTCTAAAAGAAAAAGTGGTCATGATGATTGGAACAACCCTTTAAAATGTGCAAAGTATTTTTCCTGAAAACACATTTTTGGTTGTTACCGGTTTTGGAAGGTTTCCATTAACCATTACAACACCACAGGAAGGAAACAATGCTTCACCAGAGTGACGACTAAGCATAGTTCACAAGTTGAAATGAACTACTGCAGAAACAGTATTTTATCTAACTTCCCTAATATCAACGCTCCGTTATCAACATTTTGTTTGAAGTTGCAACATATTCTATTTTTAGCTTCTCAGATATACAGTCCTGCAGCCCAAAACTGTAAATTTCAGCCAAAACAGCAGGATTAACTCCATGAGTGCCAATCAAACATTATGAACATGATTGGCAAGGTGTTGTACTTTCAAAACCATGTGCAGCATGCATGATTAGCCCTTCAGCGAGTTGGCGTGGAAAGAGAATATTTTAAGTATAAGCAGATGCCCAAGTGGTAGTACTAGAGGAGCATGGCGAGATCTGCAAACCACATAGACTCCTGAGACCCCCTACTTAATTGGGCTTGGTGAGAGCAACAATCGCGTTTTTTTTAAATTTATTTCCACTTGAATAGTTGGAGTTTCTGGATCTATAGCAGTGGTTGGGTACAACTCTCATATTAGAAGTAGTCTGCCTCAATTTTACATTTGTGTAAAGCAACATTTGGTGTCAAAGTATTTAGGACAAATGAAAGCATACATTTGATTAGTCAGTTTGAAGGAGATCTGTAGTGGTTATTGTGCTTTAAGAGTTGAAAGCTCTCTTCTTTGAGCAAAGACAGACCATATAGGGCATGGACCACTGACAGAGCAATTGATGTCTCTTCATGGCAGTATTTAGGAAGACCCACGCAGATACTTTTCTTAACTGGCGTCAGTACCTCTAATATATTGTTGTTTATATTGCTAACCAGAAGGGTCCTGAGCCTATTTAGGCTGTTTTTTGATTGTATTATTTGCACTTTTTATATGAATTAGTTTGAATAAATTGTTAATTTTATTAACAGTTTTTTTCTCTCCTTTCACTATTTTTGTCTCCCATTACCTCTCCATTTTGAGACAAGCTGGTATATACAAGTGATTGTGGCACCCTGGTATTTGGTATCGATTTTATCTTTACTTTATGGTTTTTATGTCAGAGTTTTTCTGTGATAACCCGCAGCAACGCTCCAAACTGCCTGCAGGTACTGACCCCAGTTAAGAAATCAAACAGTTAGCAAACAACTTACACTAAGAGATGAGCCAGGGCACCATAACCACTACACTATGTTGCAGTGAGTGCCAAAACCCCCTCTGTATTCATTACAAATGGCATAATTTTATTTAACGTTTATGTATGCTATAATTGTATGTTATATGATTAATTATGATAGTGTTGCTTTGATGTATTTGTTTTTTGTTTGTTTTATTAAGTTAGGGTAAAGTTTTTGCCACATTACCAAATCGTTTTATTTACTTTCACATATATATTCTTTTCAAAAAGTTAGAAAAATTCAACAAAAAAAAGTAATAAAAAAATACAAGTAAAGTCACTAGTCAAATTTACAAAGAAGGCTGATGATTCATCAGCTGGCCACCCAGCGGCAGGCATCGAGGTGGGTGATGGGAACAATGTAATGAGATCAGAGAGCCGTTAGTGCTTTGGCAGCCACTCTGCGGCCAAGTGGTAGAGTTAGATCGGTGATGGCGAGAACAATTTTAGGACTGGATAAGGTGGAAACCTTTACCAATTCAGACACCTAGGAAAAAAAGGGTGAAAAAAAGATAATTAAATCGAAGCATCTAATAAAAATCAGATTTAAAAATGGTAACTTTATGTAACACATTTTTAATGATTTATAAAAACATTGGTGGCTTTTCAAACAGCATATACAGTTTCTCACCATGCTGAAGGGCATGAACTGAAGGATACCACCCTTCCCTCCTTGTTCCAGGCTTTCAACACACTCCTCCATAAACCACTGCACAAACTGTGTGTGGGCACCCGCTGTCCGTGCGCCAAGAATGGAGGAGATCAGGAGGAAGAGATTAGCTGCAACACAGAAGGAAATCAAGTAAACTAATTGCAGGAGGTAGGTTACAGCAGCACGTCCCTAATAAATATAGTACAGGTGTTCCTCGTTTTGCGACAGCTCGCACTTCCGACCAGGGGTAAGTGCGAGCCGTCGTGGGGATTCCCTGCTTTAGTGTGTTTGTCTATGTCCCTGGAAACTTCCTTAAACATCGATTAGAAGGATTTCCTGCTCTGCTGCGTTCGTCTATGTTCAGGGAAGTTTCTCCGAACATAGATGAACGCACCAGAGCAGGGAATCCCTTAACTCCTCAGGAACAGAACCCGGCCGTAAGTGAGGAGTGTCTGTATACCTCACCAATATCACTTATCAACACTAACAAAAGGCTCAATGTTTGCTCTCTTACATTGCCAGGAAACATTATTTAAACAAGCTAATCACATAGAGGACACAAGTTTAAAAAAAAAAAAAAAAGTTACTTTTTCATTTTTCTTTGCAGCATCACCTATACGGGAGGAGCTAACTCATGTGATGCAGCCATGGTTAGCTCGGACAGGAGAAAACGTATTCAATTCTTCCTGCATTTTTTCTTTCCTGGCTAGTTATTATGAGACTTGCATATGGGCAGGGCTGAACTGGGGAAAAAATTCAGCCCAGGCATTTTTTTAATAACAGCGACCCAGTTACAAGGAGTGGCGCCAGAGGGAAGTGTTTTGTCATGACAAATGACAAGCATGCCCACCCCTCAAAGTGAGCATGTTGGTTCAGTGCTCTTCCAGGGCCGTCCATGTGCAAAACCCTGCTAAAGAGCTCTCGCATGAGAAAAAGGCCCTGTATTTGTTCTGCACAGAGCAAGCAAATTTAATGACTCATAGAATGCTAACATCATAGCAATTATATGAATTAGACTTCATTTGGTGAAATTCAAAGAGGAAGAGAACGTTCTCTCTTAAAAATATATATAAAAAAGGGTATATATTGTGAGTAATTACCATGCCTACCATGCAATTGTCAGGACGAAAGTGTGTGATTTGTGTTGACTATAAACTGTAACCCTTCCCTGCTCTCTTCTGTACCCCAAACTTTACTTCATAAAACAATAAAAATTGTCAAATTGAAAAAAAAAAAAATATATAAAAAAATTTGTAAAATTCTAAAAAAAGAAATCAGTAAAGAAAAATGGACAAAAAGGTTAATAAACACTTGTATGGTTAAAAAATGGTTGTAGTGTATGTGGGGTAGTTCACTCATATATAACCCACATAAACAATGATTATAGAGCCAATATAGGTTTTTTACATAGTATAAGATTGTTTCAATTGTTTCAGACAAACAAGCTTTAACAATATTTCCATATCTTAGAGAGCTTACAGTCAATGATTATAGATCATATTAAATGAATGTTGGAGAGGAATTCAATTAATCTGTTTGGAGCTTCAAAATGGAGTTACTACAATTAAAACACACATAGAAAGTGTGAGTATAAAATACAGTTACCATAAATAATCTATCGAAGGTTAATATACAATCACCATACTCTGTCTTTATTGATTTCTTTTTTTAGAATTTTACACATTTTTTATATATTTTTAAGAGAAAACTTTCTCTTCCTCTTTAAATTTCGCCACATGAAGTCTCATTCATATAATTGCTATGTTAGCCTTATATGTATAGGAATCTTTGTAAATTCACAGTAAATTCTGAACTGTGCTGTGCTCACCAGTACAGAGATGTGGATGTGTAAAATACCCAAAAAGTTTAGTTGCGTTCCAGGGTGGTTTGCTGGGCATGCACGATGCCACTGTTCGTGCGTCATGATGTATGACGTTACGTTCAAAGTGGTTCGCGCATGCGCGGTTACCGAATAGGATGCAAAGACCGGCGGATTTGAAAGGGAGAAGATCAAGACAGAAGACAGAAGCTCCTGATGAAGTCGGATGACCGACGAAACGCGTTGAGCCCAGCTGTTTATGACCCTGTACCTTGGTATCAGCAGTCTATTATATTTACTTGAAAAATTTAGCACTTTACAACTCTGCACTTTATCTTAATTTTGCATATAAGGACTGGATGCTGTGAGGGAATATTGGGTGTTAGTGACTCTGCATATAGTTACCCTGATACTTTTTTTCCCACCCTTACTTATTTTTATGCAATACACTGCTTTTACACCTCCTATTGTGTAATGTGAAGGGATAGTTAATGTCAGTGGCTTACAAAAGTCACTCCAAGTACTCTACACTTCTCTTTACTTAATATCTGCAGCTGCGCACTTTACACCCTGTTCCAAATTATTATGCAAATTCTATTTAAGTGTCACAAAGATTAAATATTTTGTTTTTCAGTTTAACTCGTGGATGGCATTGTGTCTCAGGGCTCTTTTGATCACTGAAAACAATCTCGGACACCTGTGATAATTAGATTGCCAGGTGAGCCCAATTTAAGGAAAAACTACTAAAGGAGGGTGTTCCACATAATTAAGCAGAGCACCATTTTCATGCAATATGGGGAAGAAAAAGGATCTCTCTGCTGCCGAAAAGAGTGAAATAGTTCAATGTGTTGGACGAGGTATGAAAACATTAGATATTTCACGAAAACTTAAGCGTGATCATTGCACTATTAAGAGATTTGTGGCTGATTGAGAGCACAGACGGGTTCATGCAGATAAAGGTACATTGAGGAAGATTTCTGCCAGATCCATGCATAGGATCAAGAGAGCAGCTGCTAAAATACCATTACATAGCAGCAAACAGATATTTGAAGCTGCGGGTGCCTCTGGAGTCCCACAGACATCAATGTGTAGAGTCCTCCAGAGTCTTGCAACTGTGCATAAACCTTCTATTCGGCCACCACTAACCAATGCTCACAAGCAGAAACGCCTGCATTGGGTAAAAAAATACATGAAGACTAATTTTCAAACAGTCCTGTTCACTGATGAGTGCCGTGCAACCCTGGATGGTCCCGATGGATGGAGTAGTGGATGGCTGGTGGACGGCCACCCTGTTCCAACAAGGCTGTGACGTCAGCAAGGCAGTGGTGGAGTCGTGTTTTGGGCCAGAATCATGGGAAGAGAGCTGGTCGGCCCCTTTAGGGTCCCCGAAGGTGTAAAGATGACTTCTGCAAAGTATGTGGAGTTTCTGACTGACCACTTTCTTCCCTGGTACAGAAGGAAGAACTATGCTTTTTGTAATAAAATCATTTTCATGCATGACAATGCACCGTCTCATGCTGCAAAGAATACCTCTGCATCAATGGCTGCTATGGGGATAAATGGATGCAAGACTTGTGAAGCTGCTATCAAATAAGGGGTCCTATGTTAAAATGTAACGTGACCTGTTAAAATGTTTAAAAAGTTAAATTGTTGAACTTGTTATAGAAACATAGAAACATAGAATGTGACGGCAGATAAGAACCATTCGGCCCATCTAGTCTGCCCAATTTTCTAAATACTTTCATTAGTCCCTAGTCTTATCTTATAGTTAGGATAGCCTTATGCCTATCCCACGCATGCTTAAACTCCTTTACTGTGTTAACCTCTACCACTTCAGCTGGAAGGCTATTCCATGCATCCACTACCCTCTCAGTAAAGTAATACTTCCTGATATTATTTTTAAACCTTTGTCCCTCTAATTTAAGACTATGTCCTCTTGTTGTGGTAGTTTTTCTTCTTTTAAATATAGTCTCCTCCTTTACTGTGTTGATTCCCTTTATATATTTAAATGTTTCTATCATATCCCCCCTGTCTCGTCTTTCCTCCAAGCTATACATGTTAAGATCCTTTAACCTTTCCTGGTAAGTTTTATCCCGCAATCCATGAACCAGTTTAGTAGCCCTTCTCTGAACCCTCTCTAAGGTATCAATATCCTTCTGAAGATACGGTCTCCAGTACTGTGTACAATACTCCAAGTGAGGTCTCACCAGTGTTCTGTACAATGGCATGAGCACTTCCCTCTTTCTACTGCTAATACCTCTCCCTATACAACCAAGCATTCTGCTAGCATTTCCTGCTGCTCTATTACATTGTCTGCCTACCTTTAAGTCATCAGAAATAATCACCCCTAAATCCCTTTCCTCATATGTTGAGGTTAGAACTCTATAAGTTTGATTGAAATAGCTTTTGATTTCAGTAAATATGCTGCAAACACAACAAATGACAATTTTCAGTTCTTTACAACCTATAAAGTGTTTTGAAACTTACTGTGCGTATTAATTTGGAACAGTGCATTGTAAGTTTTTTATGTTTAAAAAAAATACTGTCATCATTAGGAGGTTTGTTCAATAAAATTTGAATTGTACTCTTAATAGTTAATAGATAACATGAGAATTATGCTGACTGTTATTTACATCAATTATTTAGGTAAATGAGAAAAATATAATTTGCATTATAATTTGGAACAGGGTGTATATTGTTATTTAAGCTGCTAACCAGAAAGGTCCTGAGCCTATTTAGTCTGGTTTTTTATTGTATTTTTTTTGCACTTTTTATATGAATTCGTTTGAATAAATGGTTAATTTTAATAACAGTTTTTTCCTCTTCTTTCACTATTTTTGTCTCCCATTACCTCTCCATTTTGAGACAAGCTGGTATATACAAGTGATTGTGGCGCCCTGGTATTTGGTATTGATTTTATCTTTACTTTATGGTTTTTATGTCAGAGTGTTTCTGTGGTAACCCGCAGCAACGCTCCAAACTGCCTGCAGGAGGAACATTCAGCTTCTTATGTCCTCCTTCCCTCACTCTTCTGCAACGAAGTGCCAATGGGTTGGTGAGTGAGAACTTTGATTTCCCCATCAGCTTGAGAAGGAAGACAGCGAGGCCAGCTCTAGGATCTCCCCTGTTGGTCTAGGCCCATGGCCATCATGACCCACTGGGCATTTGCCAGGTTGGCCTGACGGCCAGTCTGAGCCTGCAAGTAGGTTAGCCCCTCCCCTTATATATGAAGCTGCCATGGTTAGCCAGGAAAATAAAATTGTAACTTCACATAAATAAATATATATATATATTTTAGGTATATCCATGTTCAATCTTTTAAAGGACTACTAAAGTCACCCAAGTCACTTCATCTTTATGAAGTGGTATGTGTGTAGTGGTATTGCCCCTTTATTGTAAAACATTGCAGTTTGTAGGAAACATAAAATGTTGCTGAATTGTTAACAGACATCCACTGCCGTAGCCCTTACAGAGTAAAACTTGAAATAATTCAATGCTTTCCTATAGGGAAGATTAACCCACTCAGCTCTAGCCGCGCATGCGCCTCAGGCTCGGAATGCAGCCGAGTACACTATAGCATTAGGAATACAGATGTTCATATCTTGTACTTGTAGGTTTTTTTTTAGGCAAATACATTCTTAAACTTTTTTTTTTCCCTAACAAAAACTACTCTGAAGTGAATGGTTAATCCAAACCTCTGCTCTAAATACATTTCCAGCTACTTATCATTTAAGTAAACCTGGTATCTATGTACATAACCGACATTCCCTTTAGAAAAATTCTTTGCCATGCACCAGTTACAACAAAATTAGACAGATTAAAAAATACACATACAACTATTCACTCGTGCAATTGCATGTTTGCATTATAGATGGGAATTGTGCTAAGTACACAGGAATTAAGCCTCTAACAAAAAGCTTGTTTAGAAACGTTTTCAAAGGTAGAACCACTTTTTTTTTTTTAATGTTGTTCCTCTTTCCTTATTATTCATGACAGCATTATTATGAGGATTATCAGACATAGCGCTTCCAACTAACAGTAGGTAAGGCTAGAAATTATTTAAAGGGACAAAATAATAAAATAACAGTAAAAAATGTCAAATCATACAAGAACAAAAACTAACAGAGAGCAGTGTTTTAATAACATGGTAAGATGCTTCATTACTAAAAGAAAATAAATTATGTTTCAATATGTTTCAATATTTGGCTGCACAAGGAGAAAAAAGCAGGGCTTAATCTTTCCGATAAGCAGACAGCATAAATGGTCTGGTGCCAACAGATCAGGCTCCTAACATTTGTCTCTGTACATTATAGAGTATTTTTGACTTGAAAAGCACAATTCTGCTTTGTTTACATTTTCTGCTGAAATTGAATTAACATTACATTAGAATCTGGCAAGAGGTTGGGAATTCTATCAAGTGTACAGCTTCATATAGATATATGTACTTGCTTTATCAGTAGAAGTAAGTTCATAATATTAAAGGTGCACATAGACACTATGGACACTAAACCCACTACAGCTTAATGTAGTGCTTCTGATATCTATAGCCTGTCCCTGCAGACTCAACAATGTAAACCCTGCCTTTTCAGAGGAAAGGCAGTGTTTACATTGCTGCCTAGTAACAACTCTAGTGGCAGTCACTCAGTTAGCCACTATAGGCACTTCTTGGGTTAGGTCTTGCAAACTCTGCAGGACCTATGTTTAGCACTGAATGCTCTTCTATGAGGAGATGCTGATTGGGCCATGCGTAAAAGCCTCTCAAGGCTTTTCTACTGACTAAGAGCATCAAGATTGATGATCTAAACCATGGAGGCAGGGCCAGCCGTGACGAGAGCACCTAAACAGGTAGTCCAGCACTACAGCATTAGGAATACACATTTGCATTCCTAATACTATAGTGTTCCTTTAAGAACAACAATAAACAGCTTGTTGTAATGTTCATGGTGCTATAGGTCTATGGGTGCCCTCCCATCCAGTTATCAATCAAAAGGTTTGGGAGCAGTTTGACAAAATCATGGCTCTTCCTAGCACTCTTAGCCAGTATCCAACTGATACAGCGGAAACTACACTTGCATGATCACTAGGAATCTTGGACATTGGCTCTCTAAAGTTCGATGGATTCGCACTTGTTGATAAAGAATTGTAATTACAAATACCAATTTGTTTTTTATTTACCATTCGAATATTTTTAGAATGATTCATGCCTTTCAAGATCACCATGTGAAGTTTATTTTCACAATTTCAATTTAATGCTTCAAAATAAAATAGAAGTTCAAAGTTTATTACAGGACAAACTATAAAACCGAGCACTTACCCAGTACTCTGTTTAGTGGCTCTTTTGAACTAATGTTGTGAATCTGTGAAGCCGAGAGAGAGCTATTCATAGGACGGTCTGCTGTGAAAAGAAAAAAAATAACAGATCACTTTATTTTACACACATATACAACATAGAAGGAATACACATATTGCTGCTCCGAAAAGTAAATATTCATCATGGCTGACAAAGATATGACAAAAACCCAACTAAATACCCTTTGAATAAAAAGATTATAGACAACATAAATGGTAACCTAGAACAGAATTTCACAAAATATTTAATTTACTTCTTTTATCTATTTTTCAATATGAATACATGTAAAAACCCCAATTAAGATATTTAAAGGTGAAAAGGGCAATTGATAAAAAGGTAAGGGATTTATATATCTGCCTCCCTTTCAAATGCACCATGCGCGGCCTCCAGTCTGTGCATGATTGCCACAAGTCTGCTTTTGCTGCCAGATGTAGACCAATATACTCAGCGCGACTAATACATGGTAGAGATGGGCAGATATCTTGCCATTGGCTGGTAAACCCCACCCCTCCATCTCCAGCGGGATAGAATTCCTGCCCACCTTATTTCTTTCAATACCTTCCCAGTTGTCCCAGCTTTTAATCTGGTTCTGGATTCCCATCAATCGGTTCCAAATTTAAACGGTTCGGTTTCTTCCAGAAAGGGTGTAATCTGGACTACATTCAAGGTAATTTGGTAGGCTGCTTTGCAAAATCTGGACATTGATAAATCTCGTGAACAATACCCGAATTGTGTTATTGGTTTTAGTAACTATATTAAAGGAAACCATGGGAACAGGGATCTTCAAAGAGCGTGCAAAGTTTATTCAGAGTTTGCAATTTTATGAACGTTCTAATTAATACAATCACCTTTGCCCAAGCACGAGAACCAAAAAGGTTCACACCTTAGAGCACCTTTACTGCTTATATGCTTAGAATAAACTGTATTTTTAGGTGTTCCCATTTTTGTATTAGTTTGTGAGAATGAACTGTCTGAAACTTTTTCCCTCATAAATGAGTCATTGAACCCGTATTCCATAGCATCACCAGACAGATTTAGATCATTCAGGAGGTGTTCGTTGCGTTTATGATTCTGTGTATTTTATTGTACATGGTTTGTGACCACTATTATTAGTGTTTGTCATTTCTTTTGAAAATTGCTAATGCAAAATGTAAGAAATATAGGAAATGCCTTTGTCACGCACACCCTCACTTCTGCAAACCGTTTCTGGTTTTAATTTGGGTCTCACTCTTTGAGTTGTAAAGCAATAATTTTACTTATCACTTTTGGTGATATCCTTACAAAACCCTGTCTACCCCAAAGGGCATTTTTGGGAGGTTTTTCCTACATTATAAGGTCATCCAATTGAAAATGTGTCACTTGATTGGGTTGTTTTATCTGTGTCTCATTCATGGTTTATGTGTTTTATATGGTCACATAGTACTCAATTGGAACTGATTATAAATGGTTAGCTTGCATAAAATTTTGAAATCAGAGGGGGTATTTTTATAGAAATATTATGGCGTGTGCAGGCCGAGACTTTTAAGGAGCATATAGGTAGTTGCATACTGAACTCGTTTTTCAGTAGAATAATGGTATTAGGGACAACTGAGCATGAAGAATATGCAGGACTCAATTGATAAAGATGATGAGTAAATCTGTTTTAGGTGTGCTGTAGGTCATGCATCTGTGTTAATTGACGCAAATCTGAAGCCACTTTACAAAGCAGACTAAAATCTTAAAACATTATATTTTGATACCATTATATAGTACAGTGAGTTGTACAATGGTATATGGTGTGATAATGCATTTAGTTTTTTACGAATTTGAGACAGATTGTAAACCATTTTCTTTTTAAATTCATGCTCTATAAGAATTTGGTGTTAGATGATCGGTAACAAATAAAATCACAGATTGTTTGGCCTGTAGGAAACAGTGAACGGAAAATGCTACCAAGCTAAAATAGTTAATTTACAGATGTGATACTTTTCACCTGTAAAATATCTAATAATTTTTATTAACATATACAAATACATATTACATTTTTATACCACTTTTTGGGAGAATGGACCTCCACAAATCTGAGGAAACCAGGTTCACTTTAATTACAGGAAAAGTATTTTAAACTTTAAATTACTAAAGATAAGAAGAAGAAAAAATCCCTTTCACATGCAGAACTGTGTATTTATAATAAACAGACACAGATGTCTATGTTTGAGCTAGGTATATTTTTTCTACTTTGTTGGCTCGTAATTACCAAAATGTGAATCTCTTAAAGTAAAAAAAGATCATATTGATTTGGGATTGAGACATTACATTCGACCTTGGAGGGCTTGTATGCAAACTTCCAAAAAAGATTGCAACATAATGTGTTTAACGTTCTAATTCAAAATTTAGACAGGGTTTAGCAAATAAAATTAAAATAAATCCAACAATCCTAACGACCTGAGCCAGGCTTCAGTATGAGTCAATGTGGATGTGAACAAAGGATTTGTGCATGTTTTGGTAGTGACACATGTTTTACAATTTGCATATGACAAAGGAAATCATTTTCACTCCAAAACTCCAGAGTTACATTCACTGCTTTCCCTGCTGGTGTCAAAGGAATGATTCCAATAATGAACAGGAAATGTGGTAACCCAGCATACAGTAAGAAGTAAAGGATCAGCTACTGTGAATGGGCAAAAATACAAACTCCGAGCACGAAAAGCGCCAGTACAAGGATGATGACATTTCAATGACACAGCAAGCACTTGCCCAACTGCAATGTCATGGAAGATTATTTACAGAGAAAGAAGAAATTAGACTTTTCAGGGTCACGTTTTAGGAAATCCTGAAAAAAAACAAAAACCTTTTTATAACTTCTGGTGCGTAACAGGTGGTTGTTATATCCTCTGACAAATATATGTCCAGTATGTGAAGCACGACAAAGGTCATTATTATGGATGTTGCAGAACTGAATGGAGTGAAAGCTATTCTTCTTTGTACAAGTCATTTTATGGAAGTGCGGGGGGGAGGGGATAACAGAGCCTTATATTGATTAGGGATGTACCTCCAGCCACCTGTTCTAGAATGCATGGCCACTGGCCGCTGAGGCGTAACCTTTGTCACTGTAATCGGGTCTCGTGAGGTACCACAGTGCTGACTAGCAGCACCTGTGCCCCGCCAACACGATTAGACCGTGCACTGTCCGCGAGCATGTTCTGAATTACATGAACGCCCAAGGAGGAGCTTCTCGGGGACTCATCATGTAGTGTGGGCCAGGAGAATGGCGATGTGACGTCAGAGTACAATCAGCTGCTGCTGCATAGACACTCAGATAGGTGGCAGAAATAGAGCATCTCTAGATGCAGCAGGTATTAGTCCACGCAATTCATCAGGGGAACATGGGGCCAAATGCTTTCCTCCCACAGGCACCAGAACAGAGACAAGGGTAGTCAATGGATGGAGACAGCATTAGAAAACCACTAGATTTTTCTGCCTAACTGATCCAGCAGGTATAGGTTACAGTAGTTATGTTATAACAGGCTGTCTCCTTTATTTGCCCATACATATGATAAAATAAGTTGCGCTTAAATAAAAAAAAAATAGGGGGCGGAACTACCTGCAAGCGGCGCAGACATGTTCCACGGGAACTCTGCACCAAATGAGTTGAACCGAGCAGACCGCTTAGGCATAGTTTGCTGTTTCTACAGTGTGAAATGGGGGACCTTTCTATTTGTCTGAAAATATCAGTTTGTGTGTATCCAGTTAATTCAAGGGGTGTATGTTTGTGGAATGCTTGTGCATATAAATATAAATAATAGATTTTAAAAAATCTGACCGGTGCATGTGTGCGCGCATTTGTGAATATGAAAGTATTTTTTGTGTGTAGAATCAGTGTATTCAAAGAGTTGCAGAAAGAAAAGGTTCACTCCACTGGTGGTTTTTCCAATAATGCGTGTGTACCAGCAATTCACTGGTGCACTCACAATAGCAAAGCTGAAATCACAGTTTAGCTAATAATCCAACAAGGACTTCAATAGTGAAGTACTCACAATCTGACGTCCTGCAAGAATGGTCAATCCTCAACACACCAACAGCTTCACCCAAAAACAGGTACAGAAGTACAATAAAAATCCATAATTTATTTAATTCTTTAGGGCTGCTGAAAAAAATAAAACAAATCTGAACCAAAAACATAGAGTGTCTCAGGAGAGTGGACCAGACAGCTCACAAGTCTACATGTTTTGTTTGTAGCAAACTTTTGTTTTTGCGTTTTGAAAAGGTTTGCTACAAACAAAATGTGCAGATTTGGGAGCTATGTGTTCAGTCTCCGGAAGCACTATGGGTTTGTGGCTCCGATTTGTTTTGTTGTTATTTGAGCAGCCCAAAGTGGTGAAATAAATTATGGATTTTTATTGTACTGATGTCCTTACTTTTTGTGTGATGTTGTAGATTCAGCTTACTTGAAGTATAAACATCTAATTGACATCATATGGCAGTGGCCCCTGGGAAGAATTACAGTCTCTTTAAAAGGTTGTGCACCTCCTACATTAACTCATTCACTCCTTAAACTAATTTAAAAAAATTCAAGGAAAAAATAAAAAACGGGGTGGGATGAGTAAGAAAGACACAGAGTGGAGTTGCTGGGGAGAAGGAAGTGGAACAACGCTGTTAGAAAGAGGGTTTTCAAAAAAAAAAAAAAAAGTTAAGTTAGAAAAAAATTATACGAATGAATATAATGCCAATTTTTTCCACCACTCTTAATAAATGTGATGTTGTAATAAACCCCATTAATATGGCTGCCATGTTCTTTTTTACGTTATAGGGTTAAATTCGAGTTCCCGTGCTTTACAGGTTCAGGATGCATTTGAGATAATTTTGCAGACCTCCATTTCAAATTACCTCGACAAAAAACATTTATTCATTTATATTTAATTCAGAGCACCTGTATTCTGAGCATTCATGTTTATACGAGGTCAACAACGAAAATAATTAAAATGATGCATTTTCCCATTCAGTTTAGTTTCTGCCGCAGTCTCCAAACACAGATATTTCATTGTAGCTGTAGATATTGTGCATAATATTGGTGTAAATGTAGGACATTTCACAAGTGATTTGTTGCATAACATGAGCACAGCAGTGGCCCCTATTTATTCGTTTCCCATGTTTTGTCATTTAGGATGTGCATAACATAACTATCGTCATACTTCTACCAAATAACTAGCATAAGTAACAGTAATGCCACTTGCACAAATAATTTCTGTGCTCCCAACTAGGGATTAAATAGATCATTCAATACAGCACAGTTACATAGGCTATTCAAACAAATATAAACCCTTGCTACTACAGGAAATGTGAAGTCACACTCTCTCTGATGTAGACTGGACAAAGGCTCAGGGGAGCTAAAACGTTATTGTATTTTAATCTGCACTCCAAATAAAGACTTGTAACAAAACGTGAAACACACTAAGTACACACACAGTATACTTATAGAACCTGTATAGTAAGATCTTGAACTACCAAAAAAAATATAAACAATACATAGTGCTCTCTATATAAAATATAAATCACATAAAACTAACATAATATAGAGCTTTATCAGGCTCTATATAGGAAGCTCCATTGTGTCTATACAGGCTAGGATGGAAGATCTCAAGCAGGATTTACCTGTCTTACACCCTTTGTATTCTATTAAACTCCAAATAAAGAAACCACCAGGTGTGGCCAAAACATTCCTTTCCTACCGTTTCTGTATGGACTATGCCCACCCTTCCGGAAGTACTCCAAGGATAACTGATATGTGCAATATTCTCTCAATCTTGACAACTACTCTCTGATGTGTCATTCCTGCAACTCCAAACTCACATGGTTGCAGGAGTGCCACTGACCACTTAGAGGGGATTTGTGCCTATATATACACCTGCTCCTCTGTTCCTCGTTGCCCTGTTGTGGTTTTCCTTCTGGTATCCGAGAGGGCGCTATTTCTATGTCACTTTAGACATCTTTGATCTGGCTTATACACCTTGACCTTTACTTGTGCTTCTCCGTATTTCTGATCTTAGCTTGTCTCTGGTTACACTTAATCTTTCTATTATTGCTATTCCATGTACTGCGTCAAGGCTGGTCATATCCAGTAATAACATGCTCTGCCCCAGTTTCTGTGTTTTGCTTACTTAAGCTTGCGCATTGAACCACCATTTGCCTAATAGTATATGAATGGCTCTCATTGATTCTTAAGGGGAGACTATATCATCATGTAGGAGTGTTAGAGCAGTGATCGGCTGAGATAGCTTAGCCGCTTCATGGTTGAAGATGATATCAGTATAAAATAACTTGAATTTGACAAATAGCTGCTCTCCTAAGAAGTGAGCCATTAATCTTGCTCTCTATTCACTGTACAGAGCACATTGTGAAGCTGCAGAGCTCTCTCGCCGCATACATTTATTTTTCGTCTATTTACTTACTGGGATTGGGTTGTACAGCATGGTCCTCCTCGTTGGAACTAAGCAGACGCATTAATTTGGATTGCTGTGTATCATCAAGGGGAAACAAGCTGCTGTAATCCTAAAAGGACAAAACAGAAAAGATATGGCATCATATGTCCGTAAAAGCACTATGTTGTCATGTACCTGACAATATATTTATTTATAGGAATATACTTTGGCTCACGTTCACGGTTATCAGTTTTATTTTTCCCCTGTGATACCGAGAAGACAATATACATGCACTCATGGTATTCTCACACTAGCGTAGATTAAATAATTTTTCTCTTACAGATTCATGTAATATTTAAAGGCAGAAGAAATCAGATTGATGTGGAACGTCATGTCTGTATCCCTAATGCCACAGGGATGGTCTACTGAGGACTAAAAACTTTTCAAAAATCTGATAAGCCCCCCACCCCATAAACAAAGACAGATAATTAAGATGAATACAGAGTGTTATTTCAGGCATCTCAATCATTTGGGGTAAAAAGCAACCATGAGCTTGACCAGAAGTTCATTGCCAATCCAATAGCATTGGGGCCCTATTCACATGAACGTATTCAAATTTCCTCATACAAAACCATTGAATCAATGCTTTCCTATATGGCTTCCGCATCATGTGACAGAGTTTTACTTGTTAGTGCAGCGGAAGTATCTCCAGCGGCTGTCATATTGATAGTCACTAGAGGTGGACCTAAACCTGCAATGTAAACATTAGTTTCTAAAAAAAAACTGCAATATTTTACATTGCCAGGTTAAAAAACAGGGACACTGCACCTAGACCACTTCATTGAGATGAAGTGGTCTGCGTAACCAGAATGTCCTTTTTAAAGGACCACTATAGTGCCAGGAAAACATACTCGTTTTCCTGGCACTATAGTGCCCTGAGGGTGCCCCCACCCTCAGGGTCCCCCTCCCGCTGGGCTGGATGGAGAGGAAGGGGTTAAACTTACCTCTTTCTCCAGTGCCGGGCGGGGAGCTTTCCTCCTCTTTGGCTGAATGCGCATGCGCGGCAGGAGCTGCGTGTGCATTCAGCCATTCCATAGGAAAGCATTCACAATGCTTTCCTATGGACAATGGCGTCTTCTCACTGTGATTTTCACAGTGAGAAGCGCGGAAGCACTCTAGCAGCTGTCAATGAGACAGCCAATAGAGGCTCGATTAACTCTAACATAAACATAGCAGTTTCTCTGAAACTGCTATGTTTATAGAAAAAAGGGTTAAACCTAGCTGGACCTGGCACCCAGACCACCTCATTAAGCTGAAGTGGTCTGGGTGCCTATAGTGGTCCTTTAATGCAAAACGTCTCACATCTACCTGCATTTTGTGGTTTATATATAAAGTTTTACAGAATAACCATGTATGATATTATGCACATGTCTGGTACCAAGTTAATATCCAGAAGAAGCAATGCATTTGGGGCGACTGGGAAAGCAGCAAATCCCAGAACATCTACCCACGCCAGAGGACAACATTCATACATTCCAGAGAGGGGAGCAGGTAAGCAAGAAAGGATTCAGATGTGGCTAAGCAAAGCAAGCAATTTACAGAGCAAAACATCGGAAAGGACGGATAAACTGGGGGCAGATGCATGGACCAACTCTCACTAACATCCATCGTAATAACTTAGCAACAGTATTAAAGGGTTACTCCAAGCACCATAACCACTTCAACACTTTTGAGGTGGCCATGGTGCCGGGAGTCTGTATGTGCAATGTTTCGCTGTGGAGTAACTTTTCGGGATAAGCACATTTAAAGATCATATCTTCCATCAAAATACATGCCACAGGCATTAAGCATTCTGGCATATATGAATCTTGGCAATAAAAGGTAAAGCTGCCCTTGCTGCATAGTTAGGAAAAGTCAAGTAAAGCATGCGCATTCAGCCGAGAAGGAGGAGAGGAGGAGGAGAGCTCCCCACCCGGCGCTGATCTGTTGCTCTATTAAAGGAACACTAAAGTGTTAGGAATACTAATCTGTATTCCTGATGTTATAGTATTTCAGTCCCTGGTCTTTTTCAGGTGGCCCCCCACACCCGTCATTAAAAATTTATAAAAATGAATGGTTTAGACTCATCTTTATCCAGTGTCAAGGTTCCACTAGTATTGTTTACTACTCCTCCTTCAGCGATGTCACAGAGGGGCACAGCCTCCAAAAGTGATGTCCTCACAGGAGCACTCGGTACCTAATGCGCATTTGCGGCGCATTGATAAATGCTTTACTATCGGGGTTCCACAATAAAAGGATTCAATGCAGGCGTGCACACATTAAAAGCTGCCTGCATTGAATATATAGGACGTTAGATGTCGAACGTAAGGAAGTCAAACGTGAACTAGCCGATATTTACTCGGTTACTAACCAGGAAGCCCTATCTAGTGGCAGTCTAAGAGAAGGCTGCTAGTGGTGGTGTCAGTCTTGGGTGGAAAAACACTGCTGTTTCTCTAAAACTGAAAAGTTTTTCTTCATAGAGCTGAAATGACGCGTGCAAGCCACCAGATTTAACTGAGATGAAGCGGTCTTGTGTGCCTATTTGTGTGACAGATGTAAGCCGAAGTTTCAGGAAGAAAAGAAGCCCAAAACAGCAAATAAAAATAAAAAAGATTATACCTTTATTTCTTCACTTAAATTTTTTTGTTTTAGCATTCTTCTGGCTCTCTTAAATACACAATGTTTATGAATATCACTTAGTTGTTACAAAGTTCTCTTATGCTGCCTTACATTCTCTCTGTATCAGGACATGAAACAATTGTATCCGTGCTAGGGACATAGAACTGTGTATTTGCAATAGTTTGCGCACCAGGTGGCGCTAATTATCTTGGTACACATTATTAGACTTTTGTCTGTAAATATTAAAGGGACACTATAGGCACCCAGGTCTGGGTACAATGTCCCTATTGCACTTAATGCTGCATTTGCTGCGCATGCGCATTAGCACCCGCTCATCACAGGACGCGATGGAGGCGGTAGGCCGGGGGAGCGATAGTGCCAGGAATACAGCTTTGTATTCCTGGCACTGTAGTATCCCTATAATATCAAGCTGCAAGTTTAAAGGAACACTCCAATGGAACTTTAAAAAAAATAATTTAGTAGATATACCCCCAAATATAACATGAATGCATTTATTCCTGCATGCTTGCTTTGGGGATATATCTGCAGATCTCAAGCTCTCCCCCCTTTTCTCAGCACAATTTCTCACTGAGACGCCTCTGTGATGGAGCCGCAACATAACTAAGAAGGGGGGTGGGCAGCAGGCACGATCTAGCTTTGCTGAGATTGACAGCCAGGGAGGTGTTTCTGCCCCCAATAATAAAAGTCACAATTTCTATACCATGCAACACATGGTTTGCCTGACTGTTTCCCTTTCTTGGCTTTATGGTATGTTTTATACTTTTTTTTTTGTATTGAGTTCATTATAACGGGTATAATGTTCACCTGTGACATATTATACGTGACAAATTGTAAAAGAGTTTGACTCGCGCGTTGTGAGTTTTTCTTACATTGCTGTATGTTGCACATATACCCAATAAAAGCTTTGAAAAATTTTTTTGCATTAAAATCAGCACTTTTACAAACTGTTACAAATATGACTGGTTCCAGATACATAAAGCACTTCAGCATGGCTTTGGCGCTCTGTGTGTGTATGGAGTGTCCCTTTAAAGGCTATTGTCATCCTCCCTACAATTCCATACATACACTGTGCTAGCAGATCAAGAGAAAAACTTATTTTAACATTTCTCCCACCTGTCAGACAATTCTTCTGCACTGACCACAGACGGGCTTTCTGTTCTCTGCACATAGCAACCGTAGAACATCCGCTGCAGTTACTATGGTAACACCCCTGACAACATGAAATGGAATGAAGTGACTATTTTCAATTCCTCGTTTGGGCTTCTTCTCTTCCTGAAAGTCCAGCTTTGGTTATTTGCTTCATGTCTTTTGGAGATTCAGAGGTTCGTGTTGCCCTTCAGCATTATGTTGTTCTACTGACATGGATTTATTTTATTGCTTGACTTTTGGCAACTAAGTGTGAGATCAAATATATAGTTATAGGGTCTCTCCACAGCCAAAATAGAAGAGAAAAAAATGCTTGCATTTAATTTAGCTTTTTTCATTTTTTTTTATTCGATGGTTTATCTAAAGACAGCGTGCAAAAGCTGGAGATCTCTTATATGCAAACAGTCTTCTCCTAACCCAGTGCAGACTTTCTGTAGCTCTCCAATCACAGATTTACAAACGTGGTTTTGCCAGGCAGGTGCTCTGAGCAATTGCCTGTCCCTTGAGTTTAGCGCCTTTAAACTAAACTGTAAACTACCAGGAAGTAACAGGACCAGTCGTCTGATTGACAGCCTAGAGGGTGTAACAAAGTTAATATTTTATTTATTTATTTATTTTTATTTTTTTAAAGAATGCCAATTTCTATTGAAATCTAAAAGTTTTGTTTAATGAGAAGAAAAAAAAAAGAAGGGAAAAACACACCTTTTCACACATTAAATGTTTAGGTGTGTGTGGTGTTCTTTCAAGTCATATAAAGACGTGTCTGCATGTTTTAACCCCTTTAGGCATCCTGATATTTTGAGAAATGTTTAATAGACAATTCTGTCTATAAAATTCCCCTCTTTATTGCTATATATACACGATTAAGGCCATTTCATAGAAACGATTACTCAAAAGCAAGTTAGCTTCCTCTGATTTATTCCTGATATTCTTCAATAAATAATAGAAAAAAATGGGCTAAGGAGAGGACACATGCACATTACACACATCTTACAGAACAAATTATGCATCATTACAGTGTACTTTCCTTAACTCTATAGAAAATCTTACTTTTTTTTTTTTTTGTGGCCCTAGTGATGAAAAGGAGACATTTTGTTTTATTTTAACAACTACCAATCCTAAATATGTCACATATCTATTATGGGTTCAGTTCTGTAAATGGTAAAATCTTGTTTCCCGCTGCCATTCCTAGAAAGCTAGAATGCTAAAAATGAGAAGTGATTACACTTTCCTATTAAGTTTCCAAGTTTTGTCTTTTCAACTAACTTCCCCTGTGGAGTGTGCTTCTGTAGGCGAGATCTCACATACTCAGTTCCTCTTTTATTTAGTACAGTCAACACTAGAGAAGCCGTTATCAGTGTGAATTGTGCAGAGTAGGTAAGACAAACCGAGCCTGGAGACTATTCATTTTCTGTTTGTTGGTACTGCTTGCACCAGGCATTTCATTTCCTATATCCGCATGCAAGCCTTCAGAACGCACGCCAAGATTCATTTTTCATTAATGCTCAATTAAGCCAGAACAGCTTTGCCACTAACTAGACAGTTTTCTCCCGTTCACGGGAGTTTTATTGGTATTTAATAGGTATATTAGGGTTTTGTTTCCCCTCACTAGCTTTAAGCCCCAGGCTTCTTTAACTGTGTAACCAGGAATGTATCCCTTGTACTTGTTTTTCTGTTTTACAATAAAGTTGTTTGTCATTTTCTTTTTTATTGTAAGGGACGTATTTGCGTCTTATATGCCTTACTAGCATATTAACAAGAAAGAAGGAATACCGCACTCTTGCTGGAGTCCTGGTGCTACCAGACCTGGGGCTGGCTATCTCCAACGTATTAGTAGAAAAAAATCTGCTGCAAAATTAACCCTTGAGTGTCTGGACCCCAACCTTTTCTCCTTTTTTTTGCTGGCATATTAGACTTGTGTTTTGAATAAATGAGTTTGTTTGGGTCATTCCTGAATATAGGTTCCTTAGCACGCCGTTTATCTCTTTAGTGGAGATTTTTAGGATAAATAAAAGAAAAACGGTTTATAAAACAAAAATCATCAATCCCAAATTATAATTATTTGTACATTAAAGAACATGCTACTCTAATGTGAGTTTCTCTTTAATATCAACATCTACCCTCCAACCCTCCACACCTACCTCAATGTCCTCTCTGTGTCTTTTCCTCTGTCGGGGGGAAGGCTGTCCCCTGTTGTGTGTGGAGAAAGAAGTCATTGCACACCAAACGGACAATCTGTGCACAGGAGAAAATGGTCTTATTATTATATACAGAGAAGAACCCACAACGTGTAACCACTAGGAATGGAATCAGTGGAAAACAACAACACACATATCACATCGGGGTAAAAGTCTTACTTTGCCAGTGCTCGGCCTGGTGGGTCCATTAACATGTGCCATTTGGCGGAGTCTGTGAGCAGGGCCGGTAGCACATGTCCCAAAAGAGTTAGTGTTAGTTGTGTCATGTCCAAGCAGAAGATTGCATAGAGCAACTCCACCGCTCGCAAAGCAAATTCCATTCGCGTTTCCCTCAGTAACTCCTGCCAAAAGAACATATATGTCAAGCCCTAAACTAAATATTCACGATGAGTAGATTATGGCTGTAATTTTCTCTATTAAAACGACAGTGATATATATACACACACAGTCCGTTCACAGCACTTGAAGGTGCCGGACCTCTTATAAATAGGAAATTATCTTTATTCTAGGTCATAAAGTCTATTTTTCACATAAAATCTAAATAAGCAATCGCAAATTTTCTAACTATCCACTGCTGGCCGTCCAGAATTATTATTATGTTATTATTTATATAGCGCCAACAAATTCCGCAGTGCTTTACAGTGGGTGGACGAACAAACATGTTGTTTTAACCAGACAAGTTGGACACACAGGAAGAGGGGTTGATTATCATTATTGCTGATCACCACTCCTGACCCTGCCATTTTTCTGAAAAGTCAGTCTAAAATTACAGTCACGTGTGATCAGTGAGGTTGTGAGAATCATAAGTTTCTCGGGAAATCCATACTGCCTTCAACGTATTAACTACATAGCTTTTATTTGCAGGATCTCATTCTTTTATTATCCACACTGTAAGTAGTACAACAAATAACATCTAGGAGTCATGCAAGTGCACCTTTTTTGGAGAAAGTGTTTCTATAGAAGGCTGTGTTACATTGTTACATTATAGAACTTTTTATTTGATGGCAAATATTCATTGCTTACGATATGTTGAAACTTAAATGTTCACTTTGATTATTTTTGAGGATCCAATCATGGACAACATTTTTGTGATTGTATCCCAGAAACTGAAATACAGCTACTCCTCACTTACCGACCAGGTTCCGTTCCTACGACCCGGTCGTAGAACGAATTGGCCGGTAATTAGGAGTTAAGGGATTCCCTGCTCTGGTGCGTTTGTCTATGCCGGGGAAATTTCCCCGGACATAGACGAACGCACCAGAGGAGGGAATCCCTCTAATCTACGTTTGTGCAAATTTCCCCGAACATAGATTTAAGGGATTCCCTGCTCTGGTGCGCATGTCTGTGTTCAGGGACATTTCCCCGAACACAGATAAACGCACAAGATCAGGGAATCCCTCTAATCTATGCTCGGGGAAATTTCCCCGAAAATAGATTAGAGGGTTTCTCTGCTCTGTTGCATTTATCTGTGATCGGGGAATCCATCTAATTCCAACGACATCTCGCACTTACCACCCCGGGAGAGAGCTGGTCATAAGTGTGAGCCATCGTAAAACAGGTAGGTTGCAAAACAAGGAGCACCTGTAGTGCCATTAAAAATTTTGTGCACGGCTATGAAACAGTCTTTATCCTATCAGATCATAAGGCTTTTATACCATCTTACCTTCACCAAATTATTGCAGAACCAATAGACACCGCCCATGTGGAGAAGTGTGTCGAAAATGTGCAGAGCACGACTGTCCACCCATCCTTTCTCTAGAGTTGCACTGAAGGTCGCCCTCAGGACTTCCTTGATGGGTTTCTTTGGAGGTAGACGGTGGACATAAGGCACTGGTTCACTGCCAGTCACAGTGAATTTGATGGGAGTGGCGGTCTGTTGGAGAACCTCGGAGCACATATTCTCCAAGATAGAACTCATTATGACAACCCTATGCCAGTGACAGAGGAGAAATTGAGATGATCTTGTAATTGGTGCATGAATAGACAAACAGTTACATCGGCAATGAGACCAAATTAAAAGGAATAGAAAACGAATTGGTCATTAATGTAATACTTTTGGGAAAAAATTTGATAAGTGTATATCATTAATATTATTATTGCCATTTATACAGCACCAACAGATTCCGTAGCGCTTTACAGTATTATTAGAGGGGGGATTTAACTATAAATAGGACAATTACAAGAAAACTTACAGAAATGATAGGCTGAAGAGGGCCCTGCTCAAACGAGCTTACATTCGATGGGAATAGCAATAAAGGTTTACGTAGAGATCATAAGAGGGGGGACACAAAAATTCGGAAAATTATCACGGAGGGAATATGATGCAAATATAAAGGAAAATTAAATGTACAGACTAACATGAAAATGGAATTATGATACAATAAGGTAATCTGACTTTTACTAATCAGTAGTTAATAAAGAAATGTAATATAAAACTGATATGACTGACCTCTCGCTGTAGAACTGCAATGTATTGTCCCCAAACATTGGTGAACCCAACTGTCTGATCATCTGCAGAGATTTATCGCGTTCATCTAGTCCCAGCATCCTAACATGAGCAACGAGCCAGGCCACAGCACACACTGCCAGGCTACACACCTTCCCTTTTATGTTATCGGTGATCTTCTGTCAAAACAAGGAAACAAGGAAAATGAAAGAGCCGCTGTTTGTGAGTGTTTTTTAAATCAGGCACAGAGAGATGTGTGCTCTGGGGTTTGTGTGCAAGGAAGAAATAAGTGATATGTATCCATATATACATGTATTAAGAGGAAGTAAAAGCTATGTGTCCTGATGTATGTGTATTAAGAGAAGATAAAAGCTATGTGTCCTGATGTCTGTATATTCGGTGGAGGTGAGAGGTATGTGTCTTGATTTCTGTGTATTAGGAGAAAATCAGATGTATGTGTCCTGAGAATGAAAGGGGGGGGTTATATGTTCCGATTTCTGTGTATTTAGAGGAGGCAAGAGGTTGGTGTTTTCATGTTATGTGATAAAAAGTCAGTGACTTAACAAAGATAAAATAAATGCTATTTACCTGGATAGCTTCAAATGAGAGGACTCCATTCTCCCAGGCATTATGAACCTCAAGGATTGTAGCAGGGATAATCAAACACACCTCGTGCCATTTAGTTTGACTGCACAACAGACAAGATGATACAGGTGGATATTAATCTGTGTTTAAATAATAACAATACAGTACACAAAAAGTTGTTTAAAGGAACACTAAAAGGTCAGAAACACAAATGTATTCCTGACACTAAAGTGTTAAAAAGACCACCTAGCCCCACTTCCCCCCTTAATATGGTAAAATCTTACCTTTTATTCCAGTCTGCTGGTGCTGGCTCTGCCCCTGATATGCCTGCTTGGCTGACATAATCAGAAGCGGAGTTCTCAGCCAATCACATGAGAAAGCATTGGATTGGCTGAATTTGTCAAGGAGGCAGATCAGGGGCAGAGCCAGCACAAGCCAAACACAGTCCTGGCCAATCAGCATCTCCTCATAGAGCGGCACTGAATCAATGCATCTCTATAAGGAAAGTTCAGTGTGCAGCACTGCCTTAGGAAGCACCTCTAGTAGCCATTGGAGGAGTGGCCAGTGGAGGTAACCATAGGCTGTAATGTAAACACTTCCTTTTCTCTGAAAATACAGTGTTAACAGCAAAAAAGCCCAAAGCCCAAATACAATAAGCTGCAGTTGTTCTGGTGACTATAATGTACCTTTAATTAAAATTTTTATCCATGTACATTTGTCCCAAGAATACTATACGGGCTTTGGAGTACACTCTCATGTGATAAAACAACATTTCATGCACACAAGTTGAAAAGAAGAATCTGTTAGGGCTTGTGTAATATTTTGTTTCTTCATATACTCCCAAATTAAAGTATGTACAAGCAGGTAAGCTATGCTAAGAGTTGTGCTTATCATTCCACACTGTACATGTTTATGGGGTTTCAGATACCAACAGAACGTGGGAGTAAACAGCAAAAGAAGTACACTTGGAAAAAATGTTACACCAGCCATCAGTTCCTCTTTTAAGGGATTCCAACTGTATAGATAATGTGTTACAAAAAAAAATAAAAAATACTCCTCTTTAAAGTTCCTGCAATTCCACATGTAAAGAGCAGTGAGCTCGGCCCAGACTAGGAAGAGGCTCTGCTATTCAGGAAATGCTAAATAAGTGGATGGCTGTCATACAATAGCTGCTAGTAATTTAATGACAATTAGATTTAAAGTTTTATAAAGGGGACTTGCCACAGCATTTGGGCTCTCCAGCCACAATTGATATGGAGAGGTGGGGACTTGAAAGCATACATTCAGACCGAATCAATATTTTGTAAGTACAAAAGTATAGCTTTGCCCTCTAATGTCTATGGAGAAAGTGGCAGGATAAACAGTTACAGCATTTTTTGCAAATTGCTACAGTTATAAAGCAATTGTAGGAAAGGAGACAGGGACAGTGGATGATCTTAAACCATATCTCACGCAATGAGCATACGTTGTTATGGTGTTTAGAGTGAATGTCCCTTTAACAATCCATATTTAATTGAATGATAAAAAGCTGTCCTTATCCTGCATGAAATCACATTTGTCATCTAGAGGTCTTAATGGTTCAATAGCTAATGAAGTGCAGTACAAAACATAATCACATTATCACATTTCTAGACACGAAGAGAATGCTATTACACTTCTCAAACATCATATTAATTACATACCCCAGCCTCATCTCAGAGGAAGTATTAAGTTGGGCAACCAGTGCTTCCACCTTAGGGAGGTCTGGATGACGGAAACAGGGGTGATCTGGATTGAGGACCTTCCCCTCCCCTGGCATGCAGGTCTGCATCCAGCTCTCGAAGAAAGGCATCTCTGACCCTGCACATCCCTCTGAGAGGATCATCTGCAAAAAACACAGCACCAAGTAAGACAGGTCTGTCCAGTTCCCCCTCCAACATGTCAACTTAGATATCCATACAGGAGCTGTTTTAGGCTCTATCTAATATTTCCGGCGCATCACACTGCCTAAAGGAGCCAATGTGCACTTATGGACTGGCATATAAATAAACAAGATGGAAAATAATGTAAAAATAAATAAATAAAAACAAACTACACAATTTCAAAGATAGCATTTAAGAGACAGGGGAGGAAAGAAAAGGAACTAAACAAACAAATAAAATATCAACATCCGACGTCTAAACATCATGACAAAAATTGACAGTGGGATCTCCAAGGCTGTTTTTTTTGTTTTTTTAAGTAATTTAGGTCAAGTCTGCAAGGAGCTGCATTTTAAGCTAGAGATTGGAAATTATCTTTGACTTATTACTCCATCTGGTGGCCAGAAATATACAGTACACATTACATATAATCAAAAAGTATTTTAAAATGCAGAAGCCCAAATAGTACTGGCAGTTTATAATATACATATAATGTATATCATGAACTGCCGACATAACTTTGAACCAGGCAGAGCCTGACTGAGATTTATAAAAGATATAATGCACAGCATGTATGTGGGGGAATTTCTATTTTTGCTATCCTTTTGCTGATATGCTTGTGCTAGTGGTTATGGAATTTGTTACGATAATAATAACGCAGTATTTAGCCAGGAATCAGATTGCTCTGGTTTCCAAGTACCTTTGCCCAACATCCAGGGGATGTTAGTATTACTCAATGTAATGGTACTCGTTTTATCTACCTAGGGAGCAGTGGTGTATCCTGGTTTTGTGCTGCCCTAGGCAGGACAAAACTCAGGCACCCCCTCCCCCCGCGCCACCCCCACCCCCACCCAACCCTTCCCCCCCACCCCACCTTCTAAATACACACACACAAACAGTCAGACACACACACACACACACACACAGTCAGACACAAACACACACACACAGTCAGACACACACACACACAATCACTCACATTAACACCTTTTTTTTTTTTTTTTTTAACCCCCCCTTACCTTTGGGAATGCTGGGGGTGAGGGTGGGTTCCTCTTTCTCCCTGGTGGTCCAGTGGCTGCCGGTCGGGCTGATGGGCTGGCGGCTGGCGAGGGAGCACTTCCTCTGAGCACTATGCTCAGCTCCCTCGCGCGCCGCAGAGTGAGGCTGGGAGCCGGAGTATGACATCATCAACCCGGCTCCCAACCTTACTCTGCGGCGCGCGAGGGAGCTGAGCAGACCGCTCAGAGGAAGTGCTCCCTCGCCAGCCGCCAGCCCAGCATGTCTGTTAGCCGCGAGGGTAACTAGGCATTTGCCCTGGGCATTTGGGGGGGCGGCGTTTTTTGCCGCCCACTGAAAAATGCCGCCCAAGGCAAATTCCTTGTTTGCCTTGCGGCTAATACGTCCCTGCTGGGGAGTATGAAGGGCTAAGTCAACCTGCTGGGATTTGAACCTGCAACCCCCAAGGGTTGAACAGATTCTAGTGATGATGCATAAGCCCGCCGCTGAGCTATCTCACGATGGGGGTTGATGTATTTTGAGGCATACAAAAACAAAGGGAGAAATAAAGAGGGTTGTAGATTTCAATGCCCTTTGCTGACATACCTCTGAACCATAGGTCTGTGCTACATGGCACAACATCAGGAAAGAAATATCAAACAGCAGAGCCCGAACTGATGCAGTCTTTGCTATAAAGAGAGGGGAGAAGAGTAGTTTCAGCGATCTGTTTGTAATGCTACTAATAAATAAATAAACAGCTTGAGAACGCAAGGGAGTAGTGACAGGTCTAGGACAGTGCAAGCCATTGCGAGGTAAGATGTTGATGGCTCTGCAAACACATTTAATTAAAGCAGGTATTGAAAGAGTTATTAACACACTTACTGCTCTCTGCTCCAATATGGCGCGTGAATTCATTCAATCTACAGAAAAAGAAACACAGAGAAATGGACTAAGTGCAGAGAAGTCACCATCTTTTATTGTACAGCAGAGTTTCTGAAATAATTTCCAGCAGAGAAGCTCTAATAGTAAGCACATGCCACCAAGTTCCATTAACTACATATTCACAAACTGCAGGATCGGGTTTATCTGAATCTTACTATTTAAATGGCATTCTATAATATTCTACTCAACACCAAACTTTCAAGGGGATATTACATTTGCATTGAGTGAAAAACCTTTTGGTTTTTCTGTATTTGTGAAAAAACCTGAGAAGATCCATCCACAAGACCTTTCTGACAGCCACTAGAGGGACTCGGATCAGCAGAGATAGCAGGGCGGACATTCAGTATCTCTGCGCTCTGCGAGACGTTGAATGCTACCCATAGAGATGCACTGAATCAATGCATTACTATGAGGAGATGCTGATTGGTGCAGGGTACCCATTTCCCAAACATGCAAACTAGCCCAAGGGGAAGCATTAGCTTAGATCAGTACTGATGATCTCAGCAAGTGGAGGCAATAAAATAAGCCAACTAAAACTCTTTATTTCATTTAGTGGGGCCCGTCAATCTATAATGTTACTATAACACTCTAGCGTTATGAATAAATGTTTAGATTTCTAATGCTATCAGTGTTCATTTAATTTCTATTTCTATATTATTCTTTACCAAGAACAAGCCTCCTCAAATATTTCTCCCAGCTGAAGACCTTCGAGAGCCCTCTACCTCATTTCCACCTCTCACATATAGGGCTGATTAATTCCGCATATGTTAATGATGATTAATGATGAATAACTTCTGCTTCCACATTTTAAAGATTGACACGGTCACAAATTTCAAGGTGCGTGTTACACACAATGTACTCACTGAATGAATTTACGAGCAAAGGATTTTAATTTTCCGGTGGCAGCCGCAGCAGCTAGCAAGAGGTCCAGACTTTTCCCAGTCAGCATGTGACCTAATACTCCTAAAAGTCCTTCTGGAGATTTGGAGTGGTCGGCATCCATAGTCTAGGGAATAAAAAAACATCACAAACAAAAAAAATGGTTTTCCATATATAGCAAGGAAAATATATAAGTATTACATAATGAGACCCAGTGTTAGTGGTTGCCATGAACCAGCTGTTGTTAATTAACTTCAGGATACACACAAATAGTTGTTAGTAGTTTGTTAATTGTGCTATCACTTGTCAATGTTAAACCGAAGCCCACCAGGGGTCTAACCTTTAAGATGTTGGTCACAGTGGGTTCTGCACGGAGAATCAGACCAGGATTGGGTTGAATCGTAGAGTTTTCAGATGACTTCAAACGTGGAGCCTGCTCCCTGTCTGCAGCCCTAAAGGGATGAAAAACAGTTCAACATTTGCTTTCATATGACTGAAAAAATAACTTGCTCTTGGCAGAGTGAGAGGCAGAACCCGTGTACCTTTTTGATGCAAGGTTATCCAGGTTCGGATCGGACAACAAACCCAACTTATTGCATTCTTGTAGTAACAGACTGATGCAGTCGCAGCTGTCAGAGAGAGGAGAAGATGTTAAGATATTTAGATATTTAGTAAACAAAGTGTAGAGAAAGGCAATACGGGGGATTATTGGCACAGTTTATATTTGTTAGACATTTTCAGATGGACCTACTTGCATCTCTGGTCAGCTTTATCCAAGAGTGGGGTAAGTTTAAGAAGATATTCAAATGCACAATTCATGTCTTCATTGAAATCCTGCAAGAAATATTAGGTTTACTATACTATTACATTACAAGACATGAAGCGGGATTTAAAAAAAAAGAAAAAAAAAAGTACCAGGGAGCAACGCACCTGATCCACCTGCCAGAATTTCTTCAACTTCACCAAAACCTGCGGAATCTGTGAATGCAAAGCAATAAACAGTTTTTCATAGAAAAACATATCTCTAACAAGAGGGCAGAACCTACAGTTTTAAAAATATGGAAAAATAGCAGCAAAGTCAGAAAATACAGTTTGAATAAAAATTTTATAGTTACATGGAATATTCTTCCAGCAGAGGTGGTATAGACCAGTATAGTACAATTAGTGGGCACTACATTGCCATCACGGATTACTTTCAGTTTGAATAAATTGCAGTGGAGTCAGACTAATCTTCTATTCTATGTTTCTTGATGTTTCTAGTTTTTTTCATGATTGCTTGTATTTATTTATATTTTAGTGCAAGGTGATTTGTTTACATCTCTGTGCGATGGGTGGCAGGCAGATTGACTGTGAGTGCTTTTCATATTAAGCTGCTAATATTTGCTACGGCGGAGTTCTGCCAATTCAGGACACATATCGTAACCATTTAGATAATGTGTTTCACATTTTAGGCCGTACCTTCAGAAAGGTGAATGCAGTCCATTTCAACTCATCTGTCCCTTCCGGAGACTCTATGAGACCCACGACACAGGCTTTCCAGATCTCCAAGAGAAAGAGGTGAGAGGGGATCCTCTGTGGAAGTAGCAAACGAACGATTAAAAAAAAAAAACAAACAAGCAAAAAAAAAAAACAAACATATTTGTAATCTGATTAGTGCAGGAATTAGTTTGGCTCTTAGAAAGGTTTTTTTTCACCTGCATCCTCTTCACTGTGCTCAGCTGCTCCACCAGTGGTTGTGAGTCCATCGTTAGATTCATAGTCCCTTCCAGCATTACAACAGCATGGACTGTGGGGAATCCCGTCCTGTGCAACTGATCCGAGTGGGCCGAAAGCATTGACGGGATACTGTATGGAGGAAAGGAAAGTGACATATAGTTTCCTTTCAACCTTCACTACAATAGTTGAAAATGTGCCTTGCTAATTATATTATCGGAATAAGGGAGCATAATGCCCCCTCCTAGCTGTCTGCTGTTAAACAAACCCACGAATTAGAGGATATTTTACCTTGCTGCTACAGACACCCTAAAATTGTTTTCAGTTGTTTTATCACCTGTGATTCCTGAAAATGTCCTAGTTTATGTCCAAATGGAGTATTAGTATGAAGAGACACCACAAAAGCATTAAATTAAAAACAATTTGCAGGACAGTGCCACACCACACTCACCCACAAACACAATTAATGCGATGTAAAGGCCTTGACACAATTACACAACAATGTGAAAACAGTACAGTACAAGAAGACAAAAATACACGGCACACATCATTCACGGGAAGCATAGCAGCTAACAGTGTCGTAGAATAAAACACACACACACAGCTGCTCTGTGAAGTTTTATGAAGTTGTGACTCTAATCTTATCATTATCTCTACACAATTATCAAAAAACATTCTGCTCTTTACACTCCTCCTACCTCCTGATAAGAGACACACAAGTCTCCGCCTGCTTCCTCAGTTGTACAATAGGAAGGCGACTAATACTGTCAGTGAGCCTGTGCAGAGACTGTTCTACTGACACCCAGGAGGCTGCAAAACAGGACATGAAAATAAGAGTCAATAAACACCACATATTAATTCAGCAACCACCCAGTGCTAACAGTTCGGAGCACAACCATCATTCAATAGCAGACAAATTGGACCAGGCACTCAAATGGTGTTAAGGAGACTTTGGGCAATTTTTCTGTCTTTCTGAGCCTTTTTAATGCCCTCAAGGACTTGGCACTAGAACTCTGCTGTATTCAGTGGCATCCAACAGTTATTTAAAATCCAAATGAGAAGAGGAGCGAGATAACAGAAACATCAATAAAAGGTATGAAACATACCAGTACTGTTAAAAGACACAAGCCCTGGAACATAGCGTCATGCAGTTGGGTGGGCAGCAAAAAGTTTTGCTGGTTTAAGGAAAATGGGATAAATAGCTGTAATACAGCAGGAGTAGCACATCGCGGTGCTCTCCAACGCACTCAAAACACAACTCTCATGATCGTTAGCCACAATGAGAAATCACAACAACCAGATATACATATTTTCATTACTCTTATTGTACGAGAAAGGCAAATTCAAAGAGCTTGAAACGCTTAGAATAAAAATGGGCTTTATCTACTGAATTATAATATTCTCAAGCAATAACAAAAAAAGAGGTTTTATTGGTCAGAAGCCTATAAACATGATCTTCAATTCAGTCATCTTCAATTCACTTCTGTACATTAGCAACTAATATCCCAATAGCCTTCTATATGTTTTTACATATTAGTGAATTGAACTATTTTAAAAGCACGTTATACAAGGGGGAAAAAAAGTATTTTTTTATTTAATAACAGCTACTGTCTGGAAAGAAGGGACGTCACAGGTGCCTCATTTTGGGGCCCTATTTAACCTTGACCTGCCGAGAGTCCCAGGAGGAAGGATTTCCCAAGAAAGTAGCTTAATCTCATAAGAGCAGGCATTAGGTTTGGTAGCTGTGGCAGGCTATGCAATAAATGGTCATATATTGAACTAAAACCCCATTGTTTTTGCTTAAGTCAGGTGTTTAAAATAAATAATTAATTTGGTGATCTGTTAAGTTGCTGTTTAGTGGGTGAGTGAGTGTGCTGGATCCTGTATGTAGAAAGAAGGGGAATATAATAATAACCATGTCCAGGTACTAACATCCATCACAAATGGTGCTCAAAAATTCTTGGTACTTTAACACTTGAATAAAGACACTAAAACACAGGTTAGAGGTTTACTTCAAGTACCATGATCACTTCATTTATTTAAACCGGTCATGGTGCCTGAAGTCTGTATGTGCAGCATTTCACTGTGAAACTCTGCACATACAGACATTAACCCGTTAGCTGCAGTAGGTGTAAATTTACCCCTGACAGCGACATTAGTCAGCCCAGAACAAAGTTCCATGATGGATAATGTCAATTAAGTGCAAAATTGGTGTCTGAAACAACCAGACAGAAAATAGCATCACCCAACCCATCAGTTGAGCCCTGTCCTCCCTCCTGGACTTCACATTGGAATAGAGGTAAGTTTTTGTATTTATTTAATTTTTGTTTTGTTTGTCTCACTGATGTTTCCTCCAAGATTAAAGGATCAAACATGTATTCCTGATCCTATAGTGTTAAAACCACCATCTAGCCCTCCTGCCCCCTCCCCCCACCTTGCCCCAGTAAATACAGCAAAATCTTACATTTATTTCAGTCTGCTGCTTGTAGCTTTTGGCCCCGATCTGCCTGCTTGGTTGACATCATCAGAAGTGTTGATCTGAGCCAATCACAATGCTTTCCCATAGAAAAGCAGTGGATTGTCTCAGCTTGTCAATGAGGCAGATCAGGAGCAGAGTCAGCACAAGCCAAACACAGCCCTGGCCAATCAGCATCTCATCATTGATATGCATTGATTCAATGCATCTCTATGAGGAAGGTTGAGTGTCTCCATGCAGAAGGTGGAGACACTGAATGTCAGTGTGCAGCACTGCCCCAGGATGCACTTCTAGCAGCCAACTGAGGAGTGGCCAGTGGAGTTATCCCTAGGCTGTAATGTAAATATTGCATTTTCTCAGAAAATATAGTGTTTACTGCAAAAAGCCTGAAGGGAATGATTCTACTCACCAGAACAAATAGGGTAAGCTGTAGTTGTTCTGGTGACTATAGTGTCCCTTTAATTATCTGGCGACTCCACTCAATTTAAGTTTTGGATTCAGTGAATAAATCTCAAGGAGTTCAGATGAACAAACAAATGAAGATATATACTATATAGATTAGCCATATCATTATGTATATCTGTATTTTAAAATATATACTGCATATTTAAAGAAACAGTCATTAGTTGGCATCCATCAACCTTTCTTCTGATCCCTTCCCTAAACTCACTTGCTTCTTCCAATTTGGCAATATGGATGAGAGCACGGTTTTTGGTACTACTGAGGATGGACTCCAGCCGTTTCAGGCACATGGACAAGTTGCCTTCACCTTCCACTGGATCTAGTGTCTCCACTAGTTTGTCTGTGTAAAATGTAGCACAACGTAGGAGCCAGTTTAGGACACACATAAGGGACCGACAAAGGCTAATGCACTCCTCAGCCTTACCATGACAACTGTAAAGGTAGAGAGACAATGTTAATAAATGTGGGGAAAGCATTCTAGAGTAGAACAGAGAAAGCACCGAGCAAAGACACCTTACCTGAGGTTGTCACAGAACATGTCCATAATTTCCAGCACAGACTGGATGCAGAGATCCCTTGAGAAATCATCAAACTTAAAAAAGAGACAGAAATAGTTACATGCACAATGCAACAGGAATAAGCATTAACTTAAAATATTGGCCATTGTGTTCAAAATACACAAAAAAACACTGCAAAGTACCAAAACAACTCAAGTTTAATTGTTTTGGACATATATCATGTCACCTGCAGTCTCACTACTTAATTCTCTGCCATTTAGAAATTCAAAGACTTTGTTTATGCAGCCCTAGTCACACTTCCCTCCTCTCTGCACACTTACTGTAAAGAAAGATCTAAAGTTCCTTTATTACACAGTGTGTTTCATTCAGAATTTATTTTCACTTGCTCTGTTAATAGCCTGCAAGAGCCTCAAGGTGTGTGACTAAAGTTCAATTAGCAGAGCGGTAGATAAGAACTTCTAAAAGTAAAGACACTGTGCTGTAAGATCTGATTGAAAATGATTGTTCCTGTTGGCTGTGTGAGTCACAGCTTGCAGAGGTATGGCTAAGGCTGCATAAACAAAGTGATGCAACTCCTCTATGGAAGAGAATTGAGTAGTGAGACTGCAAGGGCATGATCTATGCCAGGCATAGGCAACCTTCGGCACTGCAGATGTTTTGGACTACACCTCCCATAATGCTTTGACAGCATTATGGGTGTAAGAGCATTATGGGGGATGTAGTCCACAACATCTGGAGTGCTGAAGGTTGCCTATCCCTGATCAATGCACTAAAGCTTTAATCACTTACTCAAGTTGTTTTGTTAACCCCCTTCCATATAATCCAGTGCCGGATGTTGCCAACGTACCAAATCAATTGCTTGCCTATGTGCTGGAGTTACCATTTACAGTGAGGGGGAAAAGTATTTGATCCCCTGCTGATTTGGAAAGTTTGCCCAGTGACAAAGAAATGATCAGTCTATAATTTTAATGGTAGGTGTATTTTAACAGTGAGAGAAAAAATAAATCCAGAAAAACGCATGTCAAAAAAGTTATAAATTGATTTGCATGTCAATGAGTGAAATAAGTATTTGACCCCTTCGACTTAGTACTTGGTGGCAAAAATCTTGTTGGCAATCATACAGGTTAGACGTTTCTTGTAGTTTGCCGCCAGGATTGCATACATCTTAGGAGGGATTTTGTCCCACTCCTCTTTGCAGATCCTCTCCAAGTCATTTTAAGATTTCGAGGCTAATGTTTGGCTACTCGAACCTTCAGCTTCCTCCACAGATTTTCTATGGGATTAAGGTCTGGAGACTGGCTAGGCCACTCCAGGACCTTAATGTGCTTCTTCTTGAGCCACTCCTTTGTTGCCTTGGCTGTGTGTTTTTGGTTGTTGTCATACTGGAATACCCATCCACTACCCATTTTAAATTCCCGGCCAAGATTTGACGGTACATGGCCCATCCATTGTCCCTTTGATGCGGTGCATTTGTCTTGTCCCATTAGCAGAAAAACACCCCCAAAACATAATGTTTCCACCTCCATGTTTGATGGTGGGGATGGTGTTCCTGGGGTGTTATAGGCAGCATTCCTCCACCTCCAAACACAGCGAGTTGAGTTGTTGCCAAAGAGATACATTTTGGTCTCATATGACCACAACACTTTCACCCAGTTCTTGCATGGTGAGATCTTGCATGGAGCACCAGAACGAGGGAGACTGACAGTTATTTTGTGTTTCTTCCATTTGCGAATAATCGCACCAACTGTTGTCACCTTTTCATCAAGCTGCTTGGCGATGGTCTTGTAGCCCATTTCAGCCTTGTGTAGGTCTACAATCTTGTCCCTGACATCCTCGGACAGCTCTTTGGTCTTGGCCATGGTGGAGAGTTTGGAATCTGATTGATTGCTTTTGTGAACAGGTGTCTTTTATACAGGTTACGAGTCTTTAAGAGAGTGCTCTTAATCTCATCTTGTTACCTATATAAAAGATAACTGGGAGCCAGAAATCTTGCTGATTGATAGCTGATAAAATACTTATTTCACTCATTGACATGCAAATCAATTTATACCTTTCCCACACTGTGAAAAATGACTCAGAGCATTCTGATTGGTTGGCTTGGAATCCAACCAGAGTGCTAGTCATTTTACACAGCATGGGAAAGTTCTTTGGATTCCAAGCCAACCAATCAGAGTGCTGTGACAGGTAAATGAAGAGACTTAACTGTCAATCTCTTCATTTACCTGTCAAAGCACTCTCATTGGCTGGCTTAAACCAACCAATCAGAGCGCACAGAACCAAATTGCACGGCGTGGGAAGGCTTTATAAGCTGTTCCACACCCTGCCGAGCTCAGTCAACGCCATGACCTCGCTGGATGAAGATGGAATGGTTTTTTTTGGCGTCGGGTGTGTTTGTTTTTTTCAGCAGGTTTATTTTTTGGCGTTCGGGTTTTTGTTTTATTTTATAAGTTCGCTGGTATTATGGTTTTTTTTTTATTTGGCCTTTTTTTGAGCTTTTTTGGGGCTGAAAAAATAAGGTTTTAGAAAAAAGAAGACATCAAATGGTAAGTATTTTTTTTATTTACAGGTATATAGTTTTATTGTCTCCCCCTCACTATTTTAAGAGTGAGGGTGTAGGTAGGACTTTATTTCATTTTATTTGGGTGGGGGGTTACTAGGGTCTTGGGGACCCCTAGCCACCTGAAAGGGGGGAGGGGGGTATTTTTATATTTTTACACTTAGCTGGGGAGGGGGTAATAGGTCCCCCCCCCCCTAATTATAATTTAGGGCCCCCATCTGCTGCTCATGGCTGGGGGCGGACAATAGGTCCCCCCATTGTCATTTAGGGCCCCCACTCAACGCTCATGGGTGGAGGACAATAGGTCCCCCCCCATTGCAATTTAGGGCCCCCACCTGCCGCTCATGGGTGGGGGCCGGGTGGCTTTAAAAAAAAAAAAAAAACATTTAACAGCGACAGTCTACTGATTTCATTCTCCCTTATGCTAATATGGGGGTCATATTGACCACCCTAGAGTGAGGGAGGACATGGGGGGCTTAGGAAGTGGTGGGGAGCACAGCTCCCTGCAGCTTCTATCTTTACATATTACAAGGAGGGAGCTGCGCGCCGGTAGCTCCCGACCTTGTAATAAACTGAACAAACAAACAAACGAGCTCCGATATTCGTTTGTTCGTCTGACATTTCTATTCATTCGTCTTTCTGACAAATAAATAAATAGACGAAATTCCCGTCAATTCCTGAACCATTAGATGTAGTGGAGTCGGAAGAGGGGGGAAACAAAAAATGGAGGCGGCCATGACAGTACTACTTTAAGGCAAGTTTAGTCAGAAGTTTACCAACTTGACTTTGACATTCTATTCTGCTCATGGTAAATACAGGGCCTTTATATTACTGAGAATAAAGGATTTTTGAAACAGGTTTAAAATAGTAAACAAAAGGGGGGAAAAGCCACTGCAGTGGTACTAAAGTCAGTTATTTCACTGTTTTCCATTTGTTTACTTATGAATACAATGGTCACTGCTGCCACATAACAGCAACGGGAGTTTGAGCACAGGGCTTTTTACTCTGTGCTGAAATATTATTAACACTGCTTGCTGTGGAAGATAACATGGGTGCTAAATCCATGCACAAGCCAAAAGGTATCCCTTTCTAAATCAACATATAACCTCTCCCTATAACTCCTCCTATTACTCCATTTAACCTCTCCCTATAACTCTTCGTATTACTCCATATAACCTCTCCCTATAACTCCTCCTATTACTCCATATAACCTCTCTCTATAACTCCTCCTATTACTCCATATAACCTCTCCTTATAACTCCTCCTATTACTCCATATAACCTCTCCCTATAACTCCTCCTATTACTCAATATAACCTCTCCCTAGAACTCCTCCTATTACTCCATATAAACTCTCCTTATAACTCCTCTAAGTTACTCCATATAACCTTTCCCTATAACTCCTATTACTCCATATAACCTCAACCTATAACTCCTCTTACTCCATATAACCTTTCCCTATAACTCCTCATATTACTCCATATAACCTCTCTCTATAACTCCTCCCATTACTCCATATAACCTCTCTCTATAACTCCTCCTGTTACTCCATATAACCTCTCCCTATAACTCCTCCTATTACTCCATATAACCTCTCCCTAGAACTCCTCTAAGTTACTCCATATAACCTCTCCCTATAACTCCTCTAAGTTACTCCATATAACCTCTCCCTATAACTCCTCCTATTACTCCATATAACCTCTCTCTATAACTCCTCCTATTACTCCATATAGCCTCTCCCTATAACTCCTCCTATTACTCCATATAACCTCGCTCTATACCTCCTCCTATTACTCCATATAACCTCCCCCTATAACTCCTCCTATTACTCCATATAACCTCTCCCTATAACTCCTCCTATTACTCCATATAACCTCTCTCTATAACTCCTCCTATTACTCCATATCACCTCTCCCTATAACTCCTCCTGTTTCTCCATATAACCTTTCCCTATAACTATTACTCCATATAACCTCTCCCTATAACTCCTCTAAGGTACTCCATATAACCTCTCCTATTACTCCATATAACCTCTCCCTATAACTCATCCTATTACTCCATATAACCCTCTCCCTATAACTCCTCCTATTACTCCATATAACCCTCTCCCTATAACTCCTCCTGTTACTCCATATAACCTCTCCCTATAACTCCTCCTGTTACTCCATATAACCCTCTCCCTATAACTCCTCCTTTTACTCCATATAACCTCTCCCTAAAACTCCTCCTATTACTCCGTATGGCCTCTCTCTATAACCCCTTCTATTACTCCATATAACCTCTCTCTATAACACCTCCTATTACTCCATATAACCTCTCCCTATAACTGCTCCTGTTACTCCATATAACCTCTCCCTATAACTCCTCCTGTTACTCCATATAACCCTCTCCCTATAACTCCTCCTATTACTCCATATAACCTCTCTCTATAACTCCATATAACCCTCTCCCTATAACTCCTCCTATTACTCCATATAACCCTCTCCCTATAACTCCTCCTGTTACTCCATATAACCTCTCCCTATAACTCCTCCTGTTACTCCATATAACCCTCTCCCTATAACTCCTCCTTTTACTCCATATAACCTCTCCCTAAAACTCCTCCTATTACTCCGTATGGCCTCTCTCTATAACCCCTCCTATTACTCCATATAACCTCTCTCTATAACTCCTCCTATTACTCCATATAACCTCTCTCTATAACTCCTCCTATTACTCCATATAACCTCTCCCTATAACTCCTCCTATTACTCCATATAACCTCTCCCTATAACTCCTCCTATTACTCCATATAACCTCTCTCTATAACTCCTCCTATTACTCCATATAACCTCTCCCTATAACTCCTCCTATTACTCCATATAACCTCTCCCTATAACTCCTCCTATTACTCCATATACCTCTCTCTATAACTCCTCCTATTACTCCATATAACCTCTCCCTATAACCCTCCTATTACTCCATATAACCTCTCCTATAACTCCTCCTATTACTCCATATAACCTCTCCCTATAACTCCTCCTATTACTTCATATAACCTCTCTCTATAACTCCTCCTATCACTCCATATAACCTCTCTCTATAACTCCTCCTATTACTTCATATAACCTCTCCCTATAACTCCTCCTGTTACTCCATATAATCCCTTTCTAATTACTCAGTCTTCACATTTTTAAGCAGGGCCTGCATAAGAGTTAATGTCCTTTACTGCTACATACATCCCCCTCTTCCTCTCTACTGACCATATTTCTTCTCTTATGTAAATATTTGAGTTTCCAGAGAAGAAAGCTGGGATTTTTTTTTCCGTTCAGGAGGCAATGTGGCCAGAGTGTTATATTATATACACATACATGCATACTGAAGTGTAAACACACGCAAGCCTGTCGCACATCCAGCCGCCCCCACCCATCGAGTCCTCAAGTTGCCTCTGAGCCAAAGATTCTATGTAAAATGGAAAATATTTGACTTTTTCTTTTTTGATCAGCATTTTTTATTTTTTTAAACTTAGTTTCTAAACGCTTCCTTTTCAGCTCACGGTATATTTTCTCGTTGCAATCATGGGGATCGCTAAGCCTTAATACAAAAACATAAATATTGTTCAAAATTGAGATCAGACCTCGAGTACAAACAGATAAACAGCTTTTCCTGTGGTGCAATCTCCACACAAGGACAACATTCATTATTCTGTCCTTTTCATGGCATTAGATAGAAGTAATTTCCACATGCAAATAAAGCAAATGTTCCCACAGGGACACATCAATAACTGAAAGTGTTTGCATACACACACACACACTCATATATGTCTATATCAGGACTCATCAGAGACATAACATGGTGCTGGTGTTTCTGAATTTATCAGCAATTAGATGTGCCCAAATGTTTTGTTGCTGGACCACCCAGTCTGGCGTGCATATGAAAAGTGCATGTCTATTTAGGCACAAATTGTCAGAATTGTCGTGGTTGGACGGAATCACACTTAATAAAATGAAAGTGTAGTTTCCATATTACCAGAACGGCTGAAGATGGGGCTGGCTATAGGAACCCAGAGAGACCAGTTTTTTGCAAACCTCTTTAAAAAAAAATAAATAAAAAAAAATAAAGGTTTTGACATAAAACTTGGGGATGACACCCAGAGACTCACAGCACTCTAACAACCACATGAGAGTGTCTCTATAACTTTCCAAACTGTTACACATTATAAAACTTCTCTCAAACCCTTAAAGTAAGACTCCTAGCACCATAACCACTGCAGTCCACTGTATTGTCAAGCCATTTAAAGGGGAATTGTTACTTCTCTGAAATGTACACAACTGATTAAAACGTTGCAAATCATCTATAACTTGATATTTTTTTATTTATTTTTTTCGTGAGATGCTCAATTTTCCTTCTAATGTAATTTTTCCATTGGTATTTTGCTTATACAGATGGACTGGCAATGTTTAGCACTCTTGTTCCCTTGACCAGTTTTTGTAGATGTAACGCAGGTTTATAATTAGTCCATATTACCACAGTGTGCCAGGAACAATCTTTATGCGCCTTGACTAGCAATCCTGTGCACTTTCACTAATCAAGAACTCTTCCATACTATGTTCCAAATGCCGGCTTCATTCATACTGCCAAGATTATAATCACTTAAGAGAAAAGATGCCCTGATATTTTGATTTATTTTCTGAGAAAACAAAAATGGCTCACTAGCACAAATGGAGGACTTGGTGCCAACAAACTGAAACGTGTGTTCTACCCATTTATTATTTCTGTGCCGTCAGTGGCATGAAGATGAGGTCTTATTGCTGGCAGATTCCCGGGCTTTCTTTTGCAATGCTCATGCTCTGGCATATATTATCAACCTTTAATGGCGGCAAAGAAACAAGATGGCTATTGTTTCTTGATTTTATGATTAGTATCAAAATGACTTTGGAATTATAATTATGATGGTCCAGATATATTTTGTTACAAAAACAACGATTGGGCTGAATCAGAGCTTACTAATAACCAGCCAAATAAATGGATCAACCTGCAGCCAACACCAAAGGTTTTACAAATAAATGTAAATACTTGTAAATACCCAGCTATGCCAAAATAAGAAGAGTGATCCATTTCAAATCTTATAGTATTTAAAAATCCCTAGCAGAAGAATGAATGGCCTTCTTGGCCCAAAAAAAAAATGCTTTAGAGTGCTAACAGAATTTCTTAAGTGCTTTCAAAACACACTTCATTAGTTCCAAATACCTTCCAAAGCCAATGATAAAAGGATAGCACTTCTGTGCCAGTACTATGTACTACTCACGGGACTCTGGAAAACGCAAGAGACCATTGAAATGGACAGATTGCTGCATTAATCCTTGATTTTTCTAAATGCTACCAAGACAACTTCTTACTATTACATTGTTCATTTGTTTTGCTTATAAATTATCTTTGTTGTGCGTTGTGCATTCAAATTAATTTCAATACTACTTAAATTAAATAGTGGGAGATGCACTGGATTTTGTTTGCCACTTTTTTGAAGCTGTCAAGGAATACAAATTACCACCCAACAGGCCAGAAATACTGTGAAAAAATGAACTACAAAGAGTGCAAGTTACCAGTATTACACACCCTGCAATTGGCGTATTTCCAGAGGTCTATAGGACACACACAAACATTGTCATTTGTGGTCGTACGTTAACTTGAAGAACTGAAAAAAGTAAAATAAAAAATGCACTGCAGATGGAAACCACAGGTCTTGGGTATACAGACTAAAATAACAACTTGATGCTAAATGTAGGAATTCTTTAAATATAGACCAACCCTCACAAGCGTTTAAATTCATAGCGTTATTTACAGAGAATCAACTTGACCAGAGAATGGACTGGATGGATATTTTCACAAAATTTGTGCCATCTTGAAAATATATTAAAGACTCAAAGGATCCTGAGAAATTTCTGGCAAATTAACCCTCTCTGTTACCAATTCTTCTTTGCTTTTTACAAAAACAGTATAATTACTGTTAGCAATGGTAACATCGCTAACACATCAACATAGCGGGTGGGAAAAAACAGCTTGGTGCACAAATTGCCTTTAAAGGATGACTTAAATATTGAAATGATACAAATGTACACAATTTGATTTGTAATTTACTAATTTAAAATTACCAAAATATCGAGGACAAAAAGTTTAAAAATAATGTATATGGTAAGCCTAGCTATGCAATATGTCTGAAGATCTGACATCATAATAACAAAAACCACAAATACACACAACCAGCCGTGAACAAAGTGATCTGTGTAAAAAAATATATCCAACACAAAAACTTAACTTATGGGTACACTGCTTCCCAAGGTTATTTCCCAGCTGATAACCATATGACAAAACTGTATAATTGATAGGATATTTGGGGATTCTGCTAGTGTACCTACAATATCTACATCGTGGGGAGGCACCCATAATACGCTTTACCAATTTGGAATATGTGAGTGCATATTAATCATCAGATTATTTTATAGTATAAAGCAATATTTGCACTATGTTTTATCCTCTATTGTAGGTACACTAGCAGAATCCCAAAATATCCTATCAATTATATAATAATAACAAAGTATTAAATTTCAGCCAGGAAAGGTACATTCAGATTACTCTGGTTTTCAAGTACGTCCTTGGAATGTAACTTTTGCCCAACATCCAGGGGTTGTTACAATTACCCAATTTAATGGTACTCATTTTATCTACCATGGAAGGATGAAGGGCTGAGTCAACCCTGCCGGGATTTGAACCTACGTTTACCACATACAAGGTGTGAAACCTGTATGCATGGTGTTCTTAGAAATTCCGATTCTTAAAAATGTCACCAGAATGTAAACTCTGGTATATGGCTACAAAATATAAGTGTAATTAAAAGACCTCTACCGAGGTTTGCAAGTGGCCGCGTACTCCACCTGCTCAGAACTCGCACTCCTCCATAGGAAGGCAAAAATGAACCTAGCGTGTATATACAGAGAGATGGGAAGGACAGGGTCAATACATTGACAGTTTCCTTATGACTTGAGCTTCAGAGAAAAGTCTGCAAGGAAATCAAATGTAACTTGGCTGACAGCCCAGAGAAGCCAAATATATTGTGAAATTGTCTCGCACACCATCTCCCAAGATGATGCAGGTTGCCCTGAGTACAGCCAAATTTAGCTAAATTGCAGCAGTTTATGAATAACTCCCACTGTATTGTGGACAAGGCATTATTAACCGTAGGTAAATAATAAAGTGCAAACATACCTTGCTGATTGCCGTCAAGACAGAGGAGTAAGACACCATCTGAAGAAAAAGTAAAGTTTACTTTGAGATGAACAAGAACAAGTTTTGTCAATAACAAGCCTTGATAAACCATGCATAAAATGTATTATTATAACTATGCTTCCATGAGATATACCTGAGAGTTGATCGCATACTTGAGATACGAGACGACAAGAGGGTTTGGTGCAACACCGATCATGGCCTGATCCAATAGGGCCTCTACAAAAAAAAATGAGCAAACTAGATTAGTACTGTTAGTTACTGAGAGTCTGGGGGCTACATGTACTGTTACATATTAGGACAGTCTGTTGGCTGCACGTACTGTTACATGCTAGGAGAGTATGCGGGCTGCATGTACTGACATGCTAGGAGAGTCTGTGGGTTGCATGTACTGTTACATGCTAGGAGAGTATATGGGCTACATGTACTGTTACATACTAGGAGAGTCTGTGGGCTGCATGTACTGTTACACGCTAGTAGAGTCTGTGGACTGCAGGTACTGTTACATGCTAGGAGAGTCTGTGGGCTGCATGTACTGTGACATGCTAGGTGAGTCTGCGGGCTGCATGTACTGTTACACGCTAGGAGAGTCTGCGGGCTGAATGTACTGTGACATGCTAGGAGAGTCTGTACGCTGCATGTACTGTGACATACTAGGGGAGTCTGCGGGCTGCATGTACTGTTACACGCTAGGAGAGTCTGTGGGCTGCATGTACTGTGACAGTCTAGGAGAGTCTATGGGCTACATGTACTGTTACATGCTAGGAGAGCATGTGGGCTACATGCACTGTTACATACTAGGAGAGTCTATGGGCTGCATGCACTGATACATATTAGGTAAGTCAGTGGGCTGCACGTACTGTCACATGCTAGGTAGGTCTGTGGGCTAAATGTACTGTTACATGCTAAGAAGACTAATGGCTACATGTACTGTAACATGCTAGGGGAGTCTATTGGATGCATGCACTGTTACATACTAGGGGAGTCTGTGAGCTGCATGTACTGTTTCATGCTAAGAAGTCTAGTGGCCGCATGCACTGTTGCATACCACATGAGTCTAGGGGCTGCATGTACTGCTTCATGCTATGAACAGGGAAATCAACTTTGGTCACTCCAGATGTTGAGAAGTAAATTTCCCTTGATGTTTTGTCAGCATTATGGCTGTAAGAGATGTAATCCACAACATCTGAAGTGCTGAAGGTTGCCTTCCCCTGTACTAAGAATATCCATGTACTGTCGCATATTAGGAGATTTTGTGGGCTACATGTACTGTTACATACCAGGAGAGCCTTGAGCTGCATGTACTGTCTGTCACATGCTAGGAGAGTCTATTACCTGCATGTACTGTTACACACTAAGAGAGTCCTGTTACTATTTATTTATAAAATATTTTACCAGGAAAGATACATTGAGATTTCTCTCATTTTCAAGTATGTCCTGTGTACTATGCATTCTTCAGCCTGCATAGAAGATACACTGTGTGAACTGAGCAGCCTGAATTAGAAGACACACGTGTCAACCCTGCAGTCACAATTGCTGCACTTAGATACACTGACAGAGAAAATGGGCACATATGTTTAACATCACAGCTAGATGGAGATGCAATTCCAGCTTCAGAGAATACAGAGATCTTCGCAGTCTAATATACGAACACAATAACTCCACAATTATTTTCAATATAAACACTGAGTCCTCACTACAAGTGTACCAGATTGTCCCTGCCTTTCTTCCTATATATAAGTATCAGTATCCTCGTGCGCCCTGTTTTTTGCTGTAACACAGATATGTAATAATTTGTCATACTAAAAACATTAACATGATTCTTTTGTCCATTCTTCAAGCCACAGAGGAGCAGTGTGTCAATAAGAAGGAAGATGTGCACTGGCAAATCACTATAAACAACTCTACCACGACAAGTAAAATAAGATTTATTTGTGACCGGTATTATTTAATATCTTTAAAATAAAAAAAAGTTTTATTAAAATATCTTTTTGCTAATGGTTGTGTGCAGTTGCCTGAAGGCCACCGTGTTCACCAATGCATAAAAAGTATGTACTGAGTGCTTGGGTACTTTACCTGCCAGATTCAGAATGTCCCAGGTGACCCCTTTGGGGAAAAACCTTTTCATGTTTATAGCCCATTGGTAGTCACTCCACCTCTCCCTCCAGGCTTGAAGAATGGCCTGCTTCAGATTAACAAGCTTCATACTGCAAACCTACAGGAGAAGAACACATTATTAAATCACCATCTTATATAAACATTTATTGCAAAGAAATACATCACTTTTACATGGAACTTAAAGGCAAGATATCATATATTTCAAGAGTCTGCTTCCACTTAAAGAGACAGCATAGGGGCCACTAGGTGCTTTGCTGATATCAATAATCAAGCTGGAGTGGTTATGGTAACCCATTAAAGGGGCACCACAACCACTGCAGCATAATAAAACAGGTTTGGTTGAAAGATCATGCACCTGCAGTCTCACTGCTCAATTTGGGGTTTTTGAACTACACAAAATCCTACCTGGCTGTGATTTACACAACCTCCATAAAAAAATATCAATCTGATCTTACCACAAAGTGTGTTCACTTTAGAAGTTTTTATCTCTGTTATTAGAACTTTAAAAAAACAAAAAACTCCTTGCTGAAGTGCTTCATGTTCGAAGCAGCTATCCTATTTTCTTAATTTTACAAAAAGTTTAGATTTCAATAGAAATCAGCACATTTATAAATTAACCCTGTTATCCCCTCCTGGATGTCAATCCGATGAGTGTTGCTACTTCTTGGTAGTTTAGAGGCAGCTGCATAATAAGCTTCATTAGGAAGACTATGATTGGACAGCCACAGAAAGTATGTTCTGGGGGGTGGGTGGGAAAGGAAATGGTTTGCAAATACTGCAGACAAGAGATCTGCAGATTTTGTAAATTGTTTTTAGCTATATATCCAATGGAAAAATGCAGTAACAAATGCATGTTTTCATTGGGGCAGGGCTTGACAAATTTGCTTTCAATTTAGGAGCCAGTTTGTTTTTTTCCCCGTAACGACAAAAATATAATTCTTAAAGGAACACTATAGTCACCAGAACCACTACAGCTTAATGTCGTCGTTCTGGTGTCTATAGCCTGTCCCTGCAGACTTTTCAATGTAAAAAACGCCTTTTCGGAGAAAAGGCAGTGTTTACATTGCTGCCTAGTAACACCGCTAGAGGCTGTCACTCAGATGGCCACTTAAGGGTCGCCTATCTCAGTGCTGCACAATGTGCACCACCTACATTCAGTGTCTCCACGCTCTGCATGGAGGCGCTGCACGTTCCTCATAGAGATGCTTTTAATTGATTTAATGCATTTCTATGAGGAAATGATGACTGGCAATTAATGATCTCTGTTATGGAGGCGGGCCAGCTCTGGCGAGACCGGCACAGCGCTGGTAAAAAGATGAGTAAAAGCATCATACCCATGCGATCTGAGGGGGCTGGTGACTTAAACATACACATTCATAGACAGACACGCGAACTGACACACACACAGACAGAGACACACAAGTACACACACTGAACAAGACAGTCAGACACGCACATACTGACACAGTCAGACACACACACTGACAGAGACAGACACACTCACAAAGTACTATTAATACACTCAAATATATATATACACACAAACATTCATACATACACACAGACAAATACACATAGAGACATACACGACAGATGCACAGGTTTTTTTTAAATACACATTTCTTTTAGTAACCATCCTGTTTCCTACCTTTTGGGCTCAGGAGGGTGGCTTCCCTGGTGTCTAGTGGGATTAGGCAGCAGCAAGTGACAGGTTAGTGGGGCTGGCTGCGGCTGATGGGAGTAGGCAGCCGCTGTTTCAGACTTTCTCCTCCTCACTGTCTTAGCAGCTGTCTCTGTGCGCCAGGAGGAAGTGAAGTGAACTGTAACAACTTCCTCCCGGCGCTGAGGTCACACAGGGGAAAGGACTGGTTGCCAGTGTTTCATCGGCTTCGCAGCATGGGGGCGGGTGGGGAGCAGGGTCGGCTTTTTTGCGGCATGGAGGTAGGCGTGTAGCAGGGTCGGGTATGCAGCATGGGGACGGGTAGCAGAGTCGAGTATGGGGTTGGGAGGAGGGCGGGGAGCAGAGCCGTGTTTACCTGGTATCCTGCCAGGTAAGCTTGCAATTCCCCTGCACGAGGATTAAGACAAAAGGAGGAAGGACCGGGCTGACGAATCCCAGATGCCAGGACAAAATATTTAGTCGCCATGGCGACCTGGGATTTGTCGAGCCTTGCATTGTGGGTATATGTACTAAGCTGTTAAATACAATTGGAGTGTTTCATTAATCACAAACAGGAGGCTACTTTATGCTCTAACAGACATAAACCGGAGCAGGGGATTAGAACCTCTAAATTAAACACACCTTGCAGGAAGATAAATTGATTTATTTTTTCAGGATGTGTGCAGGGAGGTTACGTGAGTCACAGCCAGAAGAGGTGTGGCTACGGCTGCATAAACAAAGTGACTTAACTCCTAAATGGCAATTGAGCAGTGGGACTCCAGAGGCACGATCTATACACCAAAACTGCTCATTAAGCAAGGGCTTGATTCGTGAGCCTGTTCAGCCCCTGAGGTGACCAGCTGCCTGAGAGCAGAGGTGGGCATGCGGCTCACTGAGGGATGCAGCAGTCGGCTCACTGAGGGCTGAGGCAAGCGGCTGAGTGAGGGAGAGGGGTGGCTCGATGGCTTATGGTGAGCTGAGAAAGGGGGGCCTGCTGACTTAGTGCAGCAGCAAGGGAGCTGTAATCTCCCTGCTCTGCTCCCTCGCACGCCTTGTAGTGACGCCAGGAGCCCGGTTATGAAGTCACTCCGGCCCTCGGCTCACTAAACAGTGCTCAAGAGGAAGCTGAGTAGGGAGATGACAGCAGCCCCACTGGTAATTATTTGTGAGCATGTCTGTCTGTGTGTGTGTGTGTGTGTGTGTGTGTGTGTGTGTGTGTGTGTGTCTGTATGTCTGAGTGTGTGTGTCTCTGTCTGTCTATAAGTGTGTGTTTGTCTGTATGTGTCTGTCAGTGAGTGAGTGTGTATTCCCTCCAATCACATGGGAAAAGTGTTTTTACTCACCATTTTCCCTTGTCGTGCTGGTGATGCCGCAGCTGGCCCCATATCCATGGCTGAGCTCATCAATCTTGATGATCTCAGCCAATCCAATGCTTCCCTATAGGAATGCATGGGGAAACTCTTGCACATGCATGGCAAAATAAATCAGAATGAATTAATGCATCCCTATAGGGAACATTAATATCGGAGCTGCACGGTGTGAAGCACTGAACCAGGAAGCACCTCTAGAGGCCGACTGAGTGACTGTCAGTAGAGGTGTCAGTGTTTACATTGAAAAGCGTTCAGAGGCAGGATATAGACTTCAGAACAACGACATTAGGCTGTAGTGGTTCTGGTGACTGTTGTGGATCAAATCAAGTGTTTGATTATTTGAATATCTGCCCCTGTCCAAATTGTCAATATAAATGCGTGCACGCTCCTAAAGTAATTCACACCAGACACAAGTTTCCATGTTGATGAAAAACTTCGGAATGTTTTAATCAGGGGGGCAGGGAGCCCCATATGCAGAAAGCAAGATTTCAGAGAAAATACATCTTTAATTGGTTAAGTGTTAAGTGTTTTATCTAATGCACAACCTACAGGCCATGATGTTACTGTTATCACGGAGTTCTCCTCCAGATTCCAGCGCCATCTTGCATTGGCGGATCCAGGGGGGGGGGCAATTGCCCCCCCCCGAGATTCCCCCCTGCCGGCTAACGCAGGGCTGGCATTGCCCAAGTGCCAGCCCTGCAATGTGCCTGTAGAGCGGGGAGGGAGATCAGAGATCTCCCTCCCCGGTCCGCAGGCACCGTACTGACAGCCGGCGGCGGAGGGAGGAAGTGAGAGAGGACCCGGAGCTCAGTCTGCAGCTCCTCCGGGTCCTCCTCTCTCGACATTTGGAGCGTTGCCGCGGTTACCACGGCAACGCTCCAAATCTCGTGAGAGTGAACTCTAGCCCGGGAGCATGGGCTAAAGTTCACTCTGACCACCTGACCACCAATGAATCCCCCACCGGACCACCAGGGAAATCTTTCCCCTCCTCCTAAATAAAGGTAAGAAGGGAGGGGGGACATAGAATATTTATTTTTATTAAATAAAAATATTTTTTATTATTTAAAAGCCTCCTCCCCCCCCCATTACACACACACACACACTGCCCCCATTGCCCCACACACACTGACCCCACAAACACTGTCCCCATACACACACAGCCCCGCAAACACTGTCCCCATACACACACTGCCCCGCAAACACTGTCCCCATACACACACTGCCCCACAAACACTGTCCCCATACACACACTGCCCCACAAACACTGTCCCCATACACACACACTGCCCCACAAACACTGTCCCCACAAACACTGTCCCCATACCCACACTGCACCAAAAACACATACAGTGCCCCCATACATACACTGCCCCCTAACACACACACTACAACCCTGACATACACTGCCGCACTCACACACTTCACCCTTAACACACACCACTGCTCCTATACCCTATATCCCAGCAGACCCCAGGTAAGTTGTCAAACTGTTCTTAAACGGTATGACTACTTAGTCTGGGGTGGAATCCTGGCACTACTGACACCATAACTACTACACTGAGCTGTAGTGGTTATTGTGCCTGGATTATTTAATTAAATAATCTACAAGTGCCCCTCCCGAGATCAGGCTCTGGATCCGCCACTGCCATCTTGTTACACAGGCAGTTAGTCGATGGGAGGGGGAGCAGTTAGTGAACACGGGAGGGGAGGGGTTGCTCTAGCAGACAAGTTAACACAGTAAATAACGAGCACAGATGCACAGAGTAAATAGATGTTTTACTAATCCTAATTTACGTCCATAACAGTGACTACAGTGTCCCTTTAAGAATTTTATTTTTGGTGTTGATTTCTCTGACTCCTAACTTTTCTAGCTGGCTCCTAGATTTCAAAGAAATTTGTCAAGCCCTGCATCAAGCTAAGGTTTTTTCTGGTTGTTTCTCATTGTGCACTTTTAACATTAGAAGACAAAGAATATGCTGAAAGGCAGACAATAGAGTGATGTGTTTTCAGAGGATAGATCAGTGCTAAATGGATCAATCTTTTTCAATATATTCATTAGGGACGTGGCAGACACTTTGGAAGGCAACTTTTTTTTATTTTTTTTACAGAGGATATGAAGATTTGTGACAAAGTAGATGTTCCTTGGGGTGTTAGCTTAACTCCTTCAATATAAAACGATTTGCAGAACAAACACAGTAATTTTGGTATCCTGGAAAGTAATGTATAAATGTATTTTTCGTTTCAGTATGCCTCGATAGCGCAATATTTCACGGAAACAATATGAACATTTTGTCTGGACAAAAAAAATCTCCATATTTATATTCTAATTTTGCCACATTACCATGACGTTGTCACTTTGGATACATTCAAATATACGTGCACAAATACACGCACATATGTACACTCGATATAAGCCCACAAATACTCTGAGAAACGCACACACATACACAAACACACTGATGTATAGTGACACACAATGACACACATACACCGACAGATACAGTCACAAAATCACATTGTGCACCTGGCAGTGTGTATTGGCACCTGTGTGTGTGCATATCTAGCATTTTGTAGCGTACATGTGCTTGAAAGAGTATCCTGGTGTATCTGTGAGCAGAGCCACCATCAAGGCGGTACAGGCAGTACTCTTGTAATGGGCCGGGTCCATTGCTGGGACCCTGTAACACTTGTTGGTCCAGTTAAGGAGACAGAAATATTGGCCTGCACATCTCAGTCACAGTCAGCAGCGCTGGAGCATGTGATATCATAGCGTCACCACAGAGCTGCTCTAACTGGCCGCTGAGGATCAGATCTGAAGCAATGTGTAGAGGGGGTGGGGATGTGGCATGTTATAACACCGCCTGTCTCTCCCGCTACGCTGCCAAAGGGGTTTGCAAACTGCAATAGAAGGCGTGTAAGTTTAGTTCTGGTTGCTGTGGAGGGAAGAGGTTGGGGACCTGTGTTTGTTAGTGTCGAACTGTGTGTGTCTCTGGGTGTCAGTTTTTCAGTGTATCTATTGTGTGAGTGTCTGTGTATGTCTGGTTGTGTATCTGTTTGTCAATGGGGGTGTGTTTCTATTGTGTGTGAGTATGTATGACTGGCTGTGTGTTTGTTTGACAAGTGTGCATGAGTCTCTGGCTGTATGTCTGTCTAACAGTGAGTGGGCAGCCTCCAGAGTAAGCAGCTTGGCACTGTGCAAAGAGATCGCTATATCTCCCTAACGGCTGTGCTGCATGGGGTGGTGGGCTGCTGGGGAGCTGATTAAAGCTGGTGCTTAAAAGGTAGCGGCAGCTCTGCTATAAGCAAAATCATTCAAAACTAAATTAATTTGCACTGAATGAATTTCATTTGCAACGGTTGCAATCATGCATTCAATTGCGGGGTATGGGTGCAGACCCTGGCAATCGTATATACACGAGTTCCGCATTAAAAGGAACACTATAGGCACCCAGACCACTTTATCTCATTTTTAACCCTTTCACGGTGGGGGGAGGGGATTACAGAGGGACACTTTAGTGTTAGAAATACATCTTTGTATTCCTAACACTAACTAAAGTGTTCCTTTAGTGAGAAACGCATGAATACTTCCTGGAACTCTAGTTTGTGGGATTTTAAGCAAATTTTCTTTAGGAAAGATTTGAGTGAGAACACTGGAAAATCCTTCTTTGTCATTACAAAACAAACAAACATGCTGTCACATACCAAAAGTGGGCATAGATTAGAGCCTTGAATTCCCTCATGGTAAATAGAAGGTTTAGAGGACTCCCATGAGGTCCAGACAGTGTTTGTGGGACAGATGTGGTAGACACATAGGTAATATGTATAAAATGTGTCTACCACATCTGGGGCTGTCACCATGGAAGATAGTGGAACCAGCAGGCATATTCCATCAGGAATTCCTCTTCTTTTGTGAGAGACAGTCATCCTAATGATCGCAAACACTGGTGACTGGCTGTGCTACCCTCTGACGTGGGCACAGTATATCCTCAGTCTGATTAGACATCAGGAGGTGGTGAGACAATAGTATGAACCAGCATACACAATAACGCATTTTAAGTATGTTTTCTACATACTTAAAAATCTAGTTCTAGGAAATTGCCATAAAATAAAACTGCATAAAATACGCATTCAAACAAGACTGTTTACTAAGTCAGGAGTTGACACAAAATGGACATTTCACATTTCTGGCCTAAATGCCCCAATAACTCAATTATTTTGGTCTAAAAAATGTAAATTCCTTGGAAAATTCCAGATTTAGGAAATGACGAGCACAGTTCTGCTTATTTAAAGGGACACTCCAGGCACCAATACGACATTAATGCATTTGATAGCTTTAATCTCTTCAACATGCTGTATTTTTTTTCACACAAGACGTTTGCTAAGTGTCACGCTTTGCTCCGAGTCACATGAGCCTCATTAAATGCCATCTTGCTTCAAGCCCTTTCGATTTTATAGTCCTCTAGCTTGCCCTTAATCTTGTCTAATTGGTCGCCCAAGTCCCTTTAATCATTATTAGTCCTCAAACTGTGTTCTTAAAGGAACACTATAACGTCAGGAATACAAACGTATATTCCTGACACTATAGTTTTAAAAACATCGGTTAGGTACCCCATTACCTGCATTTAAAAAGGTGTTAAACTCATCTTTTTTTCGAGAGCAGAGTGAGTCTCACAACGACTGGCTCTCTTCTGCCTCCTTGGCAGAGATCAAACTTGACGATCTCAACCAATCCACTGCTTTCAAATAGGAAAGCATTGAGAAGCTATTGCGCATGCACAGCAAAACGCCACTCTCTGATGATCAGCATCTCCTTTCTGTTTAGAGGGGCAATATAGTCATCCAGAAATCTTTGTCTTAACGAAGAGATCTGGGTGCAGTGTCCCTGTCCTTTTAACTCTGCAAGGTAAAATATTTTGATTACATTGAAAGGTTAAAAGTGACACTTCAGAACCCTAAAGCACTTTAGATTGCTGAAAAGCTTTATGTGTGGATAGTGTGTCCACTTTTTCATTTTGCAAAACATGCAGATTTCACCCCCCCTTCCCGGCTTTTAATCATACAAGTGGTCCTGGTACTTCCTGGATTAGTTAGATCAGTGGAGCGAAACACAGGAATCAGTTTATTTCTCTGAGCACCTGCCTTGCAAACGGTTTTAGGATAGACACCCAATAAAAAAATGCATAATTAAATGTATGCAAGTTTTCATTTCTAAACATTCAACTAAACAGTGATTTTTACTTATTTTGCATGTAGGCAGTGTAGTTACTTTCACTCCTTCTCTAGTGCCTGTTAGTATAACAATAACTAGAAATGCTTTTGCTGCACTGAGAGAGTAAAACTGGTTCACGTGACGCGGAAGTCCAATAGGAAAGCATTAATTCAATGCACCTAATTCTCATTATGTCCCCAATGCTCCTCTATGACGAGAATTGGAATGGTCATAGCCAGAGGAGATGGGGGTAAGCAGCTGGAAAGGTGGAGCCTGTCGCTGGAAAAGTTGGGTAAATCTGAAAAAGAGTAGGGACATGAAGACACAGATTTGTATTCCTAACGTTATTGTGTTCCTTTAAGTAAGCCGAGATCTTAAAAGTATTTGTAATGCTGCTTCTATTAAAAAAAAAAACAAGCAGAAGTCTAAAGTATTTCTGCCTAACGTTACTAAAAAATAGAAAAGTAAAATTACAATAAAATAAAGATTGCTTTCAACAAGACAGCGCATATTTCAACCTTTACTGTTCCGAGAATTCAGCATTTTATTGCTGACAAGAGGCTCTCCTTAATTTATTAACATCACATATTTTTTTAATAATCTTTGATTACGGCTTGAATGCTGTATTCTTATTAGCTGAAAACACTAAGTAGTTTCTCTTTCGCTCTTCTGTTGTGATTTTCTTTAAAGGATTACTCCAAGCACCAGGACCACTTCAGTGATTTGAAGTGGTCATGGTGCTTGGAGTCTATATCTGCAGCATTTCCCTATTAAATGCAGCACATACTGAGGTGAACCCCTTTGCTATCGGAGTTGTTATAAGAACTCCGGGCTGATCTATGTCAATTCTGTGCATAGTTCTATACACAGAGGGGCATTTTTAGTAACAAATACAGTAATGTTTAATCCCTGACTTGGGACCCCAAAATGGGTCCTCACTGACAAGGACATATCAGGACAGACAAAATGTTTACTGTAGCAGAACAGCTTTTCCCAGTGCAGCTGGTCCCTTTGATGGTGGGGAAAGTCTGATCAAAGTATTTTGCTAAATTTATTTCAATGTCAATAAGAATGCATTTGAAAAGTAGACTTTTCATCCATTTCTTTTAAATTGTTTCCTTGAAGAATGGGTTGCCAAGCTAGCGTCATGTTAAGGACCACTGATCTACAACATAATATTACATCTAAAAGAACGAAAAGCATAATTGACATCATATTTTACAAGATGATAAACATATGTTAATTATCATGAATATCTAGCATGTCAACCAAGTGAATTCTTGTAATACATTTTTGTCCTGTACACATACTTTGGGAGAGAGGTCAGTTGCAGACAGCCAACAGGAAATCACTAGGGGTGTACACTTGCTTACGAGTCACGGTGTAAGTCCTGGGGACATTAATTATTTGTGGTTGCATGGATGGTGGGTTTGATCCATATGACCTCAGCCAACATAAGACAAAAAAACAAGCGACAGTCCATCATTAAAGCATTGAGAGTCAACTAAAGATTATATTTAAAAGGGCAAAAAGAATAAAAGAATTGCTTTGCTGTAGCTATACCAGGTCTAGACTATTGAGTCAAGGTCTCATTTCTTATAGAAGATTCAAGTTAACAGTATATCACCCCAGAACATGTATATTGTTTTCTAAAAGACCATAAAAGACAGTGACTCAGAGTTGTCTGTATGTGTCACTACTGAGAGTGGGCGAAAAGCTCGTCTTCAGCACCAAGGAACTAAATATTGGATAAACCACCTTATTCTCACGGGAAAAAAAAAATAAGTGTTTTGTAGAAGAAACCACGATGTACCATTATGTTCCTCATGGATATGACGACTAATGTAGACTTCATGAGATGAGGAGGTGGAGACTACATCATTAACATGATTGTTAATAGGGCCTGTAAGCAAGGAGCCATGTGACCCAAACAACTGGGGATTTAGGAGTCAGTGAATATACTAAATCACTGTTGAAGTAGAGTTTTACTTTCTTAATAAAGTCTTATAAAATACTTACTAAATATACTATATACTAAAAAAATACAACTAAATGACCTTTTCGATCCTGCGTATTGCCCTCTCTCGTGTCCAAATTAAAAAGGGTTTGCTATTTTCACTCAAATTCTTTGTGTCTTCATATTTAGAGCATACGTAGCTCTAGCACAACATTTCCATGGGCCGCCTTTAGTCCACTTTTGTGGGCAGCAACCTTCTCTTTTGCACTGGCCCTGTTGGTAAAACCTCAGACCGTTTCTCTAAACCTGGCACAGCCTGTCTGTTGGATGTCAGACGTCCGATAGGTCTTCTTCCTGTTGAGGTAGCCATCTTGGGACTAGGACTTGGGGAGGAAAGAGGGGAATGCGTTCTACAGAGGCTTGAAGATGAGCGATATAACAGCTTGTAAGCGTATTCTCTTGCAGACAGACATCGGCATAGAGCCAATGCTGATAGTCTGTCTGACAGGAGGGGAGCACGGTTGACTAACGATTTCTAGCACAATGTATAGAATCATAAGGGGAAATAAATCAAGGAGAAGTGTAAAGAAATTTCCTCGAACTTAGACGAACGCAGGAGAGCAGGGAATCCCTCTAATTTCCACTACGGCTCACACTTACCACCCTGCGAGAGAGCTGGTTGTAAGTGTGAGCCGCCGTAAAATAGATAGGTTGCAAAACGAGGACCACCTGTATTACAAAAAAAACTGATCAAAGGGACACTGAAGGCACCAGAACCATTTCAACTGATTGAGTTTAGCCAAGATACTTGGTGTTCTACAGCAAGATCTCCAATGAGGATATGGAGGAGGTGTAATAGTGCTCTCCCTCACACCATACCAGCAGTAGGCAGACAATGTCAGCTGAGCACTGTCAGCCTATCACTGCCTGCAATCCCTGGTATGAATTGGTATGGCACAAGGCAAAGCAGAACTATGACTTCCCATATCTTTATTGGGAAATCAACTGCAGGCTTCTGAGGAATCTTTGCTAACTGATGAGTAAATCATATAACAGTGATGCAGGACCCGGCACTCTCAGACACTACACACTACAATCACTTAGTGATTAGTGGAAGTGGTAACGGTGCCTACAATGTCCCTTTAAAATCACATTACTTCCTAAATGTTAACAATTATGGCATATAAAATCTAAAATTCATTTCTGTTTTAAAATCTGAATTTCCACACTGGTCGAAATGATCGAGGGTGGGAAACTCTTCCATGCAAAAACGATATAATTAGAAACATAGAATGTGACGGCAGATAAGAACCATTTACTATTAGCAAGACAAATAAACAGATGAAATAGAGTTTAGGAAGAATTTAAAGTTTAAGAGTGAGCAATAAAAAACTGAGAAGCTCAAAAACGGATGGTATAGTACAGGAGAACCATAAATCCAATTACAAAATCCAACCAACCATCTATACATTAATAGGAAAACCAAACAGGAATTGGTTGAGTTAAAATATTGACTCTTTATTAACAAATCATTAAAACAAAAACATCACAGACATTCTTCTCCCCCAGGTTAATGATTTTTTTGATCGCTTGCAAGACAAGGCATCTGACGCATTGCATCATAAATGCACTCAGTGATAGACTAATCTGATTCATAGCTGGAAGGCTACACAAATAGCCAGCTTATATTCTATAAAACTCATAAAAAGCTATATAAATCACCCAAACAAGAAAACAAGGGGGAAAAATCGAGTGGGCAGACAACAGCAACCAGAGGCATTTGTTTTCTACATGAAAAAATCCAGTTCTAGGAAATTGCCATAAAATAAAACTGCATAAAATACACATTCAAACAGGACTGTTTACTAAGTCAGGAGTTTGTGTGTATGGGGAGCTATTGTGTGGTGTGGGGTCTGTGGGAGTAGGAGTGCAAGTTAATAAATATCTTTTTTTTTATTATTAAAAATAAATATGATGTCCGCCCCCCCCCCCTGCTTATCTTTGTCTGGGAGAGGGGACATTCCCTACAATCCCTGGTGGTCCTGGTGGTGACAGTGAACTCTAGCAGCCTGAGGAGCTACTAGAGTTCACTCTCGCAAGATTCGGAACGTTGCTGTGGTAACCACAGCAACGCTCTGAGTTTGCGAGAGGAGAACCCGGCAGAGCTGCAGGTTAGAGCTCCCCGGGTCCTCTCTCCCTCCCTCCCCTGCCGCCTGCCAGCAGAGTGCTAGTGGGCCGGAGAGGGAGATCTCTGATCTCCCCTTCAGTCCTGCAGAGCCGGCAGGGGAGAGCACAGTTCCCGGTGCTATCATCATGGCACCGGGAAAATAACTTGTGGCTCCCCTGTGTGCCCCAGGGCACCGCGGCACACAGTTTGTGAACCGCTGGTGTACAGTATATATTGTGTATGAAGTATAAAGATTATAAATATATTGTGTATTAAGTATAGAGATTACAAATATATTGTGTAAACTATAAATATATTGTGAATGAAATATACAGAGTATAAATATATTGTGTATGAAGTATACAGATTAGGGATCGACCGATTATCGGTCTGGCCAATGTTGTGTATTTTCAGCATTACACTACACAAACACACACACTACACAAATACACATACTGCATTCACTAATCAAATACTCTCACTTTACACATATATTCTTGAAAACAAAAAAATTCTGACAGGTATGTATATTTTGTGCATTTACGTTAAGAAAAATAAAGATTGGCAAAAAATAAAATAATAAACATGTTCAGTTAACGGTAGATTTGTGTAGAAATAGTTTGTTTTTAAATGGTAAATGTACAGAATATCGGTATCAGAGTATAAATATATTGTGCATATAGTATATAGAGTATAAATATATTGTGTGTATACAGTATACAGAGTATAAATATATTGTGTATATAGTATACAGAGTATTAATATATTGTGTATTTAGTATAGAGTATAAATATATTGTGTATATAGTATACAGAGTATTAATATATTGTGTATACAGTATACAGAGTATAAATATATTGTGTGTATACAGTATACAGAGTATAAATATATTGTGTATACAGAGTATAAATATATTGTGTATATAGTATACAGAGTATTAATATATTGTGTATATAGTATACAGAGTATTAATATATTGTGTATTTAGTATACAGAGTATAAATTTATTGGGTATATAGTATACAGAGTATTAATATATTGTGTATTTAGTATACAGAGTATAAATATATTGTGTATATAGTATACAGAGTATTAATATATTGTGTATATAGTATACAGAGTATAAATATATTGTGTATATAGTATACAGAGTATTAATATATTGTGAGTATACAGATAAATATATTGTGTATATAGTATACAGAGTATAAATATATTGTGTATATAGTATACAGAGTATTAATATATTGTGTATTTAGTATAGAGTATAAATATATTGTGTATATAGTATACAGAGTATTAATATATTGTGTATACAGTATACAGAGTATAAATATATTGTGTGTATACAGTATACAGAGTATAAATATATTGTGTATACAGAGTATAAATATATTGTGTATATAGTATACAGAGTATTAATATATTGTGTATATAGTATACAGAGTATAAATATATTGTGTATACAGTATACATAGTATAAATATATTGTGTATATAGTATACAGAGTATAAATATATTGTGTGTATACAGTATACATAGTATAAATATATTGTGTATATAGTATACAGAGTATAAATATATTGTGTATACAGAGTATAAATATATTGTGTATATAGTATACAGAGTATAAATATATTGTGTATACAGAGTATAAATATATTGTGTATATAGTATACAGAGTATTAATATATTGTGTATTTAGTATACAGAGTATAAATATATTGTGTATATAGTATACAGATTATTAATATATTGTGTATATAGTATACAGAGTATAAATATATTGTGTATACAGTATACAGAGTATTAATATATTGTGTATACAGTATACAGAGTATAAATATATTGTGTATACAGAGTATAAATATATTGTGTATATAGTATACAGAGTATTAATATATTGTGTATTTAGTATACAGAGTATTAATATATTGTGTATATAGTATACAGAGTATAAATATATTGTGTATATAGTATACAGAGTATTAATATATTGTGTATATAGTATACATTGTATAAATATATTGTGTATACAGAGTATAAATATATTGTGTATATAGTATACAGAGTATTAATATATTGTGTATATAGTATACAGAGTATAAATATATTGTGTATATAGTATACAGAGTATAAATATATTGTGTATATAGTATACAGAGTATTAATATATTGTGTATATAGTATACAGAGTATAAATATATTGTGTATATAGTATACAGAGTATTAATATATTGTGTATATAGTATACAGAGTATAAATATATTGTGTATATAGTATACAGAGTATAAATATATTGTGTATATAGTATACAGAGTATTAATATATTGTGTATATAGTATACAGAATATAAATATATTGTGTATACAGTATACAGAGTATAAATATATTGTGTATACAGAGTATAAATATATTGTGTATATAGTATACAGAGTATTAATATATTGTGTATATAGTATACAGAGTATAAATATATTGTGTATACAGTATACATAGTATTAATATATTGTGTATATAGTATACAGAGTATTAATATATTGTGTATATAGTATACAGAGTATAAATATATTGTGTATTTAGTATACAGAGTATTAATATATTGTGTATATAGTATACAGAGTATAAATATATTGTGTATATAGTATACAGAGTATTAATATATTGTGTATATAGTATACAGAGTATTAATATATTGTGTATATAGTATACAGAGTATAAATATATTGTATATAGGTATACAGAGTAATAATATATTAAAAGTATATAGTATATAGAGTATAAATATATTGTGTGTATATAGTATACAGAGTATTAATATATTGTGTATATAGTATACAGAGTATTAATATATTGTGTATATAGTATACAGAGTATAAATATATTGTGTATATAGTATACAGAGTATTAATATATTGTGTATATAGTATACAGAGTATTAATATATTGTGTATATAGTATACAGAGTATAAATATATTGTGTATATAGTATACAGAGTATTAATATATTGTGTATATAGTATACAGAGTATAAATATATTGTGTATACAGTATACATAGTATAAATATATTGTGTATATAGTATACAGAGTATAAATATATTGTGTGTATACAGTATACATAGTATAAATATATTGTGTATATAGTATACAGAGTATAAATATATTGTGTATACAGAGTATAAATATATTGTGTATATAGTATACAGAGTATAAATATATTGTGTATACAGAGTATAAATATATTGTGTATATAGTATACAGAGTATTAATATATTGTGTATTTAGTATACAGAGTATAAATATATTGTGTATATAGTATACAGATTATTAATATATTGTGTATATAGTATACAGAGTATAAATATATTGTGTATACAGTATACAGAGTATTAATATATTGTGTATACAGTATACAGAGTATAAATATATTGTGTATACAGAGTATAAATATATTGTGTATATAGTATACAGAGTATTAATATATTGTGTATTTAGTATACAGAGTATTAATATATTGTGTATATAGTATACAGAGTATAAATATATTGTGTATATAGTATACAGAGTATTAATATATTGTGTATACAGTATACAGAGTATAAATATATTGTGTATACAGAGTATAAATATATTGTGTATATAGTATACAGAGTATTAATATATTGTGTATTTAGTATACAGAGTATTAATATATTGTGTATATAGTATACAGAGTATAAATATATTGTGTATATAGTATACATTGTATAAATATATTGTGTATACAGTATACAGAGTATAAATATATTGTGTATACAGTATACAGAGTATAAATATATTGTGTGTATACAGAGTATAAATATATTGTGTATTTAGTATACAGAGTATTAATATATTGTGTATATAGTATACAGATTGTGTGTGTGTGTGGGGGGGGGGGGTATAATAACAGTGCAGTGTTTGGTATCCCAGTAGCTTGATATTGTATTATGTTTATGTGTATAATGTATTGTTACAGTAAGGCAGGCCATTCAGAGGATAGCTGTGTTTAGTGTGATGTTTCCCATACTCCATAGAGAGCCATGCATTGCTATGGACACTGTATGGCTGTATACAGAGTATAAATATATTGTGTATATAGTATACAGAGTATAAATATATTGTGTATATGGTATACAGGGTATAAATATATTGTGTATAGAGTATACAGAGTATAAATATATTGTGTATATAGTATACAGAGTATTAATATATTGTGTGTATAGTATACAGAGTATAAATATATTGTGTATACAGTATACAGAGTATTAATATATTGTGTATGCAGTATACAGAGTATAAATATATTGTGTATATAGTATACAGAGTATTAATATATTGTGTATATAGTATACAGGGTATAAATATATTGTGTGTATAGTATACAGAGTATAAATATATTGTGTATGCAGTATACAGAGTATAAATATATTGTGTATATAGTATACAGAGTATAAATATATTGTGTATACAGTATACAGAGTATTAATATATTGTGTATGCAGTATACAGAGTATAAATATATTGTGTATATAGTATACAGAGTATTAATATATTGTGTGTATAGTATACAGAGTATAAATATATTGTGTATATAGTATACAGAGTATTAATATATTGTGTATATAGTATACAGGGTATAAATATATTGTGTGTATAGTATACAGAGTATAAATATATTGTGTATGCAGTATACAGAGTATAAATATATTGTGTATATAGTATACAGAGTATAAATATATTGTGTATATAGTATACAGAGTATTAATATATTGTGTATACAGTATACAGAGTATAAATATATTGTGTATACAGTATACAGAGTATTAATATATTGTGTATATAGTATACAGAGTATTAATATATTGTGTATACAGTATAGAGAGTATAAATATATTGTGTATACAGTATACAGAGTATAAATATATTGTGTATAGAGTATACAGAGTATAAATATATTGTGTATACAGTATACATAGTATAAATATATTGTGTATGCAGTATACAGAGTATAAATATATTGTGTATACAGTATACAGAGTATAAATATATTGTGTGTATACAGTATACAGAGTATTAATATATTGTGTATACAGTATACAGAGTATAAATATATTGTGTATATAGTATACAGAGTATTAATATATTGTGTATATAGTATAAAGAGTATAAATATATTGTGTATACAGTATACATAGTATAAATATATTGTGTATGCAGTATACAGAGTATAAATATATTGTGTATACAGTATACAGAGTATTAATATATTGTGTATATAGTATACAGAGTATAAATATATTGTGTATACAGTATACATAGTATAAATATATTGTGTATGCAGTATACAGAGTATTAATATATTGTGTATACAGTATACAGAGTATTAATATATTGTGTATATAGTATACAGAGTATAAATATATTGTGTGTATACAGTATACATAGTATAAATATATTGTGTATATAGTATACAGAGTATAAATATATTGTGTATACAGTATACAGAGTATAAATATATTGTGTATATAGTATACAGAGTATAAATATATTGTGTGTATACAGTATACAGAGTATAAATATATTGTGTATACAGTATACATAGTATAAATATATTGTGTATATAGTATACAGAGTATAAATATATTGTGTATATAGTATACAGAGTATTAATATATTGTGTATATAGTATACAGAGTATAAATATATTGTGTATATAGTATACAGAGTATAAATATATTGTGTATATAGTATACAGAGTATTAATATATTGTGTATATAGTATACAGAGTATAAATATATTGTGTATACAGTATACATAGTATAAATATATTGTGTATATAGTATACAGAGTATAAATATATTGTGTGTATACAGTATACAGAGTATAAATATATTGTGTATATAGTATACAGAGTATTAATATATTGTGTATACAGTATACAGAGTATTAATATATTGTGTGTATACAGTATACAGAGTATAAATATATTGTGTATACAGTATACAGAGTATTAATATATTGTGTATATAGTATACAGAGTATTAATATATTGTGTATACAGTATACAGAGTATTAATATATTGTGTATATAGTATACAGAGTATTAATATATTGTGTATAGAGTATACAGAGCATAAATATATTGTGTATACAGTATACAGAGTATTAATATATTGTGTATACAGTATACAGAGTATAAATATATTGTGTATTTAGTATACAGAGTATTAATATATTGTGTATATAGTATACAGAGTATAAATATATTGTGTATGCAGTATACAGAGTATTAATATATTGTGTATACAGTATACAGAGTATAAATATATTGTGTATATAGTATACAGAGTATTAATATATTGTGTATATAGTATACAGAGTATAAATATATTGTGTATACAGTATACAGAGTATTAATATATTGTGTATATAGTATACAGAATATAAATATATTGTGTATACAGTATACAGAGTATAAATATATTGTGTATATAGTATACAGAGTATAAATATATTGTGTATACAGTATACAGAGTATTAATATATTGTGTATACAGTATACATAGTATAAATATATTGTGTATATAGTATACAGAGTATAAATATATTGTGTATATAGTATACAGAGTATAAATATATTGTGTATACAGTATACAGAGTATTAATATATTGTGTATACAGTATACAGAGTATTAATATATTGTGTATACAGTATACATAGTATAAATATATTGTGTATATAGTATACAGAGTATAAATATATTGTGTATTTAGTGTGATGTTCCCCATACTCCATAGAGAGCCATGCATTGCTATGGACATTGTTATGGCTGGATACAGTACCAGGTATGGTGGATAAAGCTACTCTGGTAAATTAAACTCCCTCACAGCCACATACAGCTATATACAGCTAATATAAACACTGATACATATTATATGAAGAGGACTCAGTCCTTCACGTTTCCCTCTATCCCACTAACCTTTCTTTGATTACACCGCACTTAAATCCTCAAACAGCAGTCCGCCATGATGCTACCTCTCGAATCCTATTGGCTGAGCGGCACGTCCGTGGGCACGCACTACGCGTCGCCGCATTGAATGCCGGGAGTTGTAGTTTTCTTTTCTTGTGGTCCAATGGGACCTGAATCTTAGCTGGATACAGTATAGATGTTTCTAGGTGTTTATGCTAGAATTAAATGTTTGGTGTTGTTGTTGTTGTTTTTTTTATATTTTTTATTTAGTTATATTCATATCTGTGTTTCTACATCATCTCTTGTATTTTACTTTATTTTTTTTAAACAAACCCTTACGGTCTACAGTGCATTATGCAGTGGTGGCCAAATATAGACCCCAGAGCTATTACATAATTACATCTCCATTAATTTATTGCCAGTCTGTAAGCTAGAGCTGTTATGAAAAACACCTTAGGCCATCAATCACCCCACTGGCCATGGCTTATGTCATAAAATAGTGAGGATATCCAATAATATATCATCAAGTGTCCCTATTTAGGAGGGACAGTCCCTATTTTGGGCCCAAATCCCTCTGTCCCTCTTCTCGGTTGTAATGACCCTCTTTTCTTCAAGCTCCATTTTGTTGGTGTGTGCGAGTGTATAAACAGAGCTCTACAGCAATAGTACTCCCAGTAATGGTCTTTAAACTACATTAAGTCACCATAATTTCTCAGAAAGGTGGGAGGTGGGAGGATCTGGGAGGGAGGGTCTGCTGCTGATTGGGTGGAATGTGTCTGCTGACTGTGAGGTACAAGGTCAAAGTTTACTCAATGATGAGTCCGTGGCGAACCGTTCGGGACATCACTAATAGGGATCAAAGAATCATGACATGATATAAACGGGCATGCCTTTCTGGGCAATGCTTGTGGTTTTTGCTATATAATTGTCTTGTCAGAATTCTGTTTAGAATGTCTCCCCTCTGATCAGTGTCCAGTAAACAACATTTTGTTGGAATCTCTTGTCTTGAAATTTGGTTGCTGTCAGGAGAAACCTGTCAACAGTGGGATTGATTTTACTGATGGATTGTAAGGAAACGTGATTGGCAACTGAAACAGGACCTTGCTTTAACCCCTTCCCGACATTAGGGTATGCTATGCCATCCTACAAATGGAGGGTTTTAACCTCTGCTAGAGGGGCATAGCACGCCTTAATAATTCCCAGATTTTACTATTAACATGACGTAAAGTCATGATTTTATTAATGACACGGTGGTGGGTATTATGCTTTCTCTTTCCTTTAATTTCCCTTAGCAGCAAAGAGAAATATATACAAAGAGAATAAGAATAAAACATACGATTGCATAGTAACAGTGCAACCAACCACCACACCACATATAGTATATCAGGTGTTGCACTCCTAAACTCCTCCTCTTTCTGTAGCGATCCCAAGACCAGCAGAACCGCAAACGTAGAACAGAACACAACAGGAAACAGGATAATCGACGTACACATCCTTCCTCTGTGGGATAACGAAACTTCCCAAGACTTCGTAATGGGAAAGGAAGTATTCAAGCTAAGAGAAGATAAAAAATGGTAATATCGAAAGTCTGTGATTCGACTTCTGCGAATGTGCGTAACAGTATTTAAAGGACCACTATAGTGCCAGGAAAACAAACTTGTTTTCCTGGTACTATAGGGTCTTTAGGTCCCCCTCACCCTCAGGGTCCCACTCCCGCTTGGCTGAAGGGGTTTAAACCCCTTCAGCCACTTACCTTTCTCCAGCGCCGGGCTCCCTCTGTGCTGGGGAACTCTACTCCTCCTGCCGACGTCAGCGCCGAATGCGCATGCGCATTAAGAGCCATGCGTGCATTCAAACCGCCCATAGGAAAGCATTACTCAATATAAGTTCAATCTAAGTGTATATTGATATTAACGTATAATTAGATATATACTGATATTAAAATACACTTAGAATAAAATATATATATACACATTTCATTCTAAGTGTATTTTGATATTAGAAATAACTAAATACAGTATATAAATTTGATTCTAAATGTATTTTAGATATTATGTACATGGAGGTGGGAGGGTCTGGGAGGGAGGGTCTGCTGCTGATTGGCTGGAATGTGTCTGCTGACTGTGAGGTACAAGGTCAAAGTTTACTCAATGATGAGTCCGTGGCGAACCGTTCGTGAACCGTTCGGCGAACCTTTCGGGACATCACTATTAGTGAATGCTGCATAGCAAGTGATATTATTCAGGATCTTATCTTTTTGACAATTCGTGCAATTTGTGGTACATTTATAGTTAAATGAATGAGCCAAATGGTTTTCTGATTTCATGGAGGGACTATCTTTTTTCTGTGTTTTTGTGTGTGTGCAGGGGGTGTGTTATGAATTATACAATAACCAAAATTGTTGATCAATGGATAATTGAGGAAGATTAATAGTTATATGGATAATTGAGGATGTAATGTAAATTTTACATGCCCAACAGATTTCAGGATATGTTTTTTCAAAACTGGATGTTATTTTCTGTACCGGGTGTGTAACATCATTTCCTCATCTCCTCACAAACAGACACCCAAACGAACATCGAATTAAACAATTTAACAAGTATATTATTTTAATGGGAATGTTATTATACAGAAAAGACAGACCTGCGTTTGAGGCCAGATTCCAGATTTCTAGACTTGAAATTAGATTAACATATAGAGAGTAAAAGGAAGTAAAAGCCAGTGACAGATACCTTCTAGGTAGCAGAACTGCAAGTTTTAGCAACAGATTTAAGATGCACTGTCCCAAGGGAGCTAAAGAATCAGTCTTCAAATAGCTGCCTCTAAGATATGACTACCCAGCTTATTGTAGTCAACAAAATTTTTTTCTGTTTATGAACGCCTGCTATACAATATAAATAAGGACTTAGTAGGACTTTCAGGTAAAAAAAAAACCTGTCTATTATTTATACTGGTAAATTTGATAGCAAACATATGACAGCATTTTCTTTTACGACTTTAGGATGTTACTGTATGTCCCAGCTATAATGGGCTTTAAAGATCTTGGGTATTATTGACATGTCCTGCAGTTTTTTGTGAACATGGTTAAATCCCTGCTCACACCAGGGAGTCCTAGGTATCATTCGACATCTGGAGATCCCCTATGTCAGCTGAGGCCATTTTAAGTGGCCCCAGACTTTTTGATGATCTGCATGCAGACCTAAAAGTCTGCACCAAGTAGCTCTATGAATAGATTGCATGTATCAATCGATACCTGGGGCTCCATTCTGTCAGCTGAGGCCATTTTGAGGCGCCCCAGACTTTTTGATGAGCTGTATGGCGCACTGGAAGTCAGCTGCAAGCAGCTCTTTAAATAGGCATTTAAATGCCTATGAAAAGATTGCGGTGTGAGCAGAGTTAAATCCCTACTCACACCAGGAAACACAGGCATCAATGTATACCTGGGGCTCCCTTCTGCCAGCTGGGGCCATTTTTAGTGGCCCCAGACTGACTCATGAGCTTCATGCTCATCTCCCTGCCTGTCCCCAGTTGATTTTGATTGGTGCTGGGCTTTGCCAGCTGCCCAGCACAGATCACAGTCAAGCAGGCTCCATTCAATTAATTACACTGACTGTAATTATGAAAATAGCCAGTAGATGGCAGTTACAGACCACTATCTACTGTTTTAACTAGAATTGATGTTAGCAGAGGGTTTTCTAAGGGTTAGTGGTGGGGTTAGGTTTATGGTAAGGTTAGGGATAGATTTAGAGGAGTAGGGTAGCTAGTGGTAGGGTTGGGGTTAGCTGTAGGGTTAGTGTTAGGTAGGGTAAGGGTTAATGCTGAGTTTTGGTCAATGCTGTTTTAAGGTTATGGATAGTTTAGTGTTAAAGGTATACAGTAAGGATTAGTGTAAGCATAGGGCTAGGGCTAGTGTAGCACTCATGGGGGGAGGGGGTGTAAAGGGTTAACATTAACTACGAAAAATATGAGATATTTAACAGTCAGGACTGGTAGAGTGGTTGAGTTCAATTTCTTTAGTTATACTAGATGTGTAAAAATGAATATAGACAAGAATGTGAAAGAAGTGTCATTAAAACATTTTGTTTGTAATGGCCTGGGGTTACTCTGGATGAGTATCTCCTTTATTTCTAGGCTTTCTCTGCTATTACCGGACCATCCGTTAGCGCCTTGGTGAGTTCAAGTGCTTGGTGCCATAAGGAAGGCTCAGATGACCATCTCAACGTAATCTGACCATTTGGAAGTGAAATGTAGCAAGTGATTATAGCAGTGATTATAGCCTTTACCCCACACCACGAGTTGAGACTAAACGTAGGGTTAAACAGAACTAACTTTATTGCAGCTGCGCAGATGTATTTATACCAACAGAGAATCTATAGCATACGACAGTGTATTAACAGCACGTACAGTTCCCCATCAGGTCCTCTTCCCATAACCCCTTGCTATTCTTGATGAAAACAACCCTCAGCCCCACCAAAACAAGCCAATAAGCTACGCCATTTTGTTCATATCACTCTTGTTAACAAAACATTTGGATAGAGCACATACGTCGTCGTTCTCTAGAGTAAATATAACACAAACAGCCTGAAATATACAGATTTATGGACACAATGGACGCCCCTCATAAAATTACCCCCCAAGGGAGAGGAACACCTGTCTAAGTAGCACCATGTGTATTCCATGGGTAGGCAACCTTACTACACCTCCCACAGCGGCGTACATAGCACGGTCGCAGGGGTCGCAGCTGCGACCGGGCACGGCACTCCAGGGGGCCCAGCCGCCCTGCGGACCCCTGCAACTGGGTACCAGGCCTGCTGCCACATTTTGGGGCCCCGGCCCACGCGTGTCTGTGTCTCTGTATGTGTGTCTGTATGTCTGTGTGTGTGTCTCTGTATGTACGTGTGTGTGTCTCTGTATGTGTGTGTGTCTATGTGTGTGTGTGCCTGTGTCTCTGTATGTATGTGTCTGTGTGTAATTATGCGTGTGTGTCTGTATGTATGTGTCTGTCGAGGGATGTATGTGTGTGTCTGTCTGTCTGTGTGTATGTTTGTGTGTGTGTCTGTATGTGTGTATGTGTCAGGGAGGATGGGGGTGCACGGATCGGGGGAGAGAGAGGAGCACGGATCGGGGGAGAGAGGGGAGGGAGGGGGGGGCCCACGGATCAGTTTCGCACCGGGCCCCCATGGATTGTGTTTACGCCACTGACCTCCCATGATGCTTTGCCAGCATTATGTCTATGAGAGTATTATTGGAGATGTAGTCTGTATCATTTGGAGTGCCGAAGGTTGCTTAACCCTGATGTAGACTAAGATTTAATACACTACATTCCTGAAAATAACCCTTACACAGTGTGCGATGGACAGGAACAATTGAATAACACTGTGTTTGTACCTCTATTGCTTTTAAATATTTCCATTTATCCTGTTAGCTTAGTGGAGCTAATGAATTTTACTTGAAGGAGCTTCCAGCATCAGGAGAGGGGGCAGGTACCAGACTGGGCCCAGGTAAGTTGTCAAACACATCTTAATCGGTGTGGCTACTTACTCTGAGAGGGTACTAGAACACTCCTGGCACCAGAACCACTACAGTAGGCTGTAGTGGTTATCGTGCTTGGATTAGAAACATAGAATATGACGGCAGATAAGAATCATTCGGCCCATCTAGTCTGCCCAATTTTCTAAATACTTTCATTAGTCTTATAGTTAGGATAGCCTATCCCACGCATGCTTAAACTCTTTTACTGTGTTAACCTCTACCACTTCGTCTGGAAGGCTATTCCATGCATCCACTACCCTCTCAGTAAAGTAATACTTCCTGTCCTGATGTTATATAGAAACATATATAATGTTCTTTTAATAAGCAGTGGTTCCATAGTGAAGATTTTGCAGACTTCATTTTCAAATGTTCTTAAAGACAGAATCAATAAAAGTTACACAGTACCAATAATTTTCTAACTAGGGACGGACAAGCTTATTGTTTTGTGGGGAAAAGTGTCCCAGCAGTGCTGTCAGTTTTGTTTGGTAAGCAATAGTGATTTTTGAGTAAGTAATTTGTCTTACTATGCAAGAAATAGTATAAATTATGTCCTGACAGTTTTAAAGACAAAAACAACTGTGTGCATAGCAGTGCATTGCAAGTATTCACCCCCTCTGATAGCTCAAATATCATTTGTAGTGTTACATCCTGGAATTAAAATAAAATGTTTTGTGGTATTTATCAATTGATCCAACCCTGATCTCGCCTAACTCCTAAAGGGCAACAATACCCAAACCGGCATACTTTTTAATGTATAGAATTAATTGTTGCAAAAAAATATGTATTTATTAAAGGATCACTATAGTGTCAGGAAAACAAATCGGTTTTCCTGACACTATAGTACCCTGAGGGTGCCCCCACCCTCAGGGTCTCCTTCCCGTGGTTAAAACCCCTTCAGTTACTCACCTTCTTCCACCGCCGGGCTCCCTTACCTCCTCTCCCTCCGACGTCAGCTGCCCCGGGCTCCCTCGGCGCTGGTGACCTCTTCTCCTCCGCCGACGTCAGCGGAGCCGAATGCGCATGCGCAGCAAGTGCTGCGCACGCATTCAAAGTGTCCATAGGAAAGCATTTTTAAATGCTTTCCTATGGACGCGCTGCGTGATGGAGGCATAATATGCCTCCAGCGTCGCAGATGCGCATCTAGTGGCTGTCCGGAAGACAGCCACTAGAGGTTGGCTTAACCCCAAATGTAAACATAGCAGTTTCTCTGAAACTGCTATGTTTACAGCAGGCAGGGTTAACCCTAGATGGACCTGGCACCCAGACCACTTCATTGAGCTGAAGTGGTCTAGGTGACTACAGTGTCCCTTTAAAGCCTTTGGTGTCTTGGATCTCGGAACCTGGACTGCTGCAAAACATGTTTTCAGACAAATGTATGGATATTATAGACCTCATCCCTGTCGATCTGGGAACTCTGACAAATCGGTTGAAACATTATTTCTACTGACAGATGTTAATGAGAGATGGTGAGTTTTATCCAAAAAGTAATATTTCCAGTCCCATTCCTATTGTGGGGTGTAAGTGTTTACATTTAAAGGGGCACTCCAAGCACCATAACCACTCAGCTGACACGCTCAGCCTGATGAGTTGCCCTTGCACTGCAGGGCTTTGCTCAGGGATCTTACGGCAGGCCCATGCAGGCGGTGATCTCGGGTAAGCTTTCATGCCCAGGATGGGCGTGGGAACCCCCACAAATCTGGGGGTATATTATTTTTACTCGCCGACCGCCGGGTATATTCTTATTCAGTAAACAGGGAGTTGTTTATAACGAGAGAGAGAGATTTTCTCCCATCAAAAATAAATATGCAAAAGGAACAGTTCTTTCTTTATCAGGTAACATAAATTAACCAAAAGTTAACCAAAAAAAAAGAGAGAGATACAACCAAAAATAAATATATATATATATATACATACGCATACATAAAAAGTATATTTTCTCAACCCCAATTAATACTTTGGTTTAACCTTCTGAATGGGGCATCAATGATAGGCTAGGAACATCATCCGAGAGCTCAGCCTAGCAGTATTTCCCCATTCACAAAAACAGAGTGAGAAAAAAATGTTTTTTCTATGTTTGCCACTCTGTTTTGTGATTGGCTGAGCCAGTCAGAGTCTTCCCGATTCAAGCCTCAAATTGCAGTGGAAGTGAAAAAAACTAAAGAAAACAAAAGGTTCCTTACCTGAAAGAGATGAAATGAAATGAGGGACCACACGATTGGGTGTCCAGCCAGTCCAGTGTCTATGCAGTCCAGAGCAGATTCAAAAGGAGACTAAGAGACGGTTATGTTGTCCATAGTCTGATGGCTCCCTTTGCCCTTCAGAGGCTTTTTCTATGCAAGATTTAAAAAAAAAAAAAATTCTACAAATATAGGAGAAAAGGCAGTGTTTAGATTACTCCCTAGGAATACCTTTAGTGGCAGTCACTCAGACAGTCCCTAAAGGTGATTCCTGTGCCAGCACTTGTATGTACGTAGTGGGGAATTGCGATGCAGCCTAGAACAAAATCTAACCCCATTCAACCCCCCAGTAACGACAGACCACTTAGTATGGATGAAACAGGCCACAGCATTTATTATAACAAACTAAATTACTGCATAACACATCCATAACTTATTTATTAAATCATTTATTTTTCTGTAACCACAACGTTAGACATAAATAAGCATAAATTAACATATATACATATATAACTCCACCCATAGTGTTATACAGTGACCCAACCGTCCTTGCCAATAAACATACAGTGGTTCCTAATCACCACTTCCTCTCACCTCCCCCCTCGTCATAAAAATCATATCTTTCCAATGCCCGCCATCAGCCGACCTTATCCACGCTCGATGGGCACGACACCTCAGGCAACCTAATGTTAACCGTTTGAAGCAGGGGAGGTTGAGACCTTAAAAACTTGTTCATCTCATTCCATATACTTAAACGTAACCACTCAAACTCAATTGGCAAGGACATACCCCCGCCACAACCCTGCTGTTTTACACCTAAAATCAGCGGGGGACCCCACCACAACCAGCCATGGCCTGTTCCACCACTTCTTGCAGTGCTAGATTAACATAGGCCTATTCCGACCTCTAGCAAGCGCACCCATCCCCTCGAGATAACTAGGCCATATCCGGCCAAACCCGAAGGCGATCTGGAATCCCCCAAGACAAACCCAGAAACCCATCTCGTCTGAATTTTGACGGCAGCGCACCAGGGCACTCACATTGCTGAGCGCACTGCCGACAGGAACGGGCGATAGCCTCAGCCCGGCCCCTGAGAACCTCTGGGAAGAAACAGAATGCAATAACATAGATAAACTAAGAACATCCTAGAGTGCAAATATCCAGAGCAAAGAATCGATAAATCGATAATAATATGAAATAAAAATAATAAAATATTAGTTAAATCTTAAAACTTAATCTTCTATTACTATTCAGAGGTTGCGTATGTATACAAACATGTTTGTATCGTAATATAATTTCAAATAAGCATTATATTGATAAAGAGTTGCCAAATAATAGTCCTTTTTAAATTGCAAGAAAGTTACTGTCCGAAATCTGTTATAAACCTTGTATCATAAGTAACTATGACTCGGCATGAATAGACATTGCCGTGTAACTAAAGTACTTATGAGTTCAGTCTACTTAAAATTTATAAGATCATAAGTAGTCCAAAAAAGCAATGGAAACAATGGAAACTTAGTATAGAATAAACTAAGTTTTCAAAAATAATAATAACCTTATAATGGATATGAAACCAGATTGATGAATAAAAATTAGGATTTATTAAAGTTTAAAAATTCAATAAAGAATAAAAATAACGGTGAAATACTGAGGTAGGATTGCAGTCTAACAGGTCTCAAGTGCAGAAAGGTACAGAACCTTTGTTCCAGACCCGGATGGATTCAGATTGTAAATTGAAGGAGAGACCCTTCTCTTCTCTTCTCCCTCCTTGCAGCCGGTGAGGACGGCGTGTGAGTCCCTGTATCCTCCGCCTCCGACCTCACACCGAGAGGTGGAGCTGGAACCCACGGGGGAGGTGTCGATAGAATTGAATACCGGGTCCAGGGTAAAGTAATCCACAGTGATGAATTTGGAGACCTAGCTTACTCCTCCCAGGTTCAACCGTCAACTGCCTTACTTTGCCTTTTTTACCTGGGATGATGAGAGGGTCCAAAGTCTGCCTGTCAGGTACCCAGAGCCTCTTCTTCTGCTTTCCCCTCCTTTCCTTATTCCTTTTGCTCTCCTTCTGCTCTGCTCTCCTCACCTTTCCTTTAGCTAGTCTCTTACTTTCTTTTTTTTTATCTTCTCCTTCTTCTGGGCACCACAGGTGGTGGAACGCAGGGAAGGGTTAAGTCGCTGCGTGACTTCATCGGCGTCACAGCATGCTCCACAATTGCCTGGCAATCGGCACTATTCACGACCGCGTAGCAACAAGACCACAGATTGGCCGATTGCCAGAAGGTTAGAGTGCAGGAGCAGGAGACTCACTCCAGCATGGATGGAACCCCTGTGAAGGGGTATTAGTAGCGCCGGCGCTGCGGTAATGCAGAAGTGGCATGGAACAGGGTTCCATGCCCCCAGTTAAATTTGGCATATATCGTTTTGCAGAGGCACGCCAAATTTAACTGGGGGGGATTTCTCCATTACCTGTCCCCCAGCATGATTTCCTCCCTGGTTCCTACGCCCATGATGCCCAGTAAGACCCCAGAAGTATAACGTTTATGACAGGGGTACCCAAAAGGTAGATCCCCAGATGTCATTCTAAAAGCATGCAAAGGATCATGGGAGTTGTAGTTCTACAACATCTGAGACCCTACCTCTTTTGGGCACCCCTGGTTTATGGTGTATGGAGGGTTCCTTTAAAACGACTTCACTGACTCAACAATCCCACGTTGACATAAAACATATTGTGGACTGTGTGACAAACTTTTTCAAAGCTGATACCAACCTGCCATTATAAGGGGTTAAGTCTGGACCTTTTGAAAGATGTGTGCGGACTGGATGAACCAAGCAGTTCTTATCTGTCATCACATTCTGTGTTTCTGTTACTTAATGCAGCTGTGTCTGCCACATTATAATCTCTTAAAAGATGGCAAATGCTTGAGTTGATTTTTCTGAGAGGGTCAGTGCTTGCGTCTGCAGAGCAAATCTTCTTGTGTGAGCCTCTTACATTTTTAAGTAAATTATTTCACCCACTCTTTGGTGCCTCCATTTAATCACAATGAAAGTAGGAGAGTAGTGGGACTGGTAGCAAAAATTAATAATGATAATATCAAGGTTCAAAAGTAGTAATCCTCTGCTTCTCACTGGGAATTACAAGTTACTCGTCACTGCAAGCCTTCGTAAACCCTCTAGGGATTAATTTCTAATTGCCGGGGCTACATATTCACTCACCAATGGCTCGTGACCAGTGGAAATTGTGATAATATGATGAAGTCCAAATCCAAAATTAGTTTTTATCTTGAATTTAATTTGCAGTGCGTCTTGGTACCCTTTATGGGATTAAACAAAGCTGTCACATGGTCAGACTAAGCAAGCACATGACAGGTGCATTGTCGCCATATGGGCAGGAGGAGATGTACACTAACAACCCAAACCACACCCGAGACCCAATCAAACGCAGACACTCCAAGGTATGGGTCAATATGTCCACAGCTTTGTTAAATAATATAATAATAACAATAACTTCAAAATATATAAACCGAAACATGTAAAGTCATTGCCCGCCTCCACCCAGCCATGCGTCAACAATACATAATATTTTCCCTACATCATAAATAAGGCAATGACCCATATTATAAACATTATTATAACACTATAACGACATTTAGATATATATACACAACTCAACATAAATATACACAAATAAAGTGCAACATAAATTAATTGCCTCCTGGTAGGCGTTTACCCAGATACCCCTACCCCACCACAGTTCTGAGCCACCAACGGGCTCAAAACCCACCAACATTGTAACCAACCAACTTGTAACCAATCAACCAACATCCTTAACTCTTCTATAACTACACCAGGGACCCTTTTCTCCCTAGCCTTCCCCTCACCAACCCTGCCACTGTGACTAAATGAGGTCAGAAACCATGGAGTCAACTCAAAGGAGGGAGGGACCAACACGGACTGATGAGTTGATTAATAGTGACAAGGGCTAAGATGGCCGACCTATTTATTCTAGGCCGACCTCCAATCCCCTACCAATCACCACCCACCTATTCTCCCCCTAAGCCCTCCTCCAAGCCCTGTCAAGGCCCTATTCCACTTATGATGCTCATGTTCCATAGGGCAAGAGATCTTTGTAACAGAAGTATTCTTTATGTTACTGGATGGCACACTCACTTGGGCATAGCAGTGCTTGACACCATTTGACAGGTAAAGGCCAGTGGTCATGCTACTAATATGATAAAACGAGAGGTAAGAGAGGAGGAGAAGAAGAAGATAACAGATGCTAGTTAAGACACAGCAGTCATAATGTGCAGGAGAGTGGAGTTGTACCAGTTGTCACACCTGCCTGATTCTGATCAGCTCAACTTCATCTTTTGTACAGGGTGAGACAAAATTCAGAGTAGGGTTTGACAGGTAAATAACTTATTTGTTAGTAGGTAGTTTTTTGTTGTTATTGCAGGTACATATTATAACTGAATCGTGGTTGATTCGTCATGTGTAATTTCACAAAGGACCAACACACAAGTCATAGAAAACAATGAATTTATTCATGAACCTAACGTGTCTGATGAAGCTCATTTTCATTTAAAGGGTTACTCCAGACCTTTAAAGCACTTGAGCTTATGTGTGAATTTTTTTTTCATTTTGCTAAAATGTGCAGGTTTCCATAGAAACTGCCACTTTTGTGAATTATTTGGTTGCTTGAAGTAATTTTTTTTGCAGCTAAATTTGCTAGAAATCTTGCCTGCAGTTGTTTGCCACTATAGAAACTGCGCACTGTTCGGTGTGAATTAATTGTGCCGGTTAACGCGCCCCTGGGTGGCCGCCATTCGTTGAACACGAGGTCGCGGCCATTTTAAAACACGAATCACAACGCTTAATTCATGGAACTGAAATCAGTGAAGCTGCCGACCTCCCTTCTTGTTCGGTGGAAGTACCAGTAGTACTTGTCTCAGATAGGAATCCCATGGAGCCCATTCGCATGAAACTGACTGTGTAAAGACTTTACTCAATTCGTGTGGTCTGAGCGCCATTCGCTTAATAATGTGCGCTCAGACCTGAGCTATCTGGGGATATGTTAAATGTATAGTTTTAATGTAATGTGTCTTACATGGTGTATTTTAATAGTAATTCTTGCCGATTTGCCTTTGTCTTGGGAGATAATTGAATTACTTCTCAATTATCTGGAGGAAGCTGTGACTGTGTGTCCTATTTGCTTGTCCTTTTGTCACAGTCTCCCATTTGGTCCCCTAGGGGAGTGTCCACCAGGTGGGACCTGCATAAATACTGGGCAGGTAGCATTAAACAGACCACTGCTTGACCCTCAACACGGAGCCTTGTCTCGTCTTTGGGGGGATTTACTGAATGCTGATAGAGACTGATTGCTAGGAGTGTAAGCCGCTTGGATGCTTTTCCTATTCGTCTGCTAGCAGCAATTCGTATGGTTCCTGTTCGTGTGTTTGGAGTGCTATATTGGATGCCGTTCGGGAGTTTGGAGCATTCACTTATTGGCGGTTCGTGTGTTTGGTGTTTTACAATAGCTGTGCCTGCATCTCTGGAAAGGGGGACGATCGCCTAAACGGTTTTTACCCCTTGTGTGCAAAACGGTCCATTACAGCAGCAACTGCCCAGAGCAACTGCCTTGCAAAGACTTCTCATTCAGCTGCATTGGGAAGTCTGTGATTGGACAGCTGGGGAAGTCTGGGCGGGGTTAGAAGGGGAGGGTTTGCAAAGGCAACAGACAAGAAAACTGCAGGTTTTGCAAGCTATTTTTAGATATAACTCTAATAAAAAAATGCATAATTAAATACATGTAAAATTTAATTTGGGGTATATCTACTAAACATTGCTTTTTATTTATTTTGTGTTTGGGCTGTGAAGTGTTCCTAAGCAACACTGTCATTTCTGGGGTACATAAAATCCAAGGATTTTTCGTCAGCACCAATTGCACTCTAACAAAAGCACCGTCTGCTGCGGGGTGAAATTCGAGCGCTAGAGCCTCAAACATTAAATAAATGGAAAGAGCCCGGCTGCGAGGCATCAAGGGGAGCTCATTTAAATTATATCATTTTCTGTACATAGTCAAAAAATTTCCATACGTTCAGCACTTATTGTATATAATATAACTGAAATTGGTTTATTAAAAAAAAAAAAACCTACTCTGAATTTAGGCCCACCCTGTAGATCAGTGGTAGTCAACTTTTTTCTACCTACCGCCCACTAATCCATCTTTTTTGGTTGAAAAAATTTCCTTACCGCCAACCAGTTTTCGCGCAAGTGCAGAATATTTTTTAGAAAGGAGGGTGTTTAAAAAAATAAATAAAAGTACGTACATTTATTTCTACTTAATGCATCTTCATAATGCTTTTAACTTTATAAAGTTTAATGAGAAAACAATAAAGTAAATTGAAATTACCTTTACTAGTGATTAATAGTGATGTCCCGAACGGTTCGCGAACGGTTCGCCACGAACGGTTCGCCACGGACTCATCATTGAGTAAACTTTGACCCTGTACCTCACAGTCAGCAGACACATTCCAGCCAATCAGCAGCAGACCCTCCCTCCCAGACCCTCCCACCTCCTGGACAGCTCACTAAGAATGTAGCTTCACAATGAATGTAAAATGGATGCTGTCCAGGAGGTGGGAGGGTCTGGGAGGGAGGGTCTGCTGCTGATTGGCTGGAATGTGTCTGCTGACTGTGAGGTACAGGGTCAAAGTTTACTCAATGATGAGTCCGCGGCGAACCGTTCGCGAACCGTTCGGGACATCACTAGTGATTAATGAGATCCTTAAGGTTGATGCTGCAAGACTAAATATTTTATAACTGGTTCGATTTTCGTAAGGAACAAACGAAGGTCTCCTCTTTCGGTGATATTCAGTTGACTTCTCTGTTTGCGCATAATATGATTTCTCATCTGTGCGTCAGCTCCTCTCCTCTCCCTCCTCAATTCCCCTCCCCACTTTTTTTTTTTTTCATTTTTTAACCTTCCTTATATCAATGCCCAGTAGGAAGGCTGAGCTAGGTATCCCACTTACTATTACTTACTATAGCCCACTATAACAGACAGGCACACATACACATACATACATACAGACACACAAGACACACATACATACAGACAGGCACACACATACATACAGACACACAGACAGGCACACACATACATACAGACATACAGACAGGCACACATACACATACACACAAGACACATACATACAAACAGACCGGCACACATACATAGAGACACACACACAGACATGCATACAGACACACACATACAAAGACACATACATAAAACATACATACAAAGACACATACACACATACAGACAGACACAAGACACACATACATACATACATACATACATACAAAGACACATACACACACAACACATACATACAAAGACAAGACACACATATATACAGACAGACAGACACACACACACACACACATACATACATACAAAGACACATACATAAGACACACATACATACACACACAAAATATTTTAGTCACCCTCCTGTTTCCACTGTCACCAGTGGTGGCTCAGGTGGATGGGAGTCAGAGTTCCCACTCTGACTCCTTGGTCTTCCTCCCGACCGGCTCTCAGTGTTAGCTGGGAGGAGTGACGTGCAGTCACTTCCTCCCAGCTCTGTGATGTAATCACAGGGGGCCCGGTCGCGCTGTTAAAGCACCCAGCGCTGACCGGGCCCCCTCACAATCCACATCCATCGGGTGGCCCTGACAGCATGGGCCACCCGATGGACCCCTCCATATGTGGCCCCGGGGGTTTGCCGCGCGGGCCGGGCCGCAAGTGGTGATGGCGGTACCCGGTCACATGGGTACCGCCGGCTCGCACCCGCCCGCCAGCCCAGTCTCTCAAAATTAGAAAATCCTTACCGCCCACCTGGAATCCTGAAACGCCCACTAATGGGCAGTAGGGACCAGGTTGATGACCCATGCTGTAGATGATGGGTTATCATTAAGTGTATACCTGGCATATGCTATTACTCTTACATTCATCATGCTATCCTTTGTGGTTTTTCTTCTTCCTGATATCCTTTCTTCATCCACTTCTTTCTGTAGATCATCCTTCCTTCTAAGGCTATGCTTTTCAAATGATATGTTTTTGAAGACATTTTTCAAGTGATTAATTCATTTTGAAAATTATTTTCATATTTTAGTATTTTTTTATATATTCTGTTTGTTGTTGGTTTTTTTTCAAATGTATAATTTTATCCAAAAATATGAAATCATTTGAAAACCTCATTCAGAAATATTAAATAAAGGCCTACATGCCAGCTGTTTATTTATTTATTTAATTTTAAATTTTTTGCTTTGTTTTTAACATATTTTCAATGTGTTTTGTCAACATATGAGCAGTGACAGTACAGTCAAGAGAAGAAAGGCAATGGATACAGAAAAGAAAAAAATGTTAATGAGGGGATAGAGGTCACACTCACAGTCTTTATTGCTTAGTCAATAATACGGATTATTGCTGTAAATTGCACACTGTGCAGTACCAAACAATTTACATGCAATTAGTTTAATCTTCAGTACACATTATAGATATATCAGCAAGCGGTATCAGGTCTGAGTATAATCATCTCAAGATAATATAAATCACAGTTTAAAGTGATTGAGAATTTGAAATGTTAAGTCGGCCATGTTGCATTTACTCTGCAGGACGCAACGAGACGGTGAAGAATCACAAAAAGGTCCGTATATTTGCAGTCACCTCATACCCTGAATTGTGGCCTTTAGACCATATGCTATCTTCTCCTATTTCTAATTCTCGACAAATTGAGATACAACAGATATTAAAGTGGGAAACCTTTGGGGTTTTCAAATGTTGGAGATAACTGTTTTAGTAGCTAGGAAACAAAAATGGCACATAATTGTGTAGATATCGAGATATCAGAAGGAAACATGCAACAACACAGTTTAAATGCTGGCCAAAATATTGAGTAAACATTCTTTCTGAGCTAGTTATACAACTTGAGACTAGAGTGTAAACAGTAGAGGACATGACCACCAAATATGAGACATTGTGCCAATCAATACCCCTACAACATCTCCCACAATCTCTGGACTACTGTGGAAAAATATGGACTAATCAAGCTGGTATCATATGACAGATGAAAATTACTTTGGTGAGGAGTTCCAAGTAGTTCTATGAGTCCTCCTAAACAGTGGAAACAAACATTCATCTGATGAGAGCAACTTAATGATTTTTTTTTCCCGATGTATACATAAATTTCAGTTTGACCTCACCATGAGGAGAAACAAAAGAAAGTTACCATGTCCATATTCTGTGTTTACAATAATATTGGAGGAATGTGAGACGGTGTAAGTGAGTAGAGGTAGCATGCTACTGTGGACATTCATTCTCAAGATAGGACATTTCTTATACAAAGTATATTGAAAAGGTCCTCAAAGGTAGATTCCAGCTAATTTTAAGTATTTTTTTAAAAATACACTACTCAAGGGGGGCGTGTCCTAGTGGCGGACGAGAACGGCTGCGTGAGTGAGGAGCTCCTCCGATACACAGTGTTCACAGCTTGCTCCACAGCGTTTAACCGGCTCAAAACCGGCCTAACAATCGGCAACACACCGGGCTTTACCCGCGGACACGTATGGCAGCAAAAACCGGCAAGAAAATGAGGCAACAAACGCTGCAGCTACAAGCTACCCCAGCTCATTCTCACAACACAGAAAAACAAAATGGCGCCGACAGCGCGCGCTCACCAACATCCTTTTCAGATGTAAGTGACAGCACTCACAGCATGTCTGACCCCACTCACCCTGTCACCAATGCTAAACTTAAGGCACTGTTATCTGATCTCAAAGACACCCTCCACACTGACCTGATGCAGGTGGCAGCTGACATACGATCAGACATAAAGCAAGTGGGAGAAAGGACAGCTAGACTAGAGGAGAGGGCAGATGAAATAGTAGATTCCGACAACAACCTGGCTGAAGCTTACTCTACATTAGAACACAAACTCAAACTCTTAGAAGATAAAGTGGCTGACCACGAGGACAGAGATAGACGCAATAACATCAGGTTAAGGGGGATACCTGAATCAGTGGCACATATAGAGCTGCAGTCTTATGTACAAGAATTATTTAAAGCTTATATGCCTGATCTTTCAGATACCGACCTTCTATTAGACCGCACGCAGAGACTACCCAGACCAAAACACCTGGGGCCGCAAACGCCAAGAGATGTCATCACTAAAATGCACTACTTTCCTGCCAAAGATAAGATCATGCAAGTTTCACAGAACCACCCACCTCCTCCTGGGAAATTTGAAGAGATTAAGGTGTTCATCGACCTGTCAGCCTCCACAATGCTGAAAAGAAAGACTTTTGCCCCCATCATGGTGGCACTACGAGAGGCAAAAATTCCATACAAATGGGGATTCCCGACCAAACTCCTGGTTAAAAGGAACGGAATAGACTCTACCATCCTTTCCCCTGCAGAAGGTACAGCGCTATTGATGGACTGGGACATTCCCCTGGCCAAACCAACTACTTCCATACCACACCAAAAGGCATCTCCAGTCAAGCTTAACAGAGACTGGTCAAAAGTGGTCCACATTCGCCCACAGAAGACCCCCTGAACCTCATCAGATGGGTAATGTGCACAACAGCACGTAGAGCATGTCACTGTAGATCATGATGTTGTTAATTGCAGTCAATGTATTATGCTGCGGTTGCTTTTCTTTTCTCTTTTCCTATAATAACACTCCGGTTGATAAAAAGTCAAACACTGCTACCGGAGACAACTATTTGAAGGACTAGATACTCTATCCCTAGTCCCCACACGTTCATTGTTGGACACCCACCCCCCAAAGTGGCCAAAGGGATGGGCCACACTCTTAACCGTTTCCCATTCCCTTGTCGATACACATCGACCAACGTTTTTTTGTACATGGTTAACATATTTCTGTTCATTTATTTATGTTTTACGTGTGACAACCTTGTAAGGCAGATGGTAAGAATCACAAGAATTTTTGTGTCTGACGTATACACCATTAGGCCTACACTCAACCCTAAGACAACCCAGATATACCTGAGAGGTCCTGTGGAGGGAAGATTCCACAGGCCTACCCGATGGCTCAGCGTTAGCGCTGAGAGGCACAGTAGAAGGGGCCCGGTTCCCCCCTCTATGGAAAGAGGTTATTTAATTGCTCTTCATCACCAAGCAGATGTTTCACCCCAATGGTGCTTAATATATTTTCCCTTAACGCTAAAGGGCTTAACTCTCCGAACAAGAGACGCCTAGCACTAAAAGAAGCCAAATCCCACGCTGCCCATGTGGCGTTCTTCCAACAATCCCATTTTAAATGGGGTCAGCGTCCAAAATTCAATTCTAAAGCGTTCCCTGTGGAATTCCATGCCTGCTACGCAAAAAAAAAAAAAAACCCAGGGATGTCCATCTTAATTAACAGAGATGTAGCCTTCTCACTGGTTAGGAAAAGTGGGGATAAAAAAGGGAGGTACTGCAATATTGTACTGCAATGCTATGTCAATAACTGTCCATACATGTTTATTAATGTATACTGTCCTAATGAACAACAAAATGACCTTCTGGAATATGTTCTTGCACTTAGTACTAAGTATAAGTTCGGGGATGTGATAATTGGGGGGGACACAAACTTCCTGCTAGACAATCACTTAGACTCCTCTCACCATAAACCCTTGCTAGCTCGAACCATGAAGACGAGAAGCAAACAAGTCTCCTGCATTAGACCCACCATCACAATGTATAATTAAGTAGATCCATGGAGATTGCAACACCCTAGCAAAAGGCATTTCACAAGCCATACGGCATCGCATAACTGCTATTCTAGGATCGACAGGTTTTTAATTTCTTCAACACTATTCCCCAGAGTAGACAACTCACGCATAGGACTTATCTAATGGTCTGATCATGCACCCATCACCATATCCCTGAAAGAACAATTTACGTCCAAGGGTAGAGGCAGCTGAAGGTTGAACGACCACTTACTCACTGACCCGACAGTAGCTGCACAAATCACCCAGGACCTCAACAACTACTTCTCAGAAAACAGAATGCCAGATTCCACGCCTGACCAAATTTGGCTGGTGCTTAAAGCAGTAATTCGAGGCAGTTTTATCAAACACACTAGCTACGCTAAAAAGAAACACCTCGAAAAATATACAGACATACTCAGAGAACTCACAGATATCACACATTCCAACAAATTGTCCCCAACCCCCTCCCATCATGCCACAATCCTAGGATTACAAGCACAACTTAGAGATCTTGAACTAGCCCAAACAACATTTTTATTTAGAAAGATGAAACACAGTTTTTTTGCCTCTGGCAACAGAGCAGGCGCCAAACTGGCCTCTCAGCTCCAATCCAGAACTTCCAAAACTGCCTACCTTGAAGGTGCCAAGGGGAAAAAAGTACTGGACCCACAACATATAGCAAATGAATTTGCTAACTACTATAGCAATCTATATAATCTAAAGACAATCCCCACCACTGCAGACATAGACACCTTCCTCTTAGACCTCAATCTCCCCACCTTAAGCAAAGAAGATGCTGACTACCTACTGACACCCTTCAGCTTAGACGAAATTTCAACTTTGATTGGCTCCCTTCCAGCACATAAAGCCCCAGGCCCTGATGGTCTCCTGAACGCCTACTACCGTACATTCCAAACAATCCTGTTGCCGCATCTCCTTAATCTTCTTCATTATAGAAAAGGGAACCCTACCAAAAGAACTTTTACTAGCCCACATCTCTACGCTCCGTAAACCAGGGAAAACCCCCACAGTGTGTAAGAACTTTAGACCCATTTCCCTGCTCAAAGCTAAATGCGAAGGTCCTTAGCAACAGACTGGCACGATTCCTACCCAAATTAATACACAACGATCAAACCGGCTTTGTGAAAGGGAGACACGGGTCAGACAATTCCAGAAAGGTGCTGAATATCCTAGCGGGACTGGAGAGAGGAGGAGACACAGGCCTTTTCTTAGCATTAGATGCGGAAAAGGCCTTTGATAAGCTGAACTGGATATATATGCAATGGGTACTCTCCAAATTTGGTTTCCTACAAGCACTCACAGAGAATATCATGGCTTTGTATGCAACCCCAGAGGCCAAGGTATCATGTGGTGGTTTCCTTTCTGACCCCTTCCCCATCACCAATGAGACCCGGCAGGTGTGTCCACTCTCCCCACTGCTCTACGTTCTTTCCCTGGAGCCACTAGCACAAAAAATAAGAGTTCACGTACACATAAAGGGTATTCACATAGATGGGAGGGATTATTGCCTTGCCCTTTTCGCAGACGATATCTTCATGGCACTCTCAGACCCACACCAAGCACTGTCCCACATTCTGGCTCTGTTGCAGAGATTTAGGGAAGTGTCTCACTACAAACTGAACCAAGATAAAATGCAAGCATTACCCATAGGGTTACCAAAGAGAACAATAAGACTGGAGGGAGTCCCACATAACCTACTTAGGGGTAAAAATCACAACCACGATACCGGGCATAATTAAACATAACTACACCCCACTGATTCAGATGTGTAAGACGGAGTTGTCGGGATGGAAATTAACCAACTTGTCATGGTTGGGCAAAGTCAACACGTTTAAAATGACGACCCTCCTGAAGCTCCTCTATGTTTTTCGTATGCTACCCCTACTGGTCCCTACTTCGTTTCTCAAGTCCCCGCAATCCATCTGCAGTGCGTTTGTTTGGGGAGCCAAGAGAGCGAGGATCACGCTCGGGCTCTTACAAAAAACACCTTCCGCAGGAGGCGTTGGCCTTCCTAATTTACCTCTTTACTTCAAAGCTTTGGCCCTTGCTGCCGGAATAGCAGTACACTCGCCCCAGGGCTACAGACAATGGGTGGATATGGAAAGAGCCCAGTTTCTGGATCAGGCTCTGATTGATTACCTCTGGACCCTGAAACACCTCCGACAAGTCCATAAGACCCTCCTCCCACCCACTAGGCTAACCCTGATGGTGTGGGACACCTTTATGGCGCAGATGGGCTGTAAACGCAAATTCCATCCTAAAGCCCCACTGACGGCACTTAAAACCATAGCGCAGACGATATCCGTCAGTAACTGGTCCCGAGCGGGCATCACCCACCTCGATCACCTCCTAGAGGAAAATAAAGTGAGGACCTTTCCAGAATTGCAAAAACAATGGGGCATACCAGACCAAGACACTTTCAAACACCTACAGGTGAGAAGTATGCTAACCTCACATGCCCTCCCCTCGCCCAACGCCCACACAAGTCGCAAATTATTATCGCCTCCTCTGATAATGCTTAGGTGCTGGGCGACCCCGACAAAACCAAAGGCCCTCTCGCTTTGCTATAGAGCGTGGCTAGAAACATTACCAGACAAACCGCCACTGTGTAAATCCCAGTGGGAAAACGATATGGGCACGGCCATCTCGGAAGATAACTGGCTCAGAGCACTGAACGGGCTCACTAAATGGACGAAATGCTACTCACACGTAGAGTCCCACAAAAAGCTACTATTCCTAGTATCCCCAAAATGTTGGCGGTGTGGGGTGGAGGAGGGGCCATTACTCCACATTTGGTAGTCATGCTGTGGTATTCGCCCGCTATGGGAAGAAGTGCACACACTGTTAAAACAATTAGGACTAAAATCGTTCACACCCTCAGTCCTAACATGCCTACGCTTGCTGCCAGACACTAATACACACCCGGCCCACCACCAACTCATAGCACTGGTGTCACTGGCAGCTAGAAACTTGATAGCAACTAACTGGAAAAAAACACTTTGCCCATCACTAACTCAATTGAAAGATAAGCTACAACAATATTACATATATGAGAAGATGTCGCTCAGCTTGCCCTCCCAGACCACCAAATTCCAGGTAACTTGGGCAAACTGGGTCTCAATCTCACAGCAAGATAGTAAGTAAACACATACATCAGGCCCCGACAAAGCCTTTAAGTATACATAATTCCTAACCCCCAGGTTACTCTGTCACACGGTTTATGTTGTCACTGTTGTTAGTTTCATTCTGTGGATTATAACATGGTATTGTATAGTCGCTAATTCTGTAAGACAACCTCTATTCTACAATTTGTGTTACTCTACGCTGTACCAACAAATCTCTTATTGTGACTGAAAGAAAGCTGCGACTTGCGATGCTATTTACATCGTCATTACCATGTAACTATGTTGTGAATCCTTTTACCTGAAAAAACTCAATAAAATATAAATTGAAAAAAAAATACACTGCTCAAAAAAATAAAGGGAACACAAAAATAACACATCCTTGATCTGAATGAATTAAATATTCTTCTGAAATACTTTGTTCTTTACATAGTTGAATGTGCTGACAACAAACTCACACAAAAATTTAAATATGGAAATCAAATTTTTCAACCCATGGAGGTCTGGATTTGGAGTCACACTCAAAATGATTGTGGAAAAACACACCACAGGCTTACCCAACTTTGATGTAATGTCTCTAAAACAAGTCAAAATGAGGCTCAGTAGTGTCTGTGGCCTCCACGTGCCTGTATGACCTTCCTACAACGCCTGTGTATGCTCCTGATGAGGTGGTGGATGGTCTCCTGAGGGATCTCCTCTCCTCTTGCAGTACTGAGACATACTGGGGAGGCACAGCTTACCTTGTGATTAAGGAAATCCAGAGTGCCTGGGATCTATGAATTTTAAACTTGCATTTAGTAGCTGTAACGGATCACCTTCTGTTAATGGATGCTTCCTAGCTTGCGCCGAGGACCACAAGCACCGCACCGGACACCACAACCACCGCAGACTCCGCAACCGCCGTAGCTTAACTGGAGCCTCGCCGTCTTCTGTCCACCCTGGATCAGCTTCTGTCCTCCAGGACCGTGTGGGGAAGACCTCTCCTCCAGGAGAGCATATCAGGAACAAGCTCTTAAAAGAGCTAAGTGATTAAAAGCTGAGCATAGCAATCCCCAGTGTGATGATAGCAGCTCCCTCCAATAACGAGACAAGGCTACGTATTGAGGGTCAAACAGGATCTCATTTACTTGGCACGAAAGGGCCTTCTTTTATGCAGGTTTTCCTTACATAGGACCACCCACAGGGTTTTACAGAAAAACAAAATCCTCCCCTCTGCCTGTGATATAATTATGGTACACAATAGGTTAACATAATTATCACAAGCAGGAAAAATACAGTTTTTATACATGTCCTGTAACTTTAAAACCACACATCCAATCTTCATAAACCACATATTATTAATCTGCATACTTGAAATATGAACATACTCAAAAATCATGCAGATCCTTCCATTAGTTCAAAATTTAGCCGGAAGTCCTTTGTGACCGACCGCCTGCCCAAAATAGTTCCATAGATTTGGGCTGTGCGGTCGGTCAATTTCACACTGAAAAAAATGACTAAGTCCCATTCAAATCTTCGAATGGGACTTAGTCTCAGTGGCTGAGAACTCAGTGCAGGAGACGGTGTTCGTTGAAATGTGCAGCCGATTTCGGTTTCATGGATTTGGCTACACATACCGCTGACCTCGTTCGAATGAACAAAGATGGCCGCCGCCACGTGTTCGGTATTCGAATGGCGACAACTTCGACTGCTTCGACGACTTCGACTGAATCCGAAGTGCCAGTTTAAAAGTACAAAATCCTTTCTTTGAGCATTAAAGGGCAAGGAACAGCAATATAAGCCTCAAGTATGTCCATATCAGTTCCTAGAAGGGCAATACATCCCAGGGCCATAGTCAGAGGAGGCAGGTAAGCAGGCCTCTCCAGGACAAAGTGGTGAAGGGCACTTCGTCACAGTAGCATTGTGCAAAATAAGTATAAGGATTTTGGAAGGGAGGACATTTTCATAGCTTCTATCCTCCCCAGGTATGAAATATACACTAATCAGCCACCACATTAAAACCACTGATGAGGTGAATAACAATGACACCTGTCAAGGGGTGGGATATATTAGGCAGCAAGTGAATAGTTAGTTCTTGAATTTCATTTGTTGAAAACAAGAAATATTGGAAAGCAAAAAGATCTGAGGGACTCTGGAATGGGCCAAATAGGGATGGCTAGACAACATCAGAGCATCTCTAAAATTGCAAGTCTTGTGGGATGTTCCTAGTATGCAGTGGTGCAAGGAAGGACAACCAGTGAATTGGCATCAGGGGCTTGTGGCGGCCAATGCTCATTGATTGTCACGGCTCCTGGCTTGCCACATGGCGTGTTCACGCACCACCACGCTGACAAGCTGAGCTTACCTGCTCAGCGGCGAGCCGGGAACCGCTCCTCTGGATCTTCCGGGCAGTTTGCCCAAAACAAAGATGGCACCGACCATGCGGTCGCGGCCCTCAATGACTCCGCCCCCTGGGTTATACGAACGTGCGTGTGATGTCACGACGCCAATGCACATGCACGTTCTGGGGTCAGTGGTCACCCTCTGACCAATTGCAGTCCAGGGAGGGATATATAAATCTCTGAAACTTCCCTGTTCCTTGCCCTGTCATGGTTTCCTGTCCTGGTTCCTGAGAGTGCGTTTACCATTGCTGTTATTGTTATTCCCGTTTTTTTAACCTTGGCTATTCCTGACTACTCTGATTTCTGGTTCCTCTGACTTGGCTTGTATTTGTGTATTTCTGGCTTCCTTGACCTCGCCCATCCCTTGACCATTCTCTGTCTCTACCGTATTAGTCCGGCCATTCTAAGGACCTGTTTACATTCTATTCTTTCTGTTCTTTCTATGTAGATGTTACATAGTTCTGCGTGCTGGACCAAACTAGCAGACATGACATTGATGCATGTGGGGAACGACAGCTAGCTTTTCTGGTCCAATCACACAAATGAGCTACTGTAGCTCAAATTGTTGAAATACTTAAAGGAACACTATAGTCACCTAAATTACTTTAGCTAAATAAAGCAGTTTTAGTGTATAGATCATTCCCCTGCAATTTTACTGCTTAATTCACTGTCATTTAGGAGTTAAATCACTTTATTTCTGTTTATGCAGCCCTAGCCACACCTCCCCTGGCTATGATTGACAGAGCCTGCATGAAAAAAAACTGGTTTCACTTTCAAACAGATTTAATTTACCTTAAATAATTGTATCTCAATCTCTAAATTGAACTTTAATCAGATACAGGCAGGGCCGGACTGGGGATACAAGCAGCCCTGGAAAAAAAATTTGTGCCAGCCCCATAAGTCACTGCGCCATATATTGTCGCGTGTAATATGTAAGGCTATGTCTTGCCAGGACAGATGATTGAGTAATATATATATATATATGTATATATATATATATATATTGCTTTTTCTAATATAAAATATTGGTCCTTTCAGGGTAAAACGTTTAATTATACAGTAAGCATACGCACATGCAGACACAGGCAATTTCACTGACATTTCAGTGACACACACAAGCTCATTGATACACAGCCTCATAGACAAACAATCTTACTGATATACATCAGCTCATTGACATAAAAACACAAGCTCACTCACTAGCAGGCACACGCATGCAAGCAAGCTCACTCACTAGCAGATGCACACACACAGCTTAATGTGGTGGTACTGGTGTCTATAGCATGTCCCTACAGGCTTTTCAACGTAAACACTGACTTTTCAGACAAAAGGCAGTGTTTACATTGCTTCAAAGTGACACTGCTAGTGACAGTCACTCAGACGGTCACTAGAGGTGCTTCCTGTGTTAGTGCCCTCCCGCCCTCGCGCGCTGCTGAATGAGACTGGCGCCGGAATATGACGTCATATTCCGGCGCCGGTCTCATTCAGCTGCGTGCTGGGGAGCAGAGCCAGCGCAGCTCGCGCAGCTCCCTCAGCGGCCGCCAGGACAAGTCCGCCAGCGGCCGCCAAAAGACCTCCCCAGCGGCCAGGGGAGGGCTGGCAGCCTTAGTCCTGGGGGGCAAAACCAGTCAAGTAGACTGGTGCACCTGCCCAGGATCAGAGCGGTGCAAGGATTTTTGCCGCCCTAGACAAAATAAAAATTTGCTGCCCCCACATGTCACATCACAATGCCCCACCCATATGATCTGCCATATGAACTAGCGCCAGTGCTGCACACAGTGTGTGTTTACATTAAAAAGCCTGCAGGGACCAGCTATAGACACCAGAACCACTTCATTAAGCTATAGTGTCCCTTTAATGTGAGGTAAATTATAGATTAGTGTCACTAATAATATACTAGATTGCCTACTTACAAGCAGATGAGGATGATGATGGGCTGCAGTTTGGCTCCACTGGTCTGGTGTAGAACAGGATTTCTGGAGGCTGTTTGCAACTGTGGTCACAAAATTCAATGTTCTGGGAGAATTGGAAGCAGCTCAATTTTTGGGGGGCCCCTTACACAGCTCAAGGTCTGGGCCCCAGGGCCTGACGGTGAGTATGCCCATAAGGCCCACTCATAAGTTCCACCCACCCATGGGTTCGCTCACAGGGAGTGGAGTGTGTAGGGGATGTGTTATGTGTTATTGTAGAGGATCTAATATGTGTGCTTATGGTATGTAGTGTTTAGGGTTACCAGTTTGTGCAGGTGATGCAGTGTGTTTGTGTGTAGTGGAAGCAGTGTGTATTTGTGTATAAGGGATGTATTATGTGTTTCTGGTTGTGTGTAAGGGATGCATTGTGTGAATCTGTGTTTGTATGCATAAGGGATGCAAGGTGTGTGTCTGTATGTGTGTGCATGAGATGCATTGTGTTTCTGTGTGTGTATGTAAGAAAAGAAGTGTGTGTCTGTGTATGTGTGCAAAGGATGCATTGTCTTTGTGTGTAAGGGTTGCATTGTGTGTGTGTGTGTGTGTGTAATGGATGCATTGTGTGTTTCTCTGTGTGTAAGGGAAGCATGTTGTGTTTGTGTGTATGTATAGGGATGCATTGTGTGTGTGTGTGTGTGTGCGCGCGTAGTGTGAAAGAGCTCCCTGTCTTGGCCCCTGTCCTATAGAGCTGCCCCTTCTTCTTATTCCCCCCCTCCCCTCTTCTTATTCCCCTCCCTCCCCTCTTCTTATTCCCCCCCTCTTTTTATTCCCCCCCATCTTATTCCCCCCTCCCCTCTTCTTATTCCCCTCCCTCCCCTCTTCTTATTCCCCCCTACCCTCTTT
>OW240917.1:223467980-223498671 GCA_933207985.1 Pelobates cultripes | reverse complement strand
AGGAGGCTCTTGCAGGGTCTAGCAAGCTATTAACATAGCAGGGGATAAGAAAATCTTAATTAAACAGAACTTGCAATAAAGAAAGCCTAAATAGGGCTCTCTTTACAGGAAGTGTTTATGGAAGGCTGTGCAAGTCACATGCAGGGAGGTGTGACTAGGGTTCACAAACAAAGGGATTTAACTCCTAAATGGCAGAGGATTGAGCAGTGAGGCTGCAGGGGCATGTTCTATACACCAAAACTGCTTCATTAAGCTAAAGTTGTTTAGGTGACTATAGTGTCCCTTTAATACTATGATAGAAAGGTGTCAAGACACAACGTGCATCACAGTTTGCTGTGTATGGAGCTACATAGACACAGACCAATCAGAGAGCCCATGATGACACCTTTTCACCACCAAAAGCACTTTTAATGGGGACATGAGCATTAACCAGAACTGGACCTTGGAGCAATGTAAGAAGGTTGAGATGAATCACATTTTAATTTTGGTCAGGTGGATGGCTGGGTGCATGTGCATTCTTTATCTGGGAAAGAGATGCAGCAGGAAGCACTATGGAAAAAAGACAGGCCAGTGAAGGCAGTGTTATGCTCTGGGCAATGTTCTTTTTTTTAAAAAAAAAAAAATTTTTGTGGGTACAGCACATTAATTACAATGTCACGCGTTTGGCTTGCAACATAAGACAGATAGCATTAAGCTGAAAAACAATTGTTACACGTAAATGAGGACTACCCGGTTTTAATTTTTGAAGGCCTCTTCTGCCCTCTCTCGCTCATTCCATAGGGGTTTGTCAATAATATGGTAAGGGGGTTGCATATTTAGAGCAGTAAGTGCCCGTATGCTTAGTGTCGAGGTATGACTTGTAGCAGGAACAAAGGCACCTCTAAGTATGTATGTATTTAGTGTGGGAACTTCGTTAGTTGGGCTCAGGTGAATTTATGCGTCATAGGAAGGTCTAGGTTACTAGCTGAGAGTGTGGCAGGTAATTAGTGGTAATTTACAAGCTGCTTTGGCACTCTGAGTTAAAAGGGGGAGGGTGGCTTAACGTGGGGGACTATTCAGTGACTTACGAAGCCAGTGGTGGGGAGACATAAAAGAGCATAAAAACAACATAATAAAGAACAACCGGTATGAGGATCAGTTATAACTCTTGCTAACAGCAACAGGTAAAAGGTATGTGAGCCATGCTCAGCTGCTGCAGCGTCAGGTAGGGAGGGCAGTGGTTTTCTGAACCTCTCCTCTGGGCACAAAGGGAGTGATCTCCGCAACAGTCCAGGATGGACAAGGCGTCTCCTGTGTTGTTAGCGCTGGGAGGCCAAGTGCCTGCAAGAAGGCCGGTATTTCAGATGCATGTGAGAGCTTATATGTCATGCCTGCCTTGTCTGCTTGTAGTCGGTGTGGGCCCAACTTGTAGGGGATGGCTTGTTCCCGGAGCAGCTGAGTGACCTGTCGAAAGGACTTCCTCCACATCATGGTGTGTCTTGAGGAGTCTCTATAAAACTTCAGTTGTGCCCCTTCAAACAACACTGTAGGGGAGCCTCTTGTAGCCCCCATAAGCATTCCCCGGTCAGAATCCCGTACAAATTTAATCAATACGTCACAGGCTCCTTTGCGTGGCATGGAGGTTGCCCTGGTGAGTCTGAAGCAAGAGTCTATGAAGAGTCTTGTCATGGTGTCAGTAGTGTGGCTATAAGCCATCACCAGAAATGTGGCAATTCAGAGCCGGTGATTGTCTCCAGTACTCCCTCAGGTTCCGTGCCTTATTCTGGTCTTCCATGCCAGCCAGTTGTGCTTGTTGGTCAGCACATTGCTTGCGGAAGGAGCTCAGCGCCACGTCTGTAGCGCTTTGCGCTAGTTTGGTGTCCCTTAGGACCACCTCCACAGTTGCCACGTTGTTGGTGAGTGTGGCTATGTCTTCCCTTACCAGCGCCATGTCCGCTTGGAACATGGACTAAATGTCCTTCATTAGAGCTTTGATGTCAGCCTTGGTGGAGGGTGCAGAGTCACCCATGTCCATGGGTCCTTGAGGTGTCTGTCACGTTTGGTTCAGCATTGCAGGCTCTGCATAGTAGCTGTCCTCGTCCGAGGACTTCGGGGGGGTATTGGTCTCAGGCGCCATCTTGGGGTTTGCAGGCCGCAAGGCTGCGCAGAGAAAAGCACCTATATCTCCGGATTAGAAGCCCGGTCGGTGTGACTGTGTATTGCAGCTCCGGTCGGGCTATTTCTGTTGATCGCTCGGAGCTGCTGTAATGTGCAGCTGGGTTGTTCGGTTGCTGGCTCCACCCTCCCTCTAGGCAATGTTCTGCTGGGTAACATTGGGTCCTGGCATTCATGTGGATGCTACTTTAAAATGTATCACCTTTATGGCATTGGTGTTTCCTGATAACAGTGGCCTCTTTCAGCAGAATAAGGCACCCTGTCACACTGCAAAAATTGTTCAGGAATGGTTTGAGGAACATGACAAAGTGTTCAAGGTGTTGCCTTGTCCTTCAAATTCCCCAGATCTCAATCCGATTGATTAACAAATCTGACCAGTGGAAGTACCACTTGGAATAACAAATCTGACCAGTGGAGGTCCCACCTCACAACATGCAGGACTTAAATGATCTGCTGCTAATGTTTTGGTGCCAGATACCACAGGATAGGTTCAGAGATCTTGTGGAGTCCATGCCTTGAGGCATCAGAGCTGGTTTGGTAGCACAAGGGGGACCTACACAATATTAGGCAGGTAGTTTTTTTTTTTGTGAATATGATTTTTATTCGATTTGTGTATTTAAATTTGCGGTGAGACGCGCAGGTCTCCATTGCATGTTATTATAAAAGGTAACAAATTAGGCTCGCAGGCCCCATCACAGAAGGACTCGCAGGTCCCCATTTTCTGGTATTTACATTTGTTTGGGACTATAAATTAAGTAACGTTTTCATGAACTGAGTGAAAATAATGCTTTGTAATCGTCCTTGAACCAGATTAATCAGTCTTTGATTAGGTGTCAGTGTTTGTAGGCCACCCCTATGGTCCCTGTCCACGGCGTCTCATCGGGCCCTGTGTCCTTAGCTATGTGTCATCGACCGTGGTGGGCTTGTGTTTACCCCCGTTATTACTATCGGTGTTTCCCGTGTTTAACCAGGGGAATGGTGGTATTGCGGGTAAAGGGTACCCTTACCTTGGGCGTGTGGATACTGCATTAGCCGTGTCAATGCTGGGCCTGTCCAGGGTTCCCTCAGGTGTTCGCATGTTTTGGCTTTGGGGTGTCTTCCCGGGCCGGTCTGGATGTAAGTACCAGCTCGTGTTCGTTGATCGTTCCCAAATATGTTTTCCCTTGTCGCTATGGGTGCGGTGGGGATGATTCAGTCAATGATGATGCTCTGGTATTTCGCAGGGGGCAAGAGGGGGGGAATGTGTCTGGGTGGGAAGAAAGGAAGAAGGGGGGGGGTAGTTCCGTCCAGTTCGTCTGTCGACCATCTAGCGTCGTCTGGGGTGTGTGTTCTGAGTACTATCTGTCTGTGTCGTGGTTCCCGTTAGTGTTAGGCCTGAGTTCTAATTGGAACTCTTCTTTTGCCGTCTCTAGAATCCAGTGCGTCCAGATGCTCATGTAGGTAGTGGGTGTAGTGTTGGCCGTCATGGTCAGTTCCTCTATCGACCTTAGCTCTTCCATTTGGCTAAACCAGGTCGAAAGTGGAGGTGTAACTGTTTGTTTCCAGAATTGGGGGAGCACTCGTTTGGCCACGTTAAGTATTCTAATGGTCATGGATTTTTTGTATTTGGATCAGGGAACTGTTGTGTGGTGTAGGAGCATCGCTGCCGGTTCCAGGGGGGGGGGCGCGTCCGCGAACTTCTCTAGCATTTTGTGTATCCTCTTCCAGTATGGTTGGATCAACGCGCAATCCCACCAGATGTGTTTTGTGGTGCCCACCTCTCTTTCACATCTCCAGCAGAGTCTGGAGTGGTCTGGGTTTACGTGATGAAGGAGATGTGGTGTCCTATACCAATGTGTTAGAAGCTTGTAGGCCGTTTCCTGTGTTTTGCTGTGAGTGGAACAGTGGTGTGTAAGGTAGCAGATGGTTTCCCATTCTGCTTCCGTTAGTGTGTTACCCAGGTCTGTTTCCCATTTTCCCATGAATAGTGGTGTCTCGGACGGGGTTTCTGATTGGAGCATGGTCTGGGTGTGAGCTGACCACTTCTATCGTGGTCTGGTCTCTGGCCAGTGCTGGTCCCTGCGGTAGGGAGTGGATGTAATTGGTCAGTTGGGCATGTCGGAAGCGGTGCATAAAGGTCGGGGGCGTCTCTCCCATCAAGTCCGTTAGTGTTTTACATTTCCCACCTTGGAGGAAGTGGTGTAGGCGTGGGGTTCTGTCTGGGAAGATGTGTTTGAGGGTTCCAGGGTCCAGACCCGGCGGGAAGTCCTCGTTGTGTGTCAGGGGCAAGAGGGGGGAGGGGTACGGTGCCATATTCCCTTTCTTTGCGGCCTTCCTCCAAACTCTCATAGTGTGTCTCGTGTATATGGACATGTCACCTCTATCGGTTGTGTCTCGGCCCCAGGGAAGCCCCGAGATCGGTCTGCCTGCTTCTGCCTCTTCCACTGTCTTCCATAGTTTGTGAACTCCGTCTTTAGACCACTCCATGATTCTCTGCAGGTGTGTGGCTACGTAGTACTGGTGGAAGTCTGGGAGGGCTAGTCCCCCTTTGTCTTTAGGACGTGTCAGTGTGGAAAATTTCACTCTGGGCCTCCTCCCGTTCCATACGTATTTTATCATTTCTTTTCTGAGTGTGTTAAGGAAGGGGCCTGGTATGACAGTGGGGATGGCCTGGAAGAGGTATAAGAGGCGCGGAAGGAAGTTCATTTTTATGACCTGCACTCTCCCGAGCCACGATATGTGCGGGTAGGACCATTCCCTCAAGTCTCGTTGGAACGTGTGTAGTATAGAGGCGAAGTTGTCCCTATACAGGTCTCTGCTCTGCTTGGACAGCCATACCCCTAAGTATCTAATTTTTTGTTCGGCCCATTGAAAGGGGAAGCTGCGTCGTAGCGGGTCCGCGCGTGTGGCGGGGACGCTAACATTAAGGATGTAGGATTTGCCGTAGTTAATTTTAAGGTTAGATATAGCGCCAAATGTCCGCAGGTCTTTCTGGATGTTTGGGAGGGTGATCTCGGGGTTGGTCACCACGAAAAGTAAGTCATCCGCGTACGCCGCTACCTTGTGGTGTATTTGGCCTGTCGTCCGGCCCGTTATGTCTGGGTTGTGGCGGATGTGTGTGAGGAATGGTTCCAGGGCGAGAGCGAACAGTAGCGGCGAGAGGGGACATCCCTGTCGCGTGCCGTTGTGTATGGTAAAGGTCTCAGTCAGTGCCCCGTTAACTAATACCTGGGCCGTCGGTGCTCGGTATAGCGCCTCTATCCAACGTCGAATGTTGGGACCCAGCCCCATGTGGGATAGTGTCTCGAAGAGGTAGTCCCAGCTCACTCTATCGAAGGCCTGCGTCCGTGGACAACAAGAGGAGGCCTCCGTCCGTGCCCCCGCCTCCGTGCATAAGTGTGAGCGCTCTGATGGTGTTGTCGCGTGCCTCCCGTCCTGTCACAAATCCCACCTGGTCGGGGTGGACCAGAGACGGGATATGTTTGGTGAGGCGCACCGCCAGGATCTTGGCTAGTAGCTTAATGTCGCAGTTGATTAGCGATATTGGTCTGTAATTCCCGCAATGCTCTCTGTCTTTGCCGTCCTTGGGTATGATGGTAATATGGGCTGTCAGGGCTTGGGTAGGGATGTGGTCTCCTTCTTGTATCGCGTTAAATGCTTCCACCATGGGTGGGTAGAGATCCTCGGCGTAAGTCTTATAGTATTTTACCGGTAAGCCGTCCGGCCCCGGGCTTTTGCCCGGTTTAGTGAGTTTGACTGCTCGCGCTAATTCCTCAATGGTTATGGGTTCGTCAACCAGGTCAGCGACTTCTACGTCTAGGGTCGGTATCGGGTATTTAGTCAGGTATTCCTGAATCGAGCGGTGAAGGTGTGCCTTAGCCAGTTCAGTTGTCGGTTGTGGGAGTTCGTATAGCTCGGTGTAGTATGTACGGATCGCTCTCATGATATCAGTCGGGAGTCGGTGTAGGGACCCCTGTTTGTCTCTGATCTTGTCGATGTATGTGTGCTGTCTCTGTTTCCTCAGCATCGTAGCGAGGAGCTTACCGCTCTTGTTCCCATGTAGGGTAAAGAATGCCTTATTTCTAAGTGCCTCCCTGTGGTGTTTGGAATGCAGTATGGTCGCTAGGTCCCTTCGCAGTTGTAGGAGTCGGGTCTGGTGTGTGTGGTCTGGGTCGCGTTTGTTTTGTTCGTCCGTTTTGTATATGTCATCTAATAGGGCGGTCAGTCGGGCTTCGGTTTGTTTTTTTAGTATTGCCCCCTGTTGGATATAGTGACCTCTTATCACACTTTTGTGTGCCTCCCAGCGTATCGTCGGCGATGTCTGCTCCGTCGTGTTGGTGGCAAGGTATTCTCTGATTTTATCGCCTATATGGGTCGTGACTCCCGGGTGGGAGAGTAGGTATTCATTGAGTCTCCATTTCGGAGATGTGGGGCGAAATAGTGGTGACTTTATTTTGAGGGAGACAGGGGCATGGTCCGACCATGTGGCTGTTCCGATCTCGACGTCAGTTACCAATGAAAGGTCGTAGTGTGAGGTGTATATGTGGTCGATGCGGGAGTATGAGTTGTGCGGGTGGGAATAGAAAGTGAAGTCTCGGGCGTCTGGGTGGTGGGCTCTCCAGCAGTCGACCAGTCGGTAGTCCCGGAGTAGGGATTTGATGCCTTGCAGTTGTTGGTTGGGGATATGCGAGGTGCCCGTTGAGGTGTCCCATGACGGTTCTAATGCGACATTAAAGTCCCCCCCCAGTATGAGAGTCCCTTCTTTGAACGCCTGGAGCTTGTGGAGTGTTTGTTTGAGGAAGCGGTAGTGTTAGGCAGGTAGTTTTAATGTTGTGACTGTCAGTGTGTATGAATAAATTACAGAGTTATATAGTTACATAGGCTGAAAAGAGACATATGTCCATGAAGTTCAGCCTTTCCCACATCTGTTTTTTTTTTTTGCTGTTGATCCAAATGAAGTAAAAAAAAAAACAGTTTGAAGCACTTCCAATTTTGCAAGAAACTAGGAAAATATTTCTTCTTGATCCCAGACTAGCAGTCAGATTTATCCCTGGATCAAGAAGCTATGATAAAACCATTTCTTCAGGCAGATAATTTCACATCCTTATTGTTCTTACTGTAAAAAAAAAACTAAAAACCTTTCCTTTGCCTTAGACTAAATCTCCTTTATTCCAGTCTTAACTAGACAGGAAGAATATATGATATGCAAGATGATGAGTCAGTTTGAAGTATATGTCTTATAGTTTTAAAGGTCAGTTGGGCAATGCTAAATACTTTTTTAAAAGCAGATTAACTGCAAAATAAGGTATGTAAGTGTCTGCCTCCCCTTCCAACAAGTTGCACAGTGTAAAAACTGCAAGACCCACTATATTTTTAGAGTTGGCCAGTTAGTGAACTGCTTGTAATATACGTACGAATGAGAATGCACATAGAGAAAGAGGCTCCTTCTGTCATGTCATCACACAAACCACCAACACAGTAAGGACATTGGCAGAAAGATTTTGGGGGGCAGCATTTCATCCTTGATACCATGCAGCGTCATCATTTGGGGGAACTGTGCTGCCAATTCTAAATACATAATACATTCAGAGTATCAATAAGCTGTTCTGACATTCCAAATGGCATAACCTGCGATTTAAAAACGTTAACCTTATAAAAAGACAATTCCCCAAATCGCAGAGACATTTGATACAGTTTAGGAGGGGATGTGTTCGGATTCTTTGTAGCTACCAGCGTATAACACGCGTATAAACCAATTTTACATGCGTTTTGGAAAGACCGAGGGTAACTTGAGATATTCTTGTTGCAGCAGATGGACACAGCCACAGGCTCTGAGATTGAGATATATAATAGAGGGGGCAAAGGCCATCTCAACACAAGCCATTTGTAATAGTGAATTTTGGAGATGTTAGGTCAGTCACTCGCGCTGTATCATGCCGTCCTTTATCTATAAGGCTGTACTCCTTCACCGAGTCATCAGGAGGGATATGATAGAAACATTTAAATATATAAAGGGAATCAACACTATATTTAAAAGAAGAAAAACTACCACAACAAGAGAACAAAGTCTTAAATTAGAGGGGCAAAGGTTTAATAATAATATCAAGAAGTATTTCTTTACTGAGAAGGTAATGGATGCATGGAATAGCCTTCCAGCTAAAGTGGTAGAGGTTAACACAGTAAAGGAGTTTAAGCATACGTGGGATAGGCATAAGGCTATCCTAACTATAAGATAAGGCCAGGGACTAATGAAAGTATTTAGAAAATTGGGCAGACTAGATGGGTTGAATGGTTCTTATCTGCCGTCACATTCTATGTTTCTATCCTTTTTCTATATATCCCAACCACATTTAATCTTTTTCTGTATGTCGCTATTCCTATCCCATACCATCGCTTTTCTCTTTATAACTGTCACTAAAGTGACCCAAACACGCAAACTGTAATCCAAACAGAAAACCTATTACCGGACCTTAGAATGGCCGGGTTCAACCTAGATAGAATAGTCGACAAATAGCCAAAGACAAGGGAAACCAGATATCAGAATAACGATAAAACTAGCCGAGTCAGGGAACCAGATAACAGGAAAAATGAGAAAACAAGCTGAGTCAGGATACCAGAATGGAGACTAGTCAAAAGTACAAGCCGAGTCAAAATTACGAGGATACAAACAGGAAAATATCAAGCACTAGAGGGAACTAAGAATAGAACCACAATAGGACACTGAACAAGGAAAAAAGGCACCCTTTTATACCAGAGCGTCTGTAGCTTTAACTCCACGCCCCCAAAATGTCAGGGAGCGTGGAATAGTTTGAACATTCGCGGTATTGCCTTCATGACGTTGCGTCATAAGAGGGGGCGTGTATGGAGCGTCCGGCGTCCGACATGCTGTGCCATCGTTTGGAGGTGTCGGAACCTGGAGCTACACCTTGCAGGTCCGGGGGGGAAAGGTAAAGTATCGTGACAATAACTAGTCTTACCTCATGTCATCCTTATTCTATATGTCACTGTGATGGACCACCTGGCATCCCGACAGGGCACCTTTGTCAACGGATGCTTCCTAGCTGACGCTGAGCACTATAAGCACCGCACTGGACACCACAAGCACTGCAGACTCCACAACCGCCGTAGCTTAGCTGGAATCTCGACAAACAATTGCTGGGCCTGGTGACCTCTGTAGCCCATCTCTGTCCTGTATGTCCCCAGCTATCAAGTGGGCATCTGGTACTCCTGGTCTTTCTTGCGCTCCCAGGCATGGAGGTGTAGGCACTTGGTGGGCAGAGGCCAACTGCGCTCTACTGGCGTGGCTTGCAGGTATTCAGGCCCTGGACAAAGGATCTGTTGTGGAGGGGAGGGATCACCTACCTCCTCCTCCTGGCATTCCTGAGGGGTGGGTTGGGGATCTGGACTGGCCGTCCAGCATCCCTGTAGGTGTGGTGCAGAGACTACGGTCCCATCTGCACCCTTGGGAACAGGAGTGCCTCCCCTCTGTAGCTGGGGAGAGGGACCGGTTGTCTCCTCTCCCTGTAAGGTATGCTTACACACACTGCCGTCTTCACTCCCAATAACTTGTCCTGCCGCTGGGGAGAGAGACCTGTTGTCTTCAGTTTTCTATCAGGATTATTCGGTAAAGTGAGAATTTAAAGGGAATTTCAAAATTAAGGTCAGAGTAGCCGACTGGAAAAGTCATCTATGCCTTCAGTTCAGCTACTTTGGTCTTGCATTTTAAAATTCATTTGAATTTTTATGTTAAAGGATACGCCTGTATGTGATATGCTTTTTCAACCTCATATAATGCTTTTTTGTTGTTGTTGTTGTTTTGAATGTTTATTGACAAAACCTGCACATTATCGATTGTAAACGCACAACTAAATCTCTAACACATTACAAAGTCCGTATAAGCTACTGAGGCTCACTTTTTTGTTTGGCTTTCGAGGAGTTAAATGATTACAAGTAGGACTGGAATTAATAAGAATTCTTTTTATAGTTACACACCCAGTGTTCTGGGAGCTTTTGCAGGTGCTAGTGATAGGAAAAATCTGTTTCATTCTCTGTGACCAGCAGAGGGAGCAATTTAATGGAAGATTTGTGGGCACATTTAATGTGTTCCACTAGATGTTTTGGGGGCTGAAAGCTGTTTTCACATGTTTTGAAAGATTATGTAGACTGTCAGAATAAGAAGCCAGTTTATTGCACTAGTAGCTTCTTGATCCGTAACTTTTTGGGCTTGTAGGGAACACTGTAGCGTTAGAAATACATACCTGTATTCCCAGATGCCCCTAATCAGTTAGGTCCCCCTTGTGTAAAGTAATAATAATAATAAATTAAAATAAAACTAATTACTCACTTTTTCTCCTGGGCTGATTCTCATTCGGAGCTGCCGCTAACTCCGACTTGGGTTGCATCATTGTGGAGGCGTGCCAAGCCAATGATTCTCCTAGAGGAGCACTGGGGACCTTAGGCGCATGCGTGGCACTCGCCACGATGCTCCTAACATTAATTCTCTATGGGCGACTTTGACGGTATTGTGATAAAAGGAATGGAGCATTTTAGTTATGAAGAAAGGTTAAAAAAATTAAATCTGTTTAGTTTGGAAAATCGGCGCCTGAGAGGGGATATGATAACTTTATACAAATATATTCGGGGCCAGTACAAACCTTTATCTGGAAATCTATTCATAAACAGGGCTATACATAGGACACAAGGTCACACATTTAGGTTGGAAGAAAGGAGATTTCATCTAAGGCAAAGAAAAGGTTTTTTTACAGTAAGAACAATAAGGATATGGAATTCTCTGCCTGAAGAGGTGGTTTTGTCAGAGTCACTACAGAGGTTTAAACTGCAATTGGATAAATACTTACAAAAACATAACATACAGGGATATAATTTCTAATTAGTGGGGTAATAGCTACTTGATCCAAGGAGACATCTGACTGCTATTTTGGGGTCAAGAAGGAATTTTTTCCTAGTTTGTGGCAAAATTGGAAACGCTCCAGACTAGGTTTTTTGCCTTCTTTTGGATCAACAGCAACAACATATGTGAGGTAGGCTGAACTTGATGGACACAAGTCTCTTTTCAGCTATGTAACTATGAGTGCATGATATCAAGGTATTAGAGTCTGGGAGTAAAAATCCTGGCTGTTATACCCAGAGGGCGTGGAGGAACAGCTTGAAGTCGAACTATAGGGTTTTGGGGGGTAGGAAAGGAGGGGCAGGACATCAGGCACTATAACAACTTCAAAAAAAGTAAGTTGTTAAAGTGCCTACGGTGTTCGTTTAATTGCTGCTTAAACTATCTTTTGGGACTTACAATTCTTTAATTGACAGCTCATTTTATTGACATTTTATTGACTTTTACTGTGAGTTTCACTGTTCACAAAACGTTGCAACTTGCACAATGTAGGCCACATCGGGAAAAAAATCTTCAAATCACGTGTTTGCAGGTTTGTATCATCTCAGCTACTTTCCAGATGGCTGTCAATTAATCTCAGCTCCTTGTCCCAGTGCCACTGTCACTTATGAGTTTTTCATTGAACCAGAATCTTTATGAAAAACTTATGTTGACTGTGTTTCTTCAAAACGCCAACGTATTCAAAAGATATACATAAGATAAAATAAGGCCTATTTTGGCCAAATTAACAGAGCTTCTACTGCCACATCCTTTCGTTTTCCGTCAGCTGATAGGAACATGCATCTCACCGTGTGTTCTGCAATACATGTTTTGGCCTATTATTATGCATTTTTCAAAGACCCCCAGTTTTGTACCCTTAAACAGAAGCAAAATGGCACACGAGGTAAGTATATTTCTCCAACTACTTCCCCCCTTTGGGTGCTATTATACATGTAGACATGTCACCTTGGAACCCACAATTTAATTTATTATTTTATTTAATGGCACTTCACGACAGTCTTCCCACCCTGCTTTTTGAATCCTGAGTTACATTAGTTACATAGCTAAAACGAGACATGTGTTTATCAAGTTCATCCTTCCTCACATCTGTCGATCAAATGAAGACAAAAAACCCAGTTTAAAACACTTCCAGTCTTGCTAAAAAACTAGGAAAAAAATCATTCTTGACCCCAGAATGGCAGTCAGGTATCTCCTTGGATCAAGAAGCTATTTTCCCACAATTGAAAAATTATATCCTTGCATATTATGTTGTATGCATCTAGTTGCTGTTTAAACATCTGTATAGACTATGATAAAACCACTTCTTCAGGCTGAGAATTCCACATCCTTATTGTTTATACTGTAAAAAAAAACCTTTCCTTTGCCTTAGACTAAATCTCCTTTCTTCCAGTCTCAACGCGTGACCTCGTGTTCTACGTATAGTCCTGTTCGTGAATAGATTTCCAGACAATGGTTTGTACTGGCCCCAGGATATATTTGTATAATGGACTAGTAGTCAGAACTTTAAATAATTCGATTGGGATGTAAATTATTTATTAAGCAGTTCTGTGTATTTTCCTAAAAGGAAGCTTACATTTTTTTTTAAAATACTGCCATTATTTCATTAAGCGTTTCTAGCCTATTAGCACATTCTCCTTGTGCCTTATGGTTAAAAGCTAATTTTAACTCGGCACAACAGAACTATTAATGGTGTAAAATTTTACGTGATTCAATTACTTCTGTGCAAGGTTTGGACATTCAAACTTTGTCACTGTCACGCCCCTTATGTTATATTTAGTTATAGAAGTGTGATATATTCTTTAACTCAAGTGGAACAGCATCTTTGCAAGAGTCAGTACTGGTTTAATGTACCGTAAATGGCTTTTATATAAAATTGCATGCTGAGACAAAATCAGTTATGTGTGAGAATGTTTTAGACTGTATTTAATGCATTTAAAGAAGCAATATCATTTGTGTGGGGGGAGGAGGGAGAGGAATGCTTTTTTTGCCCCCAAGGTTCTTCAATATATTTCTCTGTTTAATCCATCCCATGGAGGTACCTGGGATGGATTAAACAGAGAAATATACTTACCTTATTCTTCTCCACACCATTGACATGTTTTTTTTTTTTTTTTTTTGTTTTTTTTTTACATGTTTTTCCACCTATCGGGCTGCATTAAGAGACACTATAGTCACCAAAACAACTTTAGCTTAATGAAGTAGCTTTGGTGTTTAGATCATGCCTCTGCGGTCTCACTGCTCAATTCTCTGCCATTTAGGAGTTAAATCACTTTGTTTATACAGCTCTAATCACACATCTCTGCATGTGACTTACAAAGCCTTCCTAAACACATCTAATGTTTACACTTCCTGTATTGCACAGTCTGTTGAATTTAGAATTTCTTATCTCCTGCTTTGTTAATAGCTTGCTAGACCCTGTAGGAGGCTCTGTGTGTAATTCACATTCAATTCATAGAGCAGGAGATAAAAACTTTCTATTCATGCTGGCTGTGTCAGTCACAGCTAAGGGAGGAGTGTCTAGGACTGCATAAACAAACAAAAGTGATGTAGCAGCTAAATGGCTGTGAATTGAGCAGTGAAATTTAGGGGCATGATCTATACGCAAAAACGACTTTATTAAGCTAAAGTTGTTTTGGTGACTATAGTGTCCCTTTAATCATGTGTGAAAGTACAAAAAGTTAGGTCTGCGAAAGACCCTTTGGTATATTCCATTGATTCCAAAAATCAGGTACTACATGAGACAAAGTAAACCTGACTCCATGCACAACCTTTGATTACTTTGGAATGTGAACAAATCACAACACTTAACAAGAGTTTTTCCTAAATATTCAAAAGTGACAATGCTACCTGCCTTCTATGTACATCTCTATGTAACAGAAAAAAAACAATACCTAATATTAAGAACTGAAAATACAATTGCTGTCCTGGTTAGTGAATACAAAGCCCACACAATCCAATAAACTAGTGACACCTCCTGTATATTGTAAAACACAGGCACTGGCGGAACTACCGCGGTTGCAGCTGCGACCGGTCCTGCCATTCCAAGGGGCCCAGCCGCCCTGCGGACACCTTCGACCAGGTGCCTGCCGCCATGTTTTGCGGGCCTGGCCCGTGCAGTAGAACCGCCGAGGCCACACGTTAAGGGGCCCATCGGATAGCCCATGCTGTCAGGGCCATCTGATGGTAATGAATATCCAGGGGGCCCCCATCAGCGCTGCAGCACTTTAACAGCGCAACCGGGCCCCCTGTGATGACATCAGCCGCTGGGAGGAAGTGACTCCTCGAAGCAATCACACAAAGCCCGCACGGGATCAAGGAGAATAGGGAGTTAGAGTGGGAACTCTGACTCCCATCAGGCTGGACCCCATGGAAGTCAAAACATTTTGTATATGTGTTTGTATGTGTCTGTATGTATGTACATTTGTATGTATGTGTAGGGCAGCATCTTCACATGGGTTTCCGAGAATCAGCATACTGGAACACATCCAGAGCCGCAGTGGAATGCACGCGGCCGATATAGAGTGTTGTAGCAGCACGAGGCGGTCCGGACACACTCCTATCCGGCCGGCAAGAGAGTGACCCCAACATCTCTGGACCCCCGATCTGTAAACCTAATATCTATTTGCTTGCACATCTGGGACCTTTGCAATATATTCGTCTTTTATATATATATATGTGTGTTTTGTTGACAGTTTCATTTGTACTAATAAACATTTTAATCTGCACACTGTCTGCTGCACTATATAATTGACATAAGGATTTTAACCCCTTGTGGGACAAGAAAATAAATAAATAAATAAAATTCTTCTTTACTACAGTCTTATTTTATAATAAGATTATTACATGTACTGGTTCCTCACTTTACAAGTTATAGAACCTTTACTAGACTAACATCCAGCAGTTTTGGATTCTACCTACCTTTCATCGTGGGGGGTAAGGACCTGACAAGCTGATACATTTATATCAAGGACTTGTTTGAATACATTTTTATTATTTTTATTCACAACTTGTATTTCCATTTCCTCTGAATCCTGTCTACTCCATTGATCTATTTCAATAGGCACTCAGAATTTTGACATTTTTTAACCCAGGGTGAGTGGTTATCTCAGACAGTGATACAGTGGTTATGGTTGTTTTATTTAGTCGCTAATTTTAACTTAAGAAGGCTTCTCTACCATTTTTTTGGTGTTTATCCATCGTAAAGTTATTTCATTTATTGTATGTATGTGTGTGTGTGTGTGTGTCTGTATGTGTGTGTCTCTGTATATGTGTGTGTGTCTATGTGCATGTCTGCATGTGTATCTGTTTGTCTGCATGTGTGGGGAGGGAACGTATGGGAGGGGGAGGATAGAGGTATGTGGAGGTGGCGCGGGGGGAACGTATGTGAGTATAGACGTATGGGGCGATGGTGGGTAGTAGACGTATGGGGGGGCCCAGGGCAACTTTCGCACCGGGGGCCCTGTGGTTTCTAGTTATGCCTCTGAACACACACTTAGACTTACCGGAGCTATAAATATTAAAATAGACAAGTTCATTAACATTTACACCTATATTTGAACTTCTGTAAACGTGGACACAGTACTGTCTTGGTTAGAATATCCCTGGATGGATCAAAGACATAGGTCAAGGTTCAAAGCAGAATATACCTGTTGGACACAAAAGAGGTTAGCCGATGAACCGTAAACATTAGTCTTTTGGCTGCAGAAATTAGTCACAGCGCAAGCAGAATCAAGTGCAATAAGCGCGTTATTGTAATCCTGCTTGAAAGCTGTCATACTGTGTTGTGAACCAGAGTCCGGTGGCATGAAAGTTACTCACCTGCACAAAGAGACACTGTTTGAGAACGCAGGAGACGGGTCAAAATCCACAGCAAACAATCTGTAGGCCAAAGGTCAGTAACTATGTATAATATAAAAGGACTCTTAATATGACAAATGCACTAGAGGCTGTTCCGTAACAAAACCGTCTCCAATTATGGGCACAGTAGGTTTTTATATCCCTTAGGCAATGGTAATGACTAGTGATCCAGAGCACAGAATGACAAAAGATTCCACGTCATGCCAAACTATACTTGTCTTCAGTATTTAGAAAGTCCTTAGACAGGAGCAATGTCTGATGCACTTGACTTTTTTGATGGATGGGTGACGCAGAGTCTGTGAACCTGTCACCGTCATTATCAACCCATGGGCTAGTATCCATGACATCACTAATACTGGACAATAAACTAACAAAGGAACCCTCATCTTTACACAGATTGTCCTTAAGGTTTGAGCCACGAGGTCCTGGTAGTCTACAAATAGTCTCCATGTGCATTTTTGAGTGGTAAGGAACTGTAAAATAGATACCTGCCTTCTTCTTGTGTTAAATAAGAAACTTACACACATAAACATATATATGAAGATTTCCAAAGAAGGCTACATATACAGTTATAAAACACATTCAAAGCAAAAATTCAGGATGGATTTACAAACCATCTTTAGCCATTATATACCTAATACTTTATTTTATTTATTTAACATTTATTTAATGCCATTTCCCCAAATAATAATAATAATATTAATATAGTCTTGAGTGGGCTGAAAATACATAGTTCCTAAATATTGGAAAACAGATAGAAAGCCAGAGGCAATGGCATTATCTGTTCTTTTTGTCTTCGAGCACTCCTTGGTCAATAAATTCTCTCAAAAGTTTGACAAAATATGCATATATCTACTTTAGAGAGATCTATAAAAAGTAGCTGGACCACAGGCGCCCGGCTGGCTCAAATAGGTGTCAAACCTTTGAAACCAGGATAGCGCCAGGGAACTCCTAGCACCATAACCACCATAATGGGCTGTAGTGGCTAGGTTGCATTAAGTGCCCCTTTAACCCTTTAATATTTTGGAATAAGGCTTGCCTGAATTGCAACTCAAATGCGTGAGTGTAATGTATTTTCATGATACTGTGAAAGAGTTGACTGATTAAGCTTGAGAAGATATTTTGTTCTGTGTCTGGGGATGGTTGGTTTGGTGGTTAGCTGAATGGTCGGATAGTTAGCACATTGTTAAATTGTATATCAGTAGTGGTATTGTAAGAGAGAGAATCTAGACATAATAAGTAGGATAAGCACATATATCTTAAATGTGTTAAAAACAGATGGTTCTGTATTGGATAAGGCCAAGGAGGAGTGTGTTGCAGTAGCTGATAATTCATATTGTGGTCAAGAAACTTGGGTGTTATTCGTAACGTTATAAGGATGAAATGTGCAAATGTAAATAATATATATATATATATATGTGCTTATCAAAAAGGAAGAAGGAGTATGGGCAGGTGTGGTTTGCATAGGGAAAAATGTTCTCATAATCCATATTTTATTTAAAAAATGAATGCAAGTTCCAAAACAGTAAGTTGAGAGATGGTTTAGGAAGAAAGTCGAAGGAAAGGTAGGTTGGCAGATATTTCAGTAAGTTGGTGAAGATTTGGTGTAGGTTTGGGGAAATGGAAAATATAAATGAGCGGACGGATCAAGAGAGTTAGAGTACTAATGGATAAAGGAATGGAAAATATAATGGATGTTTGGTGGGGAAATGACTTAATTGTATGTTCAATATAAACAAGTATAGTGGGGCAATCAATCCACATTCCTCTCTGTATTTCCTCCCCACTAGGGTGAGCATTTCCCAGTAAATCAATGATAACGAAGAAAAATAGATTGCGCATGTTTATTGCAAATCCATACAAGGCCCCAGGGAGAGTGCGCAGCTTAGCGGACAGGGGAACATGTATGAGTGTGGGATGGATGATGCATGATTGGGTATATGCTACATGTGGGAGTGTGAGATGTGAGGAAGTGGGTGGTGACAGATCAGACTGACCTCAGTGCCACTTAGGAGCCGGTCCAGCAACAAGTTTCTCTGCCTCTCCTGTTGCTGGGCTTGCTGGATTTTCTGCCTGGGGGCCCTGGATGCTGGATCCTGGTTTTACAGCCATCCTGTGTGTCCTCAGGGCTGGTAATGGTGCTGCACATGGTGGAATCCTCCATCCACAGCAGCCTTGTGGTGAGGTTCCCCTCCCCAGTGGTCTGGCTCTCCCTGGGCACCCCCTCTGTGTCTCCCTCCCTGGGCAACCTCTATGGGCAACCTCCCTTGGGCTCTGTGAGCCCCACCTCTCCTCCTCGGGCCCGGTACAGGAGCTGCAGCCCGGGCCCGAGGCTTCAACAAGGCCGCGCGCCTGGACCACGTGGTGCGCGGCCTGCTCCGCGCCCTATCCTTCCGCCGCCCCTGGTGTCCGGACGGCGGCATCTGCTGTGGACCTGTGGCGAAACCAACCTCGCCACTGTACACTGGAGAAGCCTGGTTGCTCGCCTGCTGCCTTTGGACTATGTTAAGACATCTTTTTCCCTGCAGAAAAGATTTATTTGTGCTTTTCTGCCGGGTGTTCGGTAAATTTGTTTGAGTGTGTTGTACCTCAGATAGGAATCCCATGGAGCCCATTCGCATAAAACTGACTGTGTAAAGACTTTGGCTCCATGGCGATTAAACTGTATTCGTGTGGTCTGAGCGCCATTCGCTTACTAATGTGCGCTCAGACCTGAGCTATCTGGGGATATGTAGAACGTATATGTTTTATGTACTGAATGTAACTGTAGGTAATTTTATGTCTTTTACTGTTTGTTTTCTGCCATGTGGTTAATGGAGTTTTGTCTTTGGAGATAATTGAATTACTTCTCAATTATCTCCAGAGCAGAGAGGAGGGATAGTGATGCATTGTGGGATGGTTGAAATGTGTAAGTCTGTGATTGGTCCTTTTACCCTTTGTGTCCCAGTCTCCCATTTGGTCCCCTAAGGGAGTGTCCACCAGGTGGGAGACCTGCATAAAAGCCGGGCAGTTAGCCCCAGTAAATCAGTTCCTGCTTAACCCTTAAAGTGAAGTGTCGTCTCATTATTGGGGGAAGGATTTATTGTATGCTGTTCCAGTTTGACTGCTAGGAGAGTAAACCTATTCGTATGGTTCGTATTCAACTGTCTACAGCATTCATATGCTTGAGAGGATTCTAATGCTTTTTCAGTTCGTGAGATTGGGGAATTCAAGTGTGTGCAGTTCGGGAGTTGGTGAATTCGTGGGTTTGTAGTTCAGGAGATTGGTACTTGCAGTAGCTGTCGGTGCAGCTGAAAAAGGGGAATATCGCCTAAACGGTTTTTAACCTCTTGTGGGCAAACGGTCCGTTACAGGACCATACCCCCCCTGGAGGTAGTGGGAGAGGGCGACAGTGGTAAGTGGGCCCCCTGCGGGGGGGAGGGGTTCTGTATCCCCCTCATGGGCTCCGGGGTGTCTGCTTGTCCCGGCCCTCCCCTCCCTCTTTTGCCCGGGCAGGGTCCGCGGGCGGTGTGGGCTCCCCTCCCCCACTCCAATGTTTCTCCCCTCCCCCCCCCAATGTTTCTCCCATCTATTGTGTCCCCCCTTTCTGTGTGGTGTCTCCCTCTTATTTGTGTTCCTCCTCTTTATTTATTGTCCTCTCCCCTTTTTTGTTCCCTCCTCTTTCTCTATTGTTCCCCCCTCCTCCTTGCTGATCTTCTTTGGCGATTTGGGTTTGGGGTTCGCTATTTAGGAGAGCGTGGTTGAGGAGAGGGCTGCGCAGCGTGGCGCTGTTTTGTTACCCGGACACCACTTGGAATGCATGTCATACTTATGATGGCCTGGGTTGGTGGCGCTATGAAAAACATTTCATCAGCGCTTTGCGGTTTTGCCCTCTGTAGCGTGGGATCAGATGGACTTTGGCCCCTGGCTCTCCATCGTAATCCGCCCGGCGGCGCATAAAGGGGGTTTGTCCTCCTTTCCTGGGGGGGCGGCTCCGCCCCAGCAGCCTTGCAGCAACGGCCAGGTTGTTGCGGGGATTTGAACGTCAGCCGATGTAAGTGGGGTGGGTCGTGCTGTTTTAAGCTCAAATACTCCCATCGTGGTGGGGGCTCACTCTGCCTCCGGCTGTTTCAAGTGGGGTAAGTAAGGGGAAGTGGGGGCGCAGGGCGGCGATGCCAGTGCTCGTAAGCGCGATGCACCCATGGCTCGACCGCAACTGGAATCGGCAGGCCATGGGGCCCCTGCTGGAGGGGGTCACCCGAGACTTCGGGATCCCCTTCTCAGAGCGCCCGGCGTGAAAGTCGCTATATGATAGACAGTTTACATACTTAAAGGGAATCAATGCAGTAGGGAGGAGACTATGTTTAAAAGAAGTAAAACTTCCGCAATAAGAATACATAGTCTTAAATAGGAGGGGCGAAGGTTTCACAATTGTACCCGGATGTATTATGTTAACAGAAGGGTAGCGAATGCATGGACTAGCTTTCCAGCTGAAGTGGTAGAGGTTAACACAGTAGAGGAGTCTAAGTGGGTGTGGGATATGCATAAGGCTGTCCTACCTATAAGATAAGACCAGGGACGAATGTCAGTGGTTAGAAAACTGGGCAGACTGGATGGGCCGAATGGTCCTTATCTGCCGTCACATTCTGTGTTTATGTTTCTAAGTCTGTGCTCGACTTCCTGCAGATGGTGCTGGATGAGCTCCTGTGGGAGGCAGCTTTGGGGTGGTTCACGGGGTCAGTTGAGGCCCCGTCGCTCCCCAAGTTGCAGGTCCCCCTTGGGCCTGGTGCCCAAGTAGGAGGCAGGGGATTTTCATCTGATTCATAGTTTGCCCTGCCCTCAAGGGGATTCGGTGAAAGATGTTGGGTGTCCTAGGCATCCTTCGATGCTGCGGTACGCATGGTCGGGGCAGTGGGCCCTGGGGCTTTGCTAACGAAGGCCGACGTCGGAGCCGCGTTTTGCTTGTTGCCAGTTCATATGGATTGTCATCCTCCTGGGTAGTGGGTTTGTGGTCGGTATTATGTGGATATGTGCTTCCCAATGTGTTGTTCATGTCCTGCTTTTAAGTTGAGTGTGTCAGCGGTTTCCTGGAGTGGGTGGTGCGGTGGGAGGCAAGGATTGGCTCGTTGCTGCGTTACCTTGATGGCTTTTGTGTGTGGGCCTTCGCTGACTTGTTGACTCTTGCTCGACTCGGCAGAACTTTAGGGTCCTCTTAGAGCACGATAAGACAGTGCGGCCCAGTGACGTGCCTTAGCTCCTTGGGTATCAAAATTGACTCTGTGACCATGGTGTTCTGGCTGCCACAGGATAAGGTTGAGAGGGTGTGGCGATGGCCAGGGATCTAAGGAGGATGCAGCTGTGCAAGTTGCAGTCCCTGTATGGGAGGTTGACCTTCCACTGCCGGATCAGGCCCATCGGGCAATTGTCCCGCAGGCGCCTGGTGGTCGCTACTACCGGGACTGCGGCACTTTATCCGGCTCTGGAGGTCTGGGTTTCCTTCCTGACCGAGTATATTGGAAGGTCATCTTGGCAGGCGCCGGAGGTGTCCAGTTCGGACTTGCCCCTTTATACAGACGCGGCTGGCTCTGTCTGGTTGGGGCGATTCTGGGATTGCGCTAGTGTGCTGACATGGTCGGCGGTGTGGCAAACCTAGCCACTTGGACATTACTTAAGGACTATAGATTTAAGGGTTGCCTGTATGATTTTGGTGATATGTATGTTCCTGGGTGTAATGTAATGTGATTGTGTAACACTGTATTGCCTGCATTGGCTATCTGCAGAAAGCAGATAGCTGATTTCCTTTTGTTTCACGAACGGCACCTTTGCAGGCCGTTCGTGAACCGAATAAACCACCCTGTAACAGCCCACACATTGAGAGACGTGTGGCGCTCGTTAACCGATTGCAACAATGTTGCAATCGGTAATTAGAGACTCTCCTAGGTGGCCGTCGTTCGGCTACCGACCATGCGGCGGTCGGCCATCTTGGATCCTTTGTTCCTCCAGCGGTGTTTGGCCATCTTGGATCCTTTGTTCCTCCAGCGCGTGGCACTAAAAACGGCTACTCGATGGCGCGAAAACCGCTGGACTTCCAGCCCGTTCGGGAGTTCCGGGTCGTTCGGTATTTTATTCCCCATACATCAATCGGTCTTTTAAGTATGTGTTTTAATGAATATGTTTTTCGTGCGGCGTTCGGTTGTTTTAGCTGGGATCTGAGCGGTAATCTCACGAATGATGCGCTCAGACCCCAGCTATCTACCGAACGTCCATTCGAAAAACTGTGTATTTTAAAGTAAATTGACAGTTCTGCTGCACGGAGTGATAATCCACTTAACGGTACACTCCAGTGGGAGGATCCCTTTCGTGCAGCAGTGCCTGATGGGGGAAATGCTCTGCAATGTAAGTTCCCCACGTAGTCCACCCCTGGAATACCGCTGGGATAGGACTCAGGAAACCCCCTGCATGGGGAATGGTATAAAGTGTGGAGCTGTGAATAAAGCTGTTTCGTCCGGTTACTGGGAGATTTGGGATATTGCCTTACTTTTCAGCGCTTGACTGTGGATTACCTTCTGAACCAGCGGAGATCGTGGGATTTAATATTGCCGCTCTGCTACAGGCGGCTTGACCAGGAATCTTGCCTTCCTGGAGCTTTCCCGTTGTGGTGGCATTGGATTTATAGGGTCGGGAGCTACAAGACAGTCGGCTGTTATTCACCATGCCAACCTCGGGGTTGTCCAGGCGATTAGCCAGCTCTCGGTCCCCCTTTTCTCTTTTGGTACTTCCCCTGCTCTAGCGCCTGGTGCTACGGTGCCTGTGTCTTCATGTGTCGTATAGGTCCGGTTCCTCTTGCTCGTTTCAAGGTCTGTTGTGACTGTTGGAGCATTGGGTTTCGGTGGATATGTCGCCCTCCGGGTGTCCTTGCGTGTGTCCTGTTTAGTTTTCTGGTTAAGTCCCAGGGTTGGGTGGCGGTCACCACAGAGCTTCTGGTATGGCATGCGGTGTAGAGCCCATGCAGGGGTCGATTTCTGTGGATCCAAAGAGGACGGTTTTGGGGGCCCTATGGGCACAATTGTGCCAGGTGCTCCCAGAGGTATGCCTCGCCGTTTCTTCATTTCTTTGGGGCCGTGAGGATTGGGGTATTGGTGGGTCCGAACTGGTCAGCCGGTAGGGGAGCATTCTGTTTGCGGATGTCCGGGATGGTCAGGACCCGGTGTCCGTCAAGACTCGTCCATACAAGACCGACATCTTTTGCAAGGACAGGTGGGTTCCGCTGGCAGCGGTCCCAGAATTGGACGCCTGTCTGGTCAGGGAGTCCGCAGTACAGCCGTACCTGGCTGGCCCAATCATGGTACACGAGGAGGGGAACTTCCTCTCCCATTTTCAATTTGTTTGGCGGTCAATCTTTCCACATTGGCGCTGCGACGGAGGCCTCTCGGCTGGGTATGCTGACTCGGGATGTGTGGAGGATAAGAAGGTGGGACTCTAGGAGATTTGTTCCGGTGTGCAGGACGCTGGTTTGCTCCGTTGATTGTTTGTTTTTTCCTTCTCAGGGCGGATTGAGCACTCAACAGTGGAAGTTCGGTGGTTCAGCACCGGGGGGACGTGAAGTGGGTCTGGCTCCTCCCGGAAGTGGTCAGGTTCTCTCGCTTGCGGGGGGGTGTCATTGGTTCTGGTCATTCCCCCTGGGGGGGGTATTGACCTGGGGACGGTTCCGCTCGGAGACTTGGTGGACATAGGGAAGCGGGACTTGTCCCAGATCCTTATGTCATTTCCGGGGTTTGTTTTTTTTTTGGCATGGTGTGGTCGGAGGTTGTGGCGAGGAACTATTGGCGGCAGGCACACATCTGGAGTGCGTTGGAACGCTGCCACGAAGGGTTCAACTGTTGGGTTTCACGGTTCATTATAGGGGTTTGGGGGATGCCCATTTCATCAGGTTTTGAGAAGGAGGCGGCAGATTTGTTGCGGCCGGATGGGGTTCATTTGACTGAGGTCGGGCTCAACCGTTTTAATCTGGCCATTCTAGAGATGGTGGAACAGGCCATGGTTGGTTTGTTTGGGGTCCCCGCTGATTTTAGGCTTAAAACAGCGGGGTTGTGGCAGGGTGTGTCCTTGCCAAATAAGGGATGGTTTGGTAGATTAGATGAAAAAGTGGATAATGGCCGGGTCTCATCCTCCCCCTGTCTCTTATGGTGAACCTGGAGAAGGTACCAGGTTGGACGTGTCCCCACTGGGTTGCATTATGGTTGGGCCCCACCGAGTTGGTGGGGAGCCCTGAAAAAGAAGATGTTTTTATTATGCCGAGGGGGGGAGGTGAGAGCCTTGGGGAAGTTAGATTGGCAAGGACGGTTTCTTTGGTTATTGTATGACCAAATGCAAATTGTTTATGTTAATTTATGATATTTATTATTTCATTATATGTTAAAGGAATCATACAGTATTTGGTTGTGTTAATAAATGCTGTGGCCTGTTTTCTCCAAGAAGTTGTCTGTCGTTATTTGAAGGGGTAAGTTATGGTTTTATGGGGGATGAAGGGAATGCTATCCAATGCCCACTACGTACATACAAGGCCCCAGGGAGAGTGCGCAGCTTAGCAGACAGGGGCACATGTATGAGTGTGGGATGGATGATGCATAATTGGCTATATGCTACATGTGGGAGTGTGAGATGTGAGGAAGTGGGTGGAGACAGATCAGACTGACCTCAGTACCACTTAGGAGCCGGGCCAGCAACAAGTTTCCCACCCACCCTCCCTTTGCTGCTTTGGGCCCGGGGGGTTGTCACAGCGAGGCGGGGGTGTGTCCTTGCCAAATAAGGGATGGTTTGGTAGATTATATGAAAAAGGGGGATAATGGCCGTGTCTCATCCTCCCCCTGTCTCTTATGGTGAACCTGGAGAAGGTACCAGGTTGGACGTGTCCCCACTGGGTTGTAAGTCGACCACTGGGGAGCATTATGGTTGGGCCCCACCGAGTTGGAGCCCTGAAAAGGAAGATGTTTTTATTATGCCGAGGGGGGGAGGTGAGAGCCTTGGGGAAGTTAGATTGGCAAGGACGGTTTCTTTGGTTACTGTATCACTATATGCAAATTGTTAATTTATGATATTTATTATTTCGTTATATGTTAAAGGAGTCATACAGTATTTGGTTGTGTTAATAAATGCTGTGGCCTGTTTTCTCCAAGAAGTTGTCTGTCGTTATTTGAAGGGGTAAGTTATGGTTTTATGGGGGATGAAGGGAATGCTATCCAACGCCCACTACGTACATACAAGGTTTAGGCTTTGGCTCCCCCTATGGTGCAGTTCCTTATGCCGATGTTATTCATACTAATAAAGTGATGATCTGTCTACTGTTCTGTAGAATCGTGTTTTTTTTTTTAATGGGAACCTGCCCAGTCTTCGTCTAGAGACCTTTCTCTTCTATCTGGCCAGCAGCAGTAATTTGGTGAGCATCTGCCATTTTTCTTTCATTTGGGCTTAGATCTTCTGAGTTATTTATGTTTTCCGATAGACCTGCCTAATACTATCTGCATTTGCCCAGTCCATTTTTCTCTTATTAAAACACTATAGTCACTCAGATGCCAACTAGATGTGCTTCCTGGGCCAGTACTGCACAGTGTTCGGCACTGACGTTCAGCGTTTCCACACGCTGCATAGAGACGCTGAACTTTCCCCTAGAGATGCATTGATTCAATACATCTCTATGAGGAGGAGCTGATTGTCCAAAACTGTGTTTTGCACCCCTCCCTTGCTGGTTGTATCCAATCTAATTTCCCCATGGGAAAGCATTGGATTGGCTGAAAATTCTTTTTTATTCTGCTTTGTCTGCCGCCGCAAGGGGGCGTAGCCATCGGCGGCAGACACAGCGCCGGTGGACCCCCGCGGCGCTGGAAATATGGCGAGTTTTAATTCCTTTTAAGGGGGGGGGGGCAAGCCACCTAAATGGTGGGTTTTGCACTATAGGGTCAGGTATACATGGTTGTGTTCCTGACCTTATAGTGTTCCTTTAATGGAGCCAGCCACAAGGAGACCAGAACAGCGGTGGAAAAAAGTTAAATACCTTTTCACTATAGTGTCAGGAATACATGTTTGTGTTCCTGACACTGCAGTGTTCTTTTAAATGTATGTTCAGCTGAGCGTAGTTAATGGCATTACTGATTCAGGATTGCTATTGTTTAGATGTGGAGACGTATCTTGAACTCCTGGAGGAATGATGAGGAATGATTACAAGGCTCAATTTTTCTTGGGGCTATGTGCCTAATATGAGCTGATTGGGTGAGATGGGGAGGATATGGAAGATGGACGTTGGACAGATAGAAAGGATTTAAAAACATTTGCACTAAAACAGACATTCTCACATCTGTATGGCCCTACTGCGCTGTTAATTCCTAGAATATGACCCACCATCTGTGATATCATTTGACTCTGTGAACTGGCGGAGATCTCTAAGCCAATCCTTAGTCTTTTGTTGGTGTTGAGAGAGTTAGCGAGCATGTATATATACATGTTTTTATATTTCACACATTTACCTTATTCAATTAATCAATGGGACCAACTCCTGCTACTGAATGGAAACTGCCCGGGGCTTTAGTTGACTTGCGCTGATCGATCTTGGACCTATTCACTCCTAGAAAAAGCTGTGGGAAGGAGTTTATGGGAATTGGGATACAAAAGATGTGGAGGTGTGGTGCACTCTTTATTACCTCCTAAAACCATGCCTCTGGCATCATTAAACAACTCAGCATGGATTCCATAATGCATTATTAGATTCGGGTTATTATTAGAGACGTGTTTTGCTTAGAGAATTCCTTTATGTCTGACACGTGGGCACATTTTTCTTATAGAAACTTGTTTAATCACTTCTATTGATTCTGGCATTTAACAGGTTACCATAATTTGTGAAAATGTTTACCCACATAGTTACTGTAAAATGAGAGAGTCTTTTTTTTTTCTGGCTTAGAAGACATTAATGCATATAACTTCCTTTCAGCTGTATATGATAATCTGTTTATGGGTTTCTATGGACAACTTGTTCTGACTCACATCCCCCTCACCTCCCTCCCAATTCAGTCATTCCTTTGAGTTCCACACCGGTGTTGTGCATTAGAGAAAACAGGGCCTGTGAGGACTGCCTCAGTTTCTCAGACTTTCCCTGGTTGATGTCTGCTTATTTAAGACTACTTTGGACCTACTTTTAATGACTTGAGAAAATGTACTGATTTTAATTTTTCCATTTTATATCTTTTACCTCTCGATTCCGAGCATCTTTGGTTCTATCGTAGTCATACTAAAATCTTATCTTATTGTATCTTAAAAACCATAGTTTAAGTTTTTGGAATCCAGAAACGGTGATGCACTCACCCTAAGGGTAACACCAATATTTAGGCAACAGACAGGGCCGATGCAAGGATTCCTGCCGCCCACGGCAAAGGTCCATTTTGCCGCCCCCTCTTAAATGCAACTACATTATCTCAGAAGTTTATTCAGTAAACTCTGAATTTAGTGAATTGGAAACTGCATAGTTTAAGCAAAAACAGCTGAACGTTGACTGTAGCTGAGTTAGAGAATTCTTCTAAATCACCTATTTTGGCCTAAATTTGCCATTTGGTTTTTAATTAGGTCTGATGAGCTGTCCATTTCCTGCATCGTGCCCAATCTCTCTCATTAGCGTTTACCCCCATTCTTTGTTTTTGTTTTCCAAAGCTTGCAGTCTCTATGTTCATGATTTCTGTGCTCACTCTACGCCACAGATTCTCTCCAGACTGTTTCTCTTTATTCCAATAGGATATTTCAATAAAGGGAGAATTCGTTGGGAATTTAAAGTGACTTTCTAATTTATGGCCAAAAAACCTTAAACGCCCAACAATTCTCACTTTAGTGAATAACCCTTGTAGTCTGTCAATTTCTCTTTTCCTTTCCCTGTCTATTTATTAAATAGTGAGTTGCAATATAACTTGCAACATTTAGGACAAAACAGAAGAGTTTTATGAAGACATCTCAACTTTTTCAAGTCACTTGACAGGCGCACAGTCGGATTCACGGCATATGCGCTAACCTTACCCAAACCCCCATTAAAACACAGACACAGGTTATACTGTTGGAAAGAATTAGTCCACAGCTTTATTAAATTATTAATAAAATAATTAAGGAATAACAAATGGGGTCATTGCCAACAAATCTTATTAAAGTTAACATCTCCCATATACATAACATACCCCTAGCAATGACCCCACAATAATAACAATAGATAACAATCTAAATAATATGTTAATACAGAAACTTGCCGCCCCAATAGGACCACATTTCCACCAGGTTAAATTGTAGCGATGTACAGAGACACCGCTACCCACCATATCGATTGTAGGGGTTTACCAAGACACCGCTACCCACCATATCCATTGTAGGGGTGTACCAAGACACCGCTACCCACCAGTTCCAGCGTAGGGTGTACCAAGACACCACCACACCCCAGGTTCGGCGCCACTGACGGGCTTGAACCTACCAACTACGTGCAACACTGCCCAATCTACACTAAACCTCAGGATGCCCACTTTCTCCTCCATCTGCCCTCTGATTTAACCAGGCCATTCCCCGCCACAGCCCAGGACTTGACACCTAAAGCTCTTGAGCGACCCCCACCACACAGGAATAAGGCCTATTGAATGCCTTCCTGAAGGCCCAATTTAAACAGATCACACCATACATCCGAAAACGTATCCCATCCCCCCTGGAGTACTCAGGAAGCTTGCCTCCCAATTCGTTGTGTCTCACTGTTACACCACACCCACATCCGATAAATACCGCCATCAATTTTTTATTAATTCATCCTCGACACCGAGCCACCGCGGCCGGGTACCTATGTCTCCAATTTAACCGAGAAACCATCTTGGACCGCACCACCACCACACCTCTGGCCAGCTCCCATAACCGGTCCACATCCCTCTGCCTCCACCTGATCAATTCCTTTTCCGGGAACATGCCAATATCCTTCCAACCCTCGCGGATTACCAGAATGTCTTGGACAGTACCCCTTGTTACCTTCCGGAAAATTTTCTCCACTGATGCCTTGCCACCAAAACCCCCGAAAACTAAAACCACTCCAGTTCCACCAATTCCAAAGGAAAGCCCAGTTGCGCTTGACCCGAACCGCGGCTCCCTTCTGCGCCCCTTAGATGTAAGAGTGGTCCACCAACCATGTCACCAAACCTGAAACTAAAGTAATTAGCGACAAGGCATAGCCCCAAACACAAACCCATACGTCCATAGCCATTAAACCAAATAGACCGGCCGTAAACAGGACTTAAACGGTACTGACTCCCACCTGCCTAAATGTTTCCCCAGGTCCTCACTTAAAACCAGGCGGGACGCCTCTGTCGCTGCCATTATCCAGGAAGAATGGGCCCCAAACCCAAACCCAACATTGTCAAACCCCTCCGAACAAACCCCTGCAGGAATTGAATCGTGACAGCGCCGATCCGTCCCCTTTTTACCAGTAAGCCACCTGGGATGTCCGGGCGAAGCTCCAAGTAGCATGATGCGCTTGACGCCGGGCATACCCCTGACCCCGGCAGGGAATATAGCTTTACCAAACCTCCTTTACCAGACACATCCGTTCTTGTACAATCCTAACGAATCGTTACCTTAACCGACTGAGGTTCGACAACCGAGTGTAGAACTCCCCCAACACCCGACCGAAAGGCACTCACCAGCTCCCCAATCCGAATTGCTCCAAGCCCCCGAGAAGGCCACCGCAAGCAAACTCACCACAAAAGTAGAGTAACACACCACCCTCAGCATGCCCACCAGGCATTGTGTTAGCCAAAGAAACCAGCTGCCCGGCACCAACATATTTCATACCTCTCCGTAAGACCCGCGATGCCTGACGGACATGACAACGTTCCGTCACTTCCTCCCAATCAGTCACTTTGAACCCAAACGCCATGTTCCTGTCCATTGCCGATGGAGCTAATGCTGAACCAACAAGCGGCTTAGGAACCACAGCAAGGTGGTTCCAGTCCCCCCCTTCTTTGACTGGAACCCCCCAGTGAAACCAACCGCCTCGTCCCACATATCCCAAACCTTCACACAGGCAGTCCCCGTGTCCAGTGCCATAGGATTCCGTATCGATCCTCCAAGCATTGTGTCTCGAGCTGCCACATTTCCTCCAGACCGACCTGTCCCTCCTTCCGCGCCCCCCTTGTACGCGAGCCAAGTAATCAGCCCCTACCTTCCGCCAACCAGGCACGTGGTGTGCCCGCACCCGATATTAAACGACCTGTCCATGAATTACGACTTTTCGTCCCTTACTCCTTCACCTTTTAGAGCCACGGCCACTCCCAATGTGTCAGGGTACCTGTTGGTGATGTATCCAGGGAGGACATCCTCTCTGCTTAGGGGCTCCCTTCCCTTAGCATTTCGGCATATTCCGGCCGTTTTCGCGCCGGCCGCGCTAGCTCCTCCCTCTTTTATGACGCGACGGCTAGCGTCGACGTCATGACGTCGGAATTTGCATAAAGTGCCGGGAACCGCTATTCCGGACCTTTTGGGGGCGTGGTCTCTATTTAGGTACAGGGTATTTAAAGGAAACCTTTACTACTGCTCATTGCCCTGTCGTGGTTCTAGCTTGCTAGTCACTCAGCGCGTCCTTTATCTTGTGTTTCCGGTTTTGACCCTTGCTTGTCTTTTGTCCTGTTGTCCTCTCCTCTCCTTTGACTCGGCTTGTATCTCGCTTACCTGTCCTCCGGCTCCCTTGACCTCGGCTTACCTTTTTGACTATTCTTGCTTGTCCTTACGTTAGTCCGGCCATTCTAAGGTCCGGTATAC
>OW240917.1:223453694-223467880 GCA_933207985.1 Pelobates cultripes | reverse complement strand
CCTTTCGTGCAGCAGTGCCTGATGGGGGAAATGCTCTGCAATGTAAGTTCCCCACGTAGTCCACCCCTGGAATACCGCTGGGATAGGACTCAGGAAACCCCCTGCATGGGGAATGGTATAAAGTGTGGAGCTGTGAATAAAGCCTTCAGTTGACTCTCAGAACTGTGTTTCGTCCGGTTACTGGGAGATTTGGGATATTGCCTTACTTTTCAGCGCTTGACTGTGGATTACCTTCTGAACCAGCGGAGATCGTGGGATTTAATATTGCCGCTCTGCTACAGGCGGCTTGACCAGGAATCTTGCCTTCCTGGAGCTTTCCCGTTGTGGTGGCATTGGATTTATAGGGTCGGGAGCTACAGGACAGTCGGCTGTTATTCACCATGCCAACCTCGGGGTTGTCCAGGCGATTAGCCAGCTCTCGGTCCCCCTTTTCTCTTTTGGTACTTCCCCTGCTCTAGCGCCTGGTGCTACGGTGCCTGTGTCTTCATGTGTCGTATAGGTCCGGTTCCTCTTGGGCCAAGGTACTCCAGGGTATGGGTGGAATGGCAGGCGCAGGAGTCAGAGGTGGGTGTATTTGCGGGTTCGCCTGCTCGTTTCAAGGTCTGTTGTGACTGTTGGAGCATTGGGTTTCGGTGGATATGTCGCCCTCCGGGTGTCCTTGCGTGTGTCCTGTTTAGTTTTCTGGTTAAGTCCCAGGGTTGGGTGGCGGTCACCACAGAGCTTCTGGTATGGCATGCGGTGTAGAGCCCATGCAGGGGTCGATTTCTGTGGATCCAAAGAGGACGGTTTTGGGGGCCCTATGGGCACAATTGTGCCAGGTGCTCCCAGAGGTATGCCTCGCCGTTTCTTCATTTCTTTGGGGCCGTGAGGATTGGGGTATTGGTGGGTCCGAACTGGTCAGCCGGTAGGGGAGCATTCTGTTTGCGGATGTCCGGGATGGTCAGGACCCGGTGTCCGTCAAGACTCGTCCATACAAGACCGACATCCTTTGCAAGGACAGGTGGGTTCCGCTGGCAGCCTGTCTGGTCAGGGAGTCCGCAGTACAGCCATACCTGGCTGGCCCAATCATGGTACACGAGGAGGGGAACTTCCTCTCCCATTTTCAATTTGTTTGGCGGTCAATCTTTCCACATTGGCGCTGCGACGGAGGCCTCTCGGCTGGGTATGCTGACTCGGGATGTGTGGAGGATAAGAAGGTGGGACTCTAGGAGATTTGTTCCGGTGTGCAGGACGCTGGTTTGCTCCGTTGATTGTTTGTTTTTTCCTTCTCAGGGCGGATTGAGCACTCAACAGTGGAAGTTCGGTGGTTCAGCACCGGGGGGACGTGAAGTGGGTCTGGCTCCTCCCGGAAGTGGTCAGGTTCTCTCGCTTGCGGGGGGGTGTCATTGGTTCTGGTCATTCCCCCTGGGGGGGGTATTGACCTGGGGACGGTTCCGCTCGGAGACTTGGTGGACATAGGGAAGCGGGACTTGTCCCAGATCCTTATGTCATTTCCGGGGTTTGTTTTTTTTTTGGCATGGTGTGGTCGGAGGTTGTGGCGAGGAACTATTGGCGGCAGGCACACATCTGGAGTGCGTTGGAACGCTGCCACGAAGGGTTCAACTGTTGGGTTTCACGGTTCATTATAGGGGTTTGGGGGATGCCCATTTCATCAGGTTTTGAGAAGGAGGCGGCAGATTTGTTGCGGCCGGATGGGGTTCATTTGACTGAGGTCGGGCTCAACCGTTTTAATCTGGCCATTCTAGAGATGGTGGAACAGGCCATGGTTGGTTTGTTTGGGGTCCCCGCTGATTTTAGGCTTAAAACAGCGGGGTTGTGGCAGGGTGTGTCCTTGCCAAATAAGGGATGGTTTGGTAGATTAGATGAAAAAGTGGATAATGGCCGGGTCTCATCCTCCCCCTGTCTCTTATGGTGAACCTGGAGAAGGTACCAGGTTGGACGTGTCCCCACTGGGTTGCATTATGGTTGGGCCCCACCGAGTTGGTGGGGAGCCCTGAAAAAGAAGATGTTTTTATTATGCTGAGGGGGGGGAGGTGAGAGCCTTGGGGAAGTTAGATTGGCAAGGACGGTTTCTTTGGTTATTGTATGACCAAATGCAAATTGTTTATGTTAATTTATGATATTTATTATTTCATTATATGTTAAAGGAATCATACAGTATTTGGTTGTGTTAATAAATGCTGTGGCCTGTTTTCTCCAAGAAGTTGTCTGTCGTTATTTGAAGGGGTAAGTTATGGTTTTATGGGGGATGAAGGGAATGCTATCCAATGCCCACTACGTACATACAAGGCCCCAGGGAGAGTGCGCAGCTTAGCAGACAGGGGCACATGTATGAGTGTGGGATGGATGATGCATAATTGGCTATATGCTACATGTGGGAGTGTGAGATGTGAGGAAGTGGGTGGAGACAGATCAGACTGACCTCAGTACCACTTAGGAGCCGGGCCAGCAACAAGTTTCCCACCCACCCTCCCTTTGCTGCTTTGGGCCCGGGGGGTTGTCACAGCGAGGCGGGGGTGTGTCCTTGCCAAATAAGGGATGGTTTGGTAGATTAGATGAAAAAGGGGGATAATGGCCGTGTCTCATCCTCCCCCTGTCTCTTATGGTGAACCTGGAGAAGGTACCAGGTTGGACGTGTCCCCACTGGGTTGTAAGTCGACCACTGGGGAGCATTATGGTTGGGCCCCACCGAGTTGGAGCCCTGAAAAGGAAGATGTTTTTATTATGCCGAGGGGGGGAGGTGAGAGCCTTGGGGAAGTTAGATTGGCAAGGACGGTTTCTTTGGTTACTGTATCACTATATGCAAATTGTTTATGTTAATTTATGATATTTATTATTTCGTTATATGTTAAAGGAGTCATACAGTATTTGGTTGTGTTAATAAATGCTGTGGCCTGTTTTCTCCAAGAAGTTGTCTGTCGTTATTTGAAGGGGTAAGTTATGGTTTTATGGGGGATGAAGGGAATGCTATCCAACGCCCACTACGTACATACAAGGTTTCTGCTTCCACTGAAATGTGTTAGGCTTTGGCTCCCCCTATGGTGCAGTTCCTTATGCCGATGTTATTCATACTAATAAAGTGATGATCTGTCTACTGTTCTGTAGAATTGTGTTTTTTTTTTAATGGGAACCTGCCCAGTCTTCGTCTAGAGACCTTTCTCTTCTATCTGGCCAGCAGCAGTAATTTGGTGAGCATCTGCCATTTTTCTTTCATTTGGGCTTAGATCTTCTGAGTTATTTATGTTTTCCGATAGACCTGCCTAATACTATCTGCATTTGCCCAGTCCATTTTTCTCTTATTAAAACACTATAGTCACTCAGATGCCAACTAGATGTGCTTCCTGCGCCAGTACTGCACAGTGTTCAGCACTGACGTTCAGCGTCACCACACGCTGCATAGAGACGCTGAACTTTCCCCTAGAGATGCATTGATTCAATACATCTCTATGAGGAGGAGCTGATTGTCCAAAACTGTGTTTTGCACCCCTCCCTTGCTGGTTGTATCCAATCTAATTTCCCCATGGGAAAGCATTGGATTGGCTGAAAATTCTTTTTTATTCTGCTTTGTCTGCCGCCGCAAGGGGACGTAGCCATCGGCGGCAGACACAGCGCCGGTGGACCCCCGCGGCGCTGGAAATATGGCGAGTTTTAATTCCTTTTAAGGGGGGGGGGGGCAAGCCACCTAAATGGTGGGTTTTGCACTATAGGGTCAGGTATACATGGTTGTGTTCCTGACCTTATAGTGTTCCTTTAATGGAGCCAGCCACAAGGAGACCAGCACAGCGGTGGAAAAAAGTTAAATACCTTTTCACTATAGTGTCAGGAATACATGTTTGTGTTCCTGACACTGCAGTGTTCTTTTAAATGTATGTTCAGCTGAGCGTAGTTAATGGCATTACTGATTCAGGATTGCTATTGTTTAGATGTGGAGACGTATCTTGAACTCCTGGAGGAATGATGAGGAATGATTACAAGGCTCAATTTTTCTTGGGGCTATGTGCCTAATATGAGCTGATTGGGTGAGATGGGGAGGATATGGAAGATGGACGTTGGACAGATAGAAAGGATTTAAAAACATTTGCACTAAAACAGACATTCTCACATCTGTATGGCCCTACTGCGCTGTTAATTCCTAGAATATGACCCACCATCTGCGATATCATTTGACTCTGTGAACTGGCAGAGATCTCTAAGCCAATCCTTAGTCTTTCGTTGGTGTTGAGAGAGTTAGCGAGCATGTATATATACATGTTTTTATATTTCACACATTTACCTTATTCAATTAATCAATGGGACCAACTCCTGCTACTGAATGGAAACTGCCCGGGGCTTTAGTTGACTTGCGCTGATCGATCTTGGACCTATTCACTCCTAGAAAAAGCTGTGGGAAGGAGTTTATGGGAATTGGGATACAAAAGATGTGGAGGTGTGGTGCACTCTTTATTACCTCCTAAAACCATGCCTCTGGCATCATTAAACAACTCAGCATGGATTCCATAATGCATTATTAGATTCGGGTTATTATTAGAGACGTGTTTTGCTTAGAGAATTCCTTTATGTCTGACACGTGGGCACATTTTTCTTATAGAACTTGTTTAATCACTTCTATTGATTCTGGCATTTAACAGGTTACCATAATTTGTGAAAATGTTTACCCACATAGTTACTGTAAAATGAGAGAGTCTTTTTTTTTTCTGGCTTAGAAGACATTAATGCATATAACTTCCTTTCAGCTGTATATGATAATCTGTTTATGGGTTTCTATGGACAACTTGTTCTGACTCACATCCCCCTCACCTCCCTCCCAATTCAGTCATTCCTTTGAGTTCCACACCGGTGTTGTGCATTAGAGAAAACAGGGCCTGTGAGGACTGCCTCAGTTTCTCAGACTTTCCCTGGTTGATGTCTGCTTATTTAAGACTACTTTGGACCTACTTTTAATGACTTGAGAAAATGTACTGATTTTAATTTTTCCATTTTATATCTTTTACCTCTCGATTCCGAGCATCTTTGGTTCTATCGTAGTCATACTAAAATCTTATCTTATTGTATCTTAAAAACCATAGTTTACGTTTTTGGAATCCAGAAATGGTGATGCACTCACCCTAAGGGTAACACCAATATTTAGGCAACAGACAGGGCCGATGCAAGGATTCCTGCCGCCCTCGGCAAAGGTCCATTTTGCCGCCCCCTCTTTAATGCAACTACATTATCTCAGTAGTTTATTCAGTAAACTCTGAATTTAGTGAATTGGAAACTGCATAGTTTAACCAAAAACAGCTGAACGTTGACTGTAGCTGAGTTAGAGAATTCTTCTAAATCACCTATTTTGGCCTAAATTTGCCATTTGGTTTTTAATTAGGTCTGATGAGCTGTCCATTTCCTGCATCGTGCCCAATCTCTCTCATTAGCGTTTACCCCCATTCTTTGTTTTTGTTTTCCAAAGCTTGCAGTCTCTATGTTCATGATTTCTGTGCTCACTCTACGCCACAGATTCTCTCCAGACTGTTTCTCTTTATTCCAATAGGATATTTCAATAAAGGGAGAATTCGTTGGGAATTTAAAGTGACTTTCTAATTTAAGGCCAAAAAACCTTAAACGCCCAACAATTCTCACTTTAGTGAATAACCCTTGTAGTCTGTCAATTTCTCTTTTCCTTTCCCTGTCTATTTATTAAATAGTGAGTTGCAATATAACTTGCAACATTTAGGACAAAACAGAAGAGTTTTATGAAGACATCTCAACTTTTTCAAGTCACTTGACAGGCGCACAGTCGGATTCACGGCATATGCGCTAACCTTACCCAAACCCCCATTAAAACACAGACACAGGTTATACTGTTGGAAAGAATTAGTCCACAGCTTTATTAAATTATTAATAAAATAATTAAGGAATAACAAATGGGGTCATTGCCAACAAATCTTATTAAAGTTAACATCTCCCATATACATAACATACCCCTAGCAATGACCCCACAATAATAACAATAGATAACAATCTAAATAATATGTTAATACAGAAACTTGCCGCCCCAATAGGACCACATTTCCACCAGGTTAAATTGTAGCGATGTACAGAGACACCGCTACCCACCATATCGATTGTAGGGGTTTACCAAGACACCGCTACCCACCATATCCATTGTAGGGGTGTACCAAGACACCGCTACCCACCAGTTCCAGCGTAGGGTGTACCAAGACACCACCACACCCCAGGTTCGGCGCCACTGACGGGCTTGAACCTACCAACTACGTGCAACACTGCCCAATCTACACTAAACCTCAGGATGCCCACTTTCTCCTCCATCTGCCCTCTGATTTAACCAGGCCATTCCCCGCCACAGCCCAGGACTTGACACCTAAAGCTCTTGAGCGACCCCCACCACACAGGAATAAGGCCTATTGAATGCCTTCCTGAAGGCCCAATTTAAACAGATCACACCATACATCCGAAAACGTATCCCATCCCCCCTGGAGTACTCAGGAAGCTTGCCTCCCAATTCGTTGTGTCTCACTGTTACACCACACCCACATCCGATAAATACCGCCATCAATTTTTTATTAATTCATCCTCGACACCGAGCCACCGCGGCCGGGTACCTATGTCTCCAATTTAACCGAGAAACCATCTTGGACCGCACCACCACCACACCTCTGGCCAGCTCCCATAACCGGTCCACATCCCTCTGCCTCCACCTGATCAATTCCTTTTCCGGGAACATGCCAATATCCTTCCAACCCTCGCGGATTACCAGAATGTCTTGGACAGTACCCCTTGTTACCTTCCGGAAAATTTTCTCCACTGATGCCTTGCCACCAAAACCCCCGAAAACTAAAACCACTCCAGTTCCACCAATTCCAAAGGAAAGCCCAGTTGCGCTTGACCCGAACCGCGGCTCCCTTCTGCGCCCCTTAGATGTAAGAGTGGTCCACCAACCATGTCACCAAACCTGAAACTAAAGTAATTAGCGACAAGGCATAGCCCCAAACACAAACCCATACGTCCATAGCCATTAAACCAAATAGACCGGCCGTAAACAGGACTTAAACGGTACTGACTCCCACCTGCCTAAATGTTTCCCCAGGTCCTCACTTAAAACCAGGCGGGACGCCTCTGTCGCTGCCATTATCCAGGAAGAATGGGCCCCAAACCCAAACCCAACATTGTCAAACCCCTCCGAACAAACCCCTGCAGGAATTGAATCGTGACAGCGCCGATCCGTCCCCTTTTTACCAGTAAGCCACCTGGGATGTCCGGGCGAAGCTCCAAGTAGCATGATGCGCTTGACGCCGGGCATACCCCTGACCCCGGCAGGGAATATAGCTTTACCAAACCTCCTTTACCAGACACATCCGTTCTTGTACAATCCTAACGAATCGTTACCTTAACCGACTGAGGTTCGACAACCGAGTGTAGAACTCCCCCAACACCCGACCGAAAGGCACTCACCAGCTCCCCAATCCGAATTGCTCCAAGCCCCCGAGAAGGCCACCGCAAGCAAACTCACCACAAAAGTAGAGTAACACACCACCCTCAGCATGCCCACCAGGCATTGTGTTAGCCAAAGAAACCAGCTGCCCGGCACCAACATATTTCATACCTCTCCGTAAGACCCGCGATGCCTGACGGACATGACAACGTTCCGTCACTTCCTCCCAATCAGTCACTTTGAACCCAAACGCCATGTTCCTGTCCATTGCCGATGGAGCTAATGCTGAACCAACAAGCGGCTTAGGAACCACAGCAAGGTGGTTCCAGTCCCCCCCTTCTTTGACTGGAACCCCCCAGTGAAACCAACCGCCTCGTCCCACATATCCCAAACCTTCACACAGGCAGTCCCCGTGTCCAGTGCCATAGGATTCCGTATCGATCCTCCAAGCATTGTGTCTCGAGCTGCCACATTTCCTCCAGACCGACCTGTCCCTCCTTCCGCGCCCCCCTTGTACGCGAGCCAAGTAATCAGCCCCTACCTTCCGCCAACCAGGCACGTGGTGTGCCCGCACCCGATATTAAACGACCTGTCCATGAATTACGACTTTTCGTCCCTTACTCCTTCACCTTTTAGAGCCACGGCCACTCCCAATGGAAATAACTCAAAAGATGGCAACTTCGAATGAGAGGACTTACCTTTCATGCCTCCCGCCACCGCTCCGCGCACCACCTGCCTTCCAGGTATGCCCTGGATTCTATGTTCCCAGACGCATCAGTGAACAACTCGATACCACCTGCAAAGGCTCCACAAGTAGCCTTCACCATGAAACGGCTACAGACCTATCCCTCGCGACTAACCCAACATGCAAACTTGAAACTGCCTTATTAACAACTGCAATTTCTCAGCGTGACCTTCTTGGACCTGCGAACCTTCGCACTGAACTCCCGAAGTGCAGTCAACTGATCCCTAGGCAATCGACACTCTCCTACTACCGAAACAATTTCCAGCCCAAGCAAAGACATGCAGTAGGATTCCCGCGACCGTAAAAAAGTATGTCCACAATGGCCTGGCCCAGCCGAGCCCCCACAGCAAGCTATCTTCCAGATAATGTACTAAGGAACCCCTTTCTGATTCCTCTTTCACCACCCACTCCCAGACGGAACCAACTTCTCGAAGTAGGAACATCAAAAATGAAACCGCCCCTTGGCAAGCAGAGGTTACCAATAGGCACCTGCAAACATCCAATCCAAAAGATGGAAGGGTCGCCAATAATCGAAGGCGTCCCACTCCCCCGAACCAACTCGACGACAAGGCCGAATGATGCCTAAGATACAGAACAGGTCCGCGTCGATGTCCTCATTTACCGATGCCCCTTTCGAGTGCGATAAGTTTTGTATCAGATGGAATTTGCCCGCCCCTTTCTAGGAGACCACCCCCCACGGAGACAGCCACAGATCCGCTAATTGCGGGGATGTTACGGACCCGCCATCCCCCCAATTGGGCTACCTCGCATGACCACTCGCGAACAAATCCCAGATGTTCCCCCACGGACTTGATATTCGCCCACCACTTTTTCTGGACCCTCGACTTTAAATGGAATAGCAAAAACCCCCCCAACCATCCCAGCCATAAAACTAGTGCCTTCATGGGAGGCTTACTGCCTTAGCCACGGCAGCAATGCACTGATCGTCACCGGTGCCTCTTCGAGCCGCAAATGCTGGGCTGAAGTCCTGGCGAGTACCCCTCCTGCCTTAGGTTTTCCTATCTTGGCGCGTCAGTCGACACCGTGACTCCCACCGCCTCCGGAACACCCATATCCAAGCCTTCCCAACGGTCCCCAGTTGCATTGACCTTTCTTCTGTCCGGCCAGCACCGCACCTCCTGGGTGTGCGCCAGCAGCCCCCAGAAAGAGTGCATGTCCTGCACCATCATTAGGAACCGGGCACCTCACCTCGATTACGCCTACTAGGATACAAAAGCCCTAAGCCAATTCTTCAGTATCTTGCGATACCCGCCTTTACCCTCCTCCTCTTTTCCGGCCTCCTTCCTATCGTCCCCTTTTAAATCAAGGAACTCCTCGAGCGGAAGACAGGAATTTTTTTTTACAAATCCCCTTAATCAAATCTTATCCTACGCCTCCGCCTTCAAGTGACCCCCCAATGGCCCCGCGAAGGACACGTGCCCATTTCGTAGCACCGCCTGGAATATTGCCACACATCTAACTGTTCTCCTGTCGGAAGTCCCCGGTACCAGTACCGCATCCCCTTACCCGTCACGCCGTCACCACTGCCCTAACTTCTGTCTCCCGACTGCCCTCCAGTGACCCCACCCTTCCGCACCATGGGGATGGCCCTTTTCTTTTGCTTGATCATGACTCTAAAATGATTTTTGCAATTTAAAAAAGCTTCCCAGAGTGTGGTGTGTTTATTGACTCACTGCCCAAACCCCCGTCTGCACTGTCCTTCTGTCCACCTTGCCAGGCTCTGGAGTATTCGGTGGACGCCGACTCCTGTCCGCGCTCTGTTCTGTCGTCCTAATCTCTGCTCCTTCTTGCTGCCTGACCTTCCTGGCCGCAGGTGTCACACCTCTGCCCTAGTGAAATTCTGCCAGATGAAGCTGAAGCGCTGCACTGAGACCTCCTCCTCCTCTCCCAGGAACTGGACCTCTTCCTACCACACCGACTTCTTGACGGGCTCCTCACCTGCTCCTCCATCCCTCATCTGACCTCCTGCTGCTGCTGTACCTGTCATTGTCCCTGCGCTGCTCCCTCCCGTACTCACACCTGCTGACGCTCCTCCTGTGTTCCTGCTCCTGAGAACGCCCCCTAGGGGCTCCCGCTTGCCTCTGTCCCTTACGTCCATTTCCACCCGTCCTTGTCCTCTCTTCTGCCCTCTGCTTGCAGTACCTGGCCTTTCCCCGGCCGCCTCATCCCCTTTAATTAATCCTGGTTGCTGGCCTTCCCCGCCAAAGCTGCTATGCTGCGACTGTGAAGACTCCGCCTGCTGCTTTCACTATCCCCTTCCTTCCCCTCTGACCTGACCCTAGCGCCATCCAGGGCCGCCTCCGTCTGTGTTCCGCCGACCTGGACCCCCCCCACCTGCCCATTGGGGGGACAGACCGCTTTTACACTGCTGGCCCCTTGCATCATTCCCCCCTGTACCTCAGGTATGCCACCAGGGGCAGACTCACCAGGACACCTATTGTCGCTCTCTCCTCCGTCTCCCTGGCCGGCGGCCATCATGTCATGCTAGATTCCGCTGACTTCGGGCTTTCCCATCCCTCCGCCTTACGGCAGGGGACGCTTTTCCTGTGCGGCCTCATCCTGGCCTGCCACCTCGCCTTACCGGCGCTGCGTCGAACAGACGGCGCCGGCCGCCCTCAAACTCCCGCCTGCTTTCCGACCTCATTTTCAGCCGTCCTCTTGCCGCCTCCTGACAGGCTCTTGCGCCAAAGTCACTCCTGGGCTGCTGCTGGGGCGACCTCGCTCTCCTTGCTGGCCTGCGTTCCGTCCCCGCGTGGGGGAGGGGGAGCAGACATGCTCGAGGCCCCCCAGCTGCTCCTGCAGCCACCAGCCACGATTCTGCCACAACCTTTGTGTCCAGGATGGTGGCTTACTTGGAGTTCTGTCTGAGGCTGATGGGAGTGAGTATGCAGTAGCAGCTCACTCCAGCCTCTCCTGTACCTCCATGCTGCCTCCTGCCTCAATAATGCTCTGTTCTTCTATGCTGCCTCCATGCTGCTGCCTTCTCCCTCCAGGGCAGGCAGCTTTCACAACTGACAGGTAAGCTTAGGTTTAGTTAAAATGGCCACTTCCTATAGTGGCTGGTATAACTACTCCCCTTATGGCTCCGTCCTACCCAGTATGCTGGCTGTCACTAACTTCTTGTGGCTGCTATGCCTACCTCCTGGCTCTGTCAAGGCCTATTCCTCTTAGCTGCGCTGATCCATGGGCTACAGTTTAGTGAATAGACTCCTAAGGGAAAGCAGAGAGACCAGTGAGAAGGGGACAAACCGGGAAGGCAATTAGGAAAGGGTTAGAAAGATTGTTGAGGTATTTAGGAAACTGATACAGACTAGGAGACATTTTAGGAGAGACACGGTGAGCAGACCGTGGAAAAAAAGAAACTGTCCAATATAAACACACTCATTCAGTACATGTATCCACGCACGCACGCACAACCAATAAGTACATCCATACACACACACACACACATACTGCCTATAACATACATCCATACAACCATGCTGTCTAATGCATACATTCAACAATACACCTTCACTGCCCATTACATCCATATGCACATACTGCCTAATAAATACACCCTGTTCCAAATTATTATGCAAATTATATTTTTCTCATTTACCTAAATAATTGATGTAAATAACAGTCAGCATAATTCTCATGTTATCAACTATTAAGAGTACAATTTAATTTTTATTGAACAAACCTCCTAATGATAACAGTATTTTTTTTAAACATAAAAAACTTACAATGTACTGTTCCAAATAACTACGCACAGTAAGTTTCAAAACACTTTAGAGGTTGTAAAGAACTGAAAATTGTCATTTGTTGTGTTTGCAGCATATTTACTGAAATCAAAAGCTATTTCAATCAAACTTATAACAACATTTTAACTTTTTTAAAACATTTTAACAGGTCACGTTACATTTTAACATAGGACCCCTTATTTGATAGCAGCTTCACAAGTTTTGCATCCATTGAACTTGTGAGTTTTTGGACAGTTTCTGCTTTAATTTGGTTGCAAGATTTCAGAATAGCCTCCCAGAGCTGCTGTTTGGATGTAAACTGCCTCCAACCCTCATAGATCTTTTGCTTGAGGATCCAAAGGTTCTCAATGGGATTGAGGTCAGGGGAGGATGGAGGCCACACCATGACTTTCTCTCCTTTTATCCCCATAGTAGCCATTGATGCAGAGGTATTCTTTGCAGCATGAGATGGTGAATTTTCATGCATAAAGATGATTTTATTACGGAAAGCATCTTCCTTCTGTACCAGGGAAGAAAGTGGTCAGTCAGAAACTCCACATACTTTGCAGAGCTCATCTTTACACCTTCGGGGACCCTAAAGAGGCCGACCAGCTCTCTTCCCATGATTCCGGCCCAAAACATGACTCCACCACCGCCTTGCTGACGTCGCAGCCTTGTTGGAACAGGGTGTCTGTCCACCAACCATCCACTACTCCATACATCTGGACAATCCACGGTTGCATGGCACTCAACAGTGAACAGGACTGTTTGAAAATTAGTCTTCGTGTATTTTTCTGCCCAATGCAGCCATTTCTGCTTGTGAGCATTGGTGGCCGAATAGAAGGTTTATGCACAGTTGCAAAACTCTGGAGGACTCTACACCTTGATGTCCGTGGGACTCCAGAGGCACCAGCAGCTTTAAATATCGGTTTGCTGCTATGTAATGGTATTTTAGCAGCTGCTCTCTTGATCCGATGCATGGATCTGGCAGAAATCTTCCTGCCTTTATCTGCACGAACCCGTCTGTGCTCTGAATCAGCCAGAAATCTCTTGATAGTGCGATGATCACGCTTACGTTTTCATGAAATATCTAATCTTTTCATACCTCGTCCAAGGCATTGAACAATTTCACTCTTTTCGGCAGCAGAGAGATCCTTTTTCTTCCCCATATTGCATGAAAATGGTGCTCTGCTTAATAATGTGGAACACCCTCCTTTAGTAGTTTTTCCTCAAATTTGGCTCACCTGGCAATCTAATTATCACAGGTGTCCGAGATTGTTTTCAGTGATCAAAAGAGCCCTGAGATACAATGCCATCCATGAGTTAAACTGAAAAACAAAATATTTAATGTTTGTGACACTTAAATAGAATTTGCATAATAATTTGGAACAGGGTGTACATCTATACGCACATACTGCCCAATACATACATCTATACGCACCTACTGCTTAATACATACATCTATACACATACTTCCTAATACATACATTTTACATTGAGTACATCATTTATTGCTGTGATAAATTATCTATTCAATTCATTTGGTGAGATTTAACCTATATTATTGTGCATTTAATTTATAATCATGGTGGGATATAATGTATGCTACAGTGAACTTGTGTGTAAGGTTCATTGTAAGTAAAACATTTTTTCAATATATTATATAATTATATTATTATGTATTAGAAATATAACTGGTCACACCCTCACTGGCACATACACACACAGTGTCACTTACACACTCACAAACACACACTCTCACTGACACACACACACACACACACACACACACACAGTCACTTACACACTCTCACTAACATACACACACAATGTCACTCACACCAGTTTGCATAGTCATAATTTATTAAAACACACACCCACAAACTTAACACACAAATTTTCAAATAAAAACACAATAGCCCCCCTTATCCTCCAGATATGCCATACCTGTGCTAGTGATGTGACTGGAGGAGAAGGGGTCCAGACTCCAGCCAGCAATCCCCCCCCCCACTCCCCACCCGAGAGCTGATGCTGTCTCCTGCAGGGCCGGTGCTATCCAAGCGCTGGCCGTGCTAAGTGCCTTCATGAACCGGAGGGCAGATCATAGATCTCCCTCACCGGTCTGCAGGCACATTGCTGAGTGGCCGGCATGCAGGGCCGGACTAGGGATACAAAGCAGCCCTGGAAAAAAAATTTGTGCCAGCCCCATAAGTCACTGCGCCATATATTGTCGCGTGTAATATGTAAGGCTATGTCGTGCCAGGAC
>OW240917.1:223413903-223446871 GCA_933207985.1 Pelobates cultripes | reverse complement strand
AGACCCCAGGTAAATTGTCTAACTGTTCTTACTCTGGGAGGGCGCCACAGCACTCTTGGCACCATAACCACTACAGAGAACTGTAGTGGTTATTGTGTCTGGATTGTTTCTTTAAATAATCTGAGTGCCCCTCCTGAGATAAGGCTTTGGATCCGCCAATGGATCAATGATGGCGTTTTAGTGGTGACCTGTCTCCATATGATATCTATATTGCGTCTGGTATTTTCGAATAGTTGCCTGCCTTGAACAAATCCTACTTGATCCACGTGGATCAAGCGTGTTAGTAGGGGATTCAATCTGCTAGCTAGAATCTTTGCCAAAAGTTTTGAGTCATGATTTATTAAAGAAATTGGTCAAAAATTGGAACAGAGTCATCTTTTCCGGGCTCCGGTAATAATACAATGTTCACCAAAGACATGTTTCTGTCTGGGATTCCCCCTTCCATAAGGTCACTAAACCAAGACTCTAAGTAGGGTGATAATTCTTCACAGAATGTTTTGTAATAGCTACCATCAAAGCCATCTGGGCCTGGAGCTTTATTACTTTTTAGAGAAGAGATGGCCACATTGATTTCTTTCATTGAGATCCGTTTCCGTAAATAATCTGAATCTGCCCTGGCTAATGTTCGGAGATCCAACTGGGATAGAGAAGCATGGATATTATCGATTTCCATCTGAGCGTTAATGGTGTCTTGGCAAGTGGGATTGTATAGTTTCATATAGAAATCTGTGAATACCTTAGCTATGTTGCCATGAGTTGTTTCATAGGACCATGAAGGATCTTTGATTTTTGTAATGTGGGTGCTTCTTTGTCTTCGGCGAAGATATCTAGCAAGCAGTGTGTCCATTTTGTTTGATTTTTTGTAGTAGGTCCATCTGGACCATACGATGTCCCTTGCTGTGTCTTCAAGGTGTGTTTTGCGAATTGATATCCACAAGGAGCGCACCGCTGTCAAGTTGTCCGGGTAAGGATCCGATTTATGTTTTTGTTCCGCAATCCTCAAGGACTCCAGTAGAGAAATTGAGTTGTGATTTACATTTTTTATTTTTTATTATGTAGCTTCTCGGATCAAAATGCCTCGAATTACCATTTTATCAGCTGCCCATAGCAGATGAGGGGCCGGTCCCAGTATTCATAGTGAAGTACTTGGTTAGCTCTTTACTCAAGGTAGCAACTATCTCAGGATCCCTAAGTAAGGAGGGCATTTTATGTCTTTTACCTCTCAATTCCTAACATCTTCTGTTCTATTGTAGTCATACTAAAATCTAGTATAAAACTCATAGGTTTTTGGAACCCAGAAACAGGGATGCCTAAAGGTAACATCAATATTTAGGCAGTAGACCACTCTCTGGTTTCTATGACGATTTCTATGGCACTTTCGATGCAATGGTGGCTATTATTATTACTTGGAGTAAAAAGCCTTAGGTTGACACCACTATTGAGTAAAGATTATACAGAGAATTGAGTGAATATGAATTAGAAGCCAGAGAAGGACGAAAAAAAAGTAAAGTGGACGGTCAATCCATGCTGAACATTGAAGACAGTGACAAAACCTTGATCACATATGTTCTCTGAATCAGGGACAGTCAGTAATATGCTTAGTCGGGTAACAATGTCAAATGTCAGTGCTCCAGAGATCAGGCACATGGACAGAGAAAACTGTATGTAAAAATGTAGCACCCCCAGTGGTTACCCCCAACATTTCATGGAGGCTTAGGGTGTTCATGTGCTGTTGTGAAGATATTCGGGAGTCAGCAGTGAGTCATACTGATGGCATGCACAGGATAGTGACATCACTAGAGAACACACTAAGCTACGAATTGGACAACAGGACAGAGTGGAAGAGAGGACCTATTGGATAGTGTAGTCACGACATGTATAATCATTCATTTAATTCCACATAGTGCCCAAAGAAGCCAGGTTGCCATATCCCATAATATGTTACTGTTGATATTTTAATTTGTTTGTGGAAGTCGCCGTCTCTCGCTCCTGAAACGTTTCTGTAGCCACCTTGCATTGTCTCTCTTTTTATCTGTCTAGTTATAGTCATATCTGTCTGAAAGCTCGTGTGTGGGTGTGTGTTTTATTGAGATCCTGTGCCATGCATTGTTACAAAGAAAAAAAAACCTTGTTTGTTAAAACAGCAAATCTTTGCAATTTGAAATGCGGAGAGCTAAAATAGTGAAAGCCTCAATGCGCTTGCCTATGTTGTGTGAACTTTTATGGTTTTTAAAATTACCGTCTTTGAGATATGCAATCTGCGGACAGGTTTTTAAAAATGTTCCATTCAGTTTGCAGATGCTGCACGGAAGAATGTTTGAGAATTTACTAAAATCAGTGGGGAGGTTTTGACACTGTTTGATATTATCGCAACTTTATTAACGCTTAGCTTGATGCTGTCACAGAGATTTTCTATACTGAACCAATGCCAAGACCATGCTGATGAGCCCCATACAGCAGGAGCAGCTGTACACGGCTGGGCATTGCTTTTTTCCGATTTTCACCTGTGCATTGGCATAAAAATCTGTGTTTTAAAACAGGAGGTCGTTGCAAAGAGAGCCTACAGAAATGCTAGATGAAAAGGGAGACAGACAGCTAGGCAGAAAGGCAAGTATATAGATAGTTATCTGCAAAAAATGACTGTGTTGTTTCACAGAAATATCTGTAGTTATGCCGCACAGCATCTGTCTGTCTGTCTGTCGGTCTGTCTATCTGTCTGTTTGTCTGTCTGTCGGTCTGTCTATCTATTTGTCGTTCTGCTGGTCTGTCTGTCTATCTGTCTCTCGGTCTGTCTGTTGATCTGTCTGTCTGTCTACAAATTGAATGAGAGCTACGAAATATATCTTCAAGTTTATATTCCATTGAATAAACTTTGAAAATAATAACAAGAACTTGGGCATCAATTCTATATTATCGGCAAAACTCACTTGAAAATTATGGATTGCACTTGGTTGATATTTTGACTGAATTTTGACTGGATTTAATGCCATCCGAAATTCTAGCAGCCAGACCCAATAAATGAAAAGACCTCTAATAAATCTACTTCGGAAACACATTTATCGTCCTTTTTGACTAACCCTTCGAAACATTAAAAAATAACTAAATCAAAGCCTGTGGAGGTCAAAATGACCCCTGCAGTAGTAAAAGGGAGGTTTAAAACTTTCCAAATGCCCCCACTCGCCATGCTGCAAGTAACGGGTATGTTTACTAAACACAGAGAAGTTAGTAACTGCTCACGGTAATAAAAGAGCAGAGAGTGGGTAGCTTTTGCTGCCTAGTCGCTAGTAACATGGGGTGACAGGTAACGGGGTGAACTAGTACCGTTTTAAAAACGAGGGGAGGACAGACTATTGCCTGTCACTGTGCTTGTAGAGATTGTCTGTGTCTCTGAGAGTGTGTATGCATGTGTGTGTGTGTGTGTGTCAGTAGGGGCTGTAGTGTGTGTGTCGGTGTATATAGGTTGCATTGTTAGGAGTTGTAGTGTGTATATGTGTATAGAGGCTGTAATGTTTGTGTATAGGGGATCAGCATGCAGGTGTGAATATGGGTTGTAGTGTGTGCATAGGGATACAGTGTTTGTGTGTATTGGTGGTATAGTGTCTTTATAAAACCAAAATGTCAGACTGATGCCCAGAAATACAGGAGTTTCACACCCCTGAATAACTGATTAGTTAAAAGGGCACTTACTCTTATTAATCTGAGTGCTGGAGGAGAAGTCAGTTGTAATAATTATGAAGATTACAAATTCTGCACATTGTCTCCAGTGTCTTCTGCACATTGTCTCCCTTACATGAATCTTCCCTGTGACTCCATCAGTGTTTCTGCACATAACCTCTCTATATAGCTCCTCCTATAACTCCATATAACCTCTCTATATAACTCCTATAACTCCATATAACCTCTCTATATAACTCCTCCTATAACTCCATATAACCTCTCCCTATAACTGCTCCTATTAATCCATATAACCTCTCCCTATAACTCCTCCTATTACTCCATATAACCTCTCTCTATAACTCCTCCTATTACTCCATATAACCTCTCCCTATAACTCCTCCTATAACTCCATATAAACCCTCTCTATAACTCCTCCTATTACTCCATATAACCTCTCCCTATAACTCCTCCTATTACTCCATATAACCTCTCCCTTTAATTCCTCCTATTACTCCATATAATCTCTCCCTATAACTCCTCATATTACTCCACATAACCTCTCCCTATAACTCCTCCTATTACTCCATATAATCTCTCCCTATAACTCCTCCTATTACTCCATATAACCTCTCCCTATAACTCCTCCTATTACTCCATATAACCTCTCTCTATAACTCCTCCTATTACTCCATATAACCTCTCTCTATAACTCCTCCTATTACTCCATATAACCTCTATATATAACTCCTCCTATTACTCCATATAACTCCACTCTCTCCTCCTTATTACTCCATATATCCTCTACTCCATATAACCTCTCTATAACTCCTATTACTCCATATATTCTCTCCCTATAACTCCTCCTATTACTCCATATAACCTCTCCCTATAACTCCTCCTATTACTCCATATAACCGCTCTCTATAACCCCTCCTATTACTCCATATAACCTCTCTCTATAACTCCTCCTATTACTCCATATAACCTCTCTCTATAACTCCTCCTATTACACCATATAACCTCTCCCTATAACTCCTCCTATTACTCCATATAACCTCTCACTATAACTCCTCCTATTACTCCATATAACCTCTCTCTATAACTCCTCCTATTACTCCATATAACCTCTCTCTATAACTCCTCCTATTACTCCATATAACCTCTCCTATAACTCCTCCTATTACTCCATATAACCTCTCCCTATAACTCCTCCTATTACTCCATATAACCTCTCCCTATAACTCCTCCTATTACTCCATATAACCTCTCCCTATAACTCCTCCTATTACTCCATATAACCTCTCCCTATAACTCCTCCTATTACTCCATATAACTTCTCTCTATAACTCCTCCTATTACTCCATATAACCTCTCTCTATAACTCCTCCTATTACTCCATATAACCTCTCCCTATAACTCCTCCTATTACTCCATATAACCTCTCTCTATAACTCCTCCTAATACTCCATATAACCTCTCTCTATAACTCCACCTATTACTCCATATAACCTCTCGATATAATCTTATTATTTCATATAATCTCCCTGTGAAGTGTATTGCTGCATTATGTGAACCTTTCCATAACTCCATAAGCCCTTTCCCTTTTTCTATATTGCGACTTATTGTTTCACTAGTAACCTTATCGCTTGCTACATCTCAAGCCCCCCATTTTCTCGTCGAGAATTATTGCTCTTTCATTTCTGGGTTACAGATCCCTTCAGGGTGGGTATGAGGCTGTCTTAGACATGTGAGGAAATGGAGCGTAACAAGAGAGGCGGGCAGACTGGCACACTCTGGGTATCATATCTCCGTACAGCGTTAATATCTCTGTGCAGCATTACACAGATGAAAAACACCCAGAAGGCTTAATACAAAGAATCCCTTATTTATTTATAATCTTACTGATGCGTCTTGAACAACAGATGTTCATTGTAACTTTACTTGATAAGAGGACGGGGATGCAAGATTGTATTTTTTGGACATTTTTGCTCAGTAAATTTTTGAGGGCAAGGCAGAAAAATTACCTTTTCAAAAATAAAATATTTAATTTAGTTGGGCCAGCTGTCCCTCGGTGTATTCGAGTTCTTTGTGTTGATCTTAATTGTTAAATTTTAATATAGATAGTTGCGTGATAGACAGACAGACATGCAGGCAAACAAACACATAGCTAGACAAACAGACATATAGGTGGGTAGGCATAGATAGGTAGACAGAAAGATAGATTGGTAGACGGACTAAAAGAGTCTAAAAAGAGAATGTTTAATAGGAAATACATTTTTTGATTGTTTTTTTTTTAGATAAAAGTATAAACACTGCATAAATTATTAGATATATTGTATATCTATATACAATTATATATAATGTTTAATGTATAATTTTATTTATTGAATTAGTGTTGAAGTCTCGTTTCTTTTTTTTATACTCTATGGAAAACTTTTATAAAAGCATATTAAATAATAAGCGAGTGTGGGCTAAATCATCCGAGTTGGACAGTTCATCACTGCTAACTGTTTAGTGAATAAATCCCCTACTTACTTGTAAAATATGACTTAATTTGTCAGATTTTGGGATCAAATATGGATTGCTCTGAATTGCCTCCCAGGCTGTCCACTTGAAGATCCCCTTACTTCTCCAGAAGAGGGAAGTGAGAGGTCCTGGCCATGAAAAGGGGTAGGACAGCCAACAAAAAAGGTCGAACCATCCTGGTAAAGTATCATATAACCAAAAAGTGATCATGAATTTTATAAATGTCCTTTTGCCCCGAGACTGGCTGACAGAGCAGAAGTCCAGTGCCATCTGGTATATGAGTAGTGTCCCTTTAACATTGTTTTTCAAATACTAGTGTTGAAGGTTTATTCACTAAAGTCAGAATTGCTGGGAATGCAAGTTGAATGTAAAGCAAATTTAAGGGTAAAATATAGACAGAATGTATTTGTTTCATTGGTGGTCCAGTGGCTGCAGTGTAAGGTGTGTTTACCTCTGCTTTGTATGAGACCTTATCCTGGTTAAGAATCTCATGGCAACCGTGAGAGAGTGATGAGCACCAGAGAAGTACACAAACTTCACACTGCCACCACTGGACAACCATAAACCAAGGAATGGGTTATGGATTGGAATCCAGGATGAAGGGTGGTAGGTGAAAGACATCCACAATATTTTTTTTTTTGCCTGGGATCCACAGACGCCAGGTGTGGTACTGATTGTGACTAGTAAAAACTGTGAAATTACATTTAAGTGTTTACCGTCTAAATGAAGACAGTCAATAAATATATTACCGGGGGCAATATCCTTGGGGCAGAAAGAAGCTTGCCAGCACAGAAGTGTAAATGGTCAAGGCAAGCCAAAAGCCAGACATGTCGATGTAGGGGTTAAAGGGCCTGAGTAAATACAAATCTTATTTTCAGTATTAGGGTATCACCATAAGGAGTGGCAGGGCAGACAAGGTCACGACAGGAACAAAACAGAGCTAGGGTCCTCGAGACTAGCAATAAGGCCCTTGAACAGGACAAAAACCAGGATGTGAAAACCATTTATATCCGCCATTTGGGAGAACTGGAAGAGAGCCAACATGGCACAAGGAAGCAAAGCACAACATGGCTTATAAGGGGACAGGATACAAGTACTTCAAGCTCGGATATGTAGGAACTTTTAATATAAAACACAATTGTGCATTTATCACAATACTTAAAGAAAAATGTCTAGGGGAAAATAACCATAGATGATAAATTAGTTCCTGACATTACCCAAATTCTTTGATTTAACCAACCTTTATAACTCAGAGCACAACCCTAACTTAGAATAGCAGAATTCTTGATTTATTTGTGATGGAAAATAATAGCTATATAAAAAGAAATTGGTGACTTATTAAACATTCTTTCATCTGCGGGTCGAAAGAAATTAACCAAGTACCATGCCAAACTTCCAGGTACTATTTTGGTCCAATAGAAAGGAAACACTGGCAAAAAGGAATAAGTACTATCATCAAGGTTTTCTATTTTAAAAAGTAAACCACCCACCCATTGAAAGCGGTCAGCTGGAGCTCTCAGCCAATTAACTAGTTCTGCAATGCACGGCTTAGCTCAGGAGAGCTAACAGAAGTTCCTAAGCAGGAAGGTCCAGCCCTCTGATTGAGTTATTGGAGGTGGGGAGCTCCACCAAACTTAGAGCGCATGCGCACGCTATGAGCCGGTAAGGGAATATGAGGGGGTGGTTAAAGGGGGTTGTGACGAACTGAAGCTCGCCACGGGTTCTTGGAGGGGCCTGCTGGCCAGCCTCTTGCCTCAGGACTATGGGCCCTGCAGTAGACTTTGGCTAATATACTTTTAAAATGCTCAGTTCAGGTTATTTATGTACTTTTGTACTCCTGAAAGAGAGACCGACTGGATATGTTGGTCCCCAAGATCAGGGTTATCAGGGGATATGACTTTTGTGGGGTTTCCATGTGTTTTAGGTGCACTTTCGAGGTGTTGTTAAAATGTATGTTTTCAGTGCTTGGAGATAATTGAGTTTAGTACAGTTCCTGACTCAATTATCTCACAGGCACAAGGGAGAGATTATCCTGTTTTTTGTGGAAGTGTCCTGGACCTGAGAGCCAATGTAATTACAGTGTGTACTTTGTCACAGTCCCCTGTCAGGTCCAGTGGGGAATGCCCCTGGAATATGTCACGGTAAACCGCTCGCAGGTGAGCTTGCATATAAACCGGCCTGTTGGCCTGAATAAATTTATTCCTGTTGTACCCTTCATCTAGTTTAGGCTGATGTTTGAGTATATGTCTAATTGTTTGGCGAATTTTCTGGGATACTGCATTTTCTTTTGGAGAACGTTCGAATCAACACCCGAACTGCAAACTATAATCACTCGGGAGGAACCAAAAGTGAACGGGTATCTGAACGGGTATTCTGTCCACCCCTGTTCTTAACAGGGGTGGACAGAAGCTGGGGGATGTAACTAGGCCCCCAGTACAAAAGTGATTTTTTCTCTGTACATGCAATGTTTAAAGCTGAAGCACTGCACATATGGCTACCACCATGACCAGTTATAAAAGCAGAAGTAGTCATGATGGTTGAAATGGAGCCTATCTTTATACATTGTTTAGGGCTTTGCAAAAGCTTTCCTGCTTGCACACTTCCCATTTATGCCATAAATTAATCATTAATTTTTAATTTCTTTAATCAAAAAAATTTCTGATAAAAAAGATGAATTTCTGTTTTCTTCTAAAATTTTCAAACAGTACTAGGATTAATCAAATTAAAATTAAATGCGCATGCATGGGAGTGTACCATGAGGTCAGCTGTGTTAAAGGCGCTTTAATGACCCATTACGCATTATCATTCATATATGAGACCACAGCAGATACACAGTACTCACATGATACCCCAGACAAGTAATGTTTTGAAATTTGACAGAAAAACTTTCTTTCCATCAATGACTTTAAGGTGAATAAAAACTCGTTTAAGCCATTTTTTTCCAGAATTTTTTTTAAATGTCTTATCTAATATCATCTTTGTGTGTTCTTTACCTACAAAAAAAAAATGTGGAAAGTCTGTTTTAACTCATTGTCCTTCACTTTTGAGTACATTTTTTTTCTAGCGCGAATAAAGGGATAATATATGCACCAAAACTATTTTAGCTTAATGAAGCAGTTTTGGTGTATAGAACATGCCCCTGCAGCCTCACTGCTCAATTCTTTGCCATTTAGGAGTTAAATCACCTTGTTTATACAGCCCTAGTCACACCTCCCTGCATGTGATTTGCACAGCTTTCCTAAAGACTTTTTTTTAAAAGAGAGGTCTAATGTTTTAACTTAGTTTATTGCATATTCTGTTTAATTTAGAATGCATCTCTTGCTCTGTTAATTGCCTGCTAAGTCCCTCAGGAACCTCCTGTGCGTGATTAATGTTCTATTTATAGAGCAGGAAACAAACACTTCTAAAGTAAGCTAACGTCTGATTGCAAATTAAACCTTTTTTTTTTTTAAACGCAGGCTGTATGTCAGTCATAGCCAGGGTAAGTGTGGCTAGGGCTGCATAAACAGAAACAAAAGTGATTTAACTCTTAAATGATAGAGGATTGAACAGTTACACTGCAGGGTCATTATCTATACCATATTAAGTTAAAGTTGTTTTGGTGCCTATGGTGTCCTGTTAACCTTTCATTAATAAGATTTCCTTGACTGGATCCATGATACAAACAATAGTGCACACTTATACGAAATCATCCCTGACACAGACTGTGTGTCTGAAACACTGGTGAACGTGGATGTCAGATGTTCCTCTGCATAGACTGATGACAGTGGTGCAAATAGGTCCAAGTCTAAATGTAATGTTTGTTAGAGCTAAACCCAATGGTGTGCAAAAGCTGTTGGTCTAATCTTGCGGAAACCATACTGGAATTGACGAGATCCTTGTGATGACAGAAAGCAGCATGAATGTCTAAGCCGTAAACAGATGGCAGAGAACCCTGGATTGACCCAAACCAGATGGAAAACAGTGCTGTGCTGATAGATCGGGGAATGGACACGGAGTCTAATGTGCACAGCAGCACGTATAGCTAAGACTAACAGGTGAAATACTGAGCGAAAGGCATTGCTCAACCACAAGGTAATGTATCCACAGAACTATCCAACAATCCATCCCTTGATGACAATTTTGTCATAGCTGCAGTAGAATGAAGAGATCTGTAGAGTGAGGAAATCTGTAGAACATTGTTTTTTTAATTCATATGAAATGCTATAAGTCAATTCAGATTATTAAAAGGACCCAGTAGGCACCATGATGGCCTCATCTCGTGGAAGTGGTTATAGAGTCTGGAGTCCCCTGGCACTGGCCTTCTGTTCAGTGTTAAGCAGAGGCATAACTACAAATCACGGGGCCCCGCTGCAAAAATTGCGCTGTGGCCCCCCCATAGGTCTTCTTTCCACCTCCACCATATGTCTACGTCTCCTCTCCCCCATACGTCTACTTCTCCCCCCCCACACAAACATGCAGACAAACAGATACACATACAGACACACACACACAAACACACATACATACACATAGACACATACACACATATACAGACACACATGCAAACATACATACAGACATACACAGATATAGAGACACATACTCTAACGGTACCCCCAGGCATAAAAGGGTTAAACCGCCATTTAGAAGATCTTCCCCTTCCAGAGACACAGGCAGCTACTGTAGACACCAATCCACCGAACCGGATACTGTAAACAGCCGAATAGGAAAAAAACATACAAATAGGTTTACACTCCTAGCAGTCGAACTGGAACAGCATACAATAAATCCCCACAAGAACAAGACAAGGCTCCGTTTTGAGGGTCAAGCAGGAACAGACAGAGCTGTGGGTTTATTGTTCTTATATACACATTCTTACACATTAGTACCACCCACAGGATTTTGGAAAACAACCAATAAACACGTACAATACACTCAGACACTCCCACACAAAATCCTCCCCTCTGCCTGTGATACAATTACCTTACACAATAGGTAATGTAATTATCACAGGCAGAGAAATACAGTTTTTCCACATTATTCATAATTTTAAAAGTATGCATCACATTCACATCAGCATACTCCAAATACAAACATACGTCAAAATCATACAAATTGGTCCAGTGGTTCAAAAGATAGATCGTAGTCCTTTGTGACCAAATGAAGCATGGCTTTTCTGCCCAAAACCAGTTCCACAGAGTCTTCTATCCTGGAGATAATTGGAAGTAATGCAATTATCTCCAAGGACAGAGGCAAAACTCCATTGAACACATGGCAGCAAAAGACAATGGCAGCAAAAGACAATACATAAAAATATATAACTGTGCAGCCATTGCCAGGTACATTCAACATATCCCCAGATAGTTCAGATCTGAGCGCACATTATTACTGAATGGCGCTCAGATCACACACATACAGTTCAATTGCCATGGAGCCAAAGTCTTTCCCATAGTCTTTCATTATACGAATGGGCTCCATGGCATAGCTATCTGGGGTATCACCGCTCAAACAGGGCAAGCACCGAATGACCGGGCTTTCGTGTCTTTGCAGGGGAAAAACAAGCGTTTTAATATGGGGCCATAGTCTAAAGGCAGCAGGCGGGCAACCAGGCTCCTCCAATGCACAGTGGCGAGATTGGTCTCGTCACACATACATACAGAGACACGCATACAGACATACACTAACACACACACATGCAAAATAGTTTAAGTCACCCTCCTGTTTCCTACCTTTTAGGTGCCGGAGTGTGACATTCGCTCGGGTCCAGTGGTGACTCAGGCTGACGGGAGTCAGAGTTCCCACTCTGACACCCTCTCCTTCCTCCCATGTGGCTCTGTCTTCTAGCAGGGAGGAGTGACCGGGGCAGTCACTTCCTCCCAGTGTCTGACATCATCGCCTGGATATTCATTGCCATCGGGTGGCACTTACAGCATAAGCAACCCAATGGACCCCTTCAATGCAGCCCCAGCTGGTACACCATGCGGGCCAAGGCCGCAACACATGTCGGAGGGCACCCGATCGCAGGGGTCCGCAGAGGGTCCTGGCCCCCTGGAGTAATAGGCCTTGTTGCAGCTGCGCGGTAGTTTTGCCAGTGGTGTTAAGGCAATTTTAGTGTTTTATTGCAAACAATCTCTTCTGTGCTGCTTGAACTATTGAGGAAGCATTATCCTAAGCAGTAATGGGTGTCTGTAATCAGGGCCGCCGTCAGAAATTGTGGGGCCCCTAACACAGCTCAAGGTCTGGCCCCCCTCCCGCCTGCAAGGCCAGCCTCCAAATCCCACCCACAGGAATACACACACACACAGACACAAAAGGACACACACACACAGAAAGATACACACATACTAACAGACACAAATACTGAAACAGACATACACACATATAGATTCAGATACAAACACACACACACATACTGACATACAAACACACTGATGTACATACATACTCACATACTGACACACACATACATATTGACAAACAGACATAAATACAAACAGACATACACAAATACATATTGACATACATAAATAATGGCATACATACACATACTGATATACATACATACAGACATACACACACACACACAGATATATACATACACAGATACATACTGACATACACACTGTGGCAGAACCAACCTCGCCACTGGCCACTGGAGGAGCCTGGTCGCCCGCCTCCTGCCGCTGGACTATGGCCCCATGTTTAACACTGTTCTTTTTCCCTGCAGAAAGGCTGGTTTGTGCCTTTCTGCGGACTGTTAAAGTCACGAACACAGCTGAGCCGCCGACCTCCCTTCTCCTAACTGCAGTCAATTATCCGAACATCGGTCCATTCGGTACTTTACTGTTTAAACCATGCTACCCCAGAAAGCTATGCCATGGAGCCCAGCCATATACTGAAAGACTGCATGAAAGACTTTGGCTCCATGGCGATTGAACTGTACGTATGTGATCTGAGCGCCATCCGGTAATAATGAGCGCTCAGATCTAAGCTATCTGGGGATAGGTAGAATGTGTATGTTCTATGTGATAAATGTAACAGTATGTGTTTTTATGTATTTTATTGTCCTTTGTCTGCCATGTGGTTAATGGAGTTTTGCCTCTGTCCTTGGAGATAATAGGATTACTTCCCAATTATCTCCAGGATAGAGATGAGGGATTGTGATGCATTGTGGGATTGTAAGATTGTGATTGGTCAATGTCCAATATGTTTCCCAGTCTTCCACCTGGTCCCCTAGGGGAGTGTCCACCAGGTGGGAGACCTGCATAAAAGCCAGGCAGGTAGCCCCAGTAAACCAGTTCTGCTTGACCCTCGTCTCGTTCTTGGGGGGAATTGGATTATATGCTGTTACAGTGCGACTGCCAGGAGTGTAAACTGTTCGTATGGTTTTTCCTGTTCGGCTGTTTACAGCATTCGTGTGTTTCCTGTTCGGGAGTTTGGAGCATTCCCCTGGTTCCAGTTCGGGAGATTGGAGAATTCATGTGTTTGCAGTTCGGGAGATTGGTGATTGCAGTAGCTGTCTGTGCATTTGAAAAGGGGAATATCGCCTAAACGTTTTTTAAACCTTTTGTGTGCAAAACGGTCCGTTACAATTGGTGGCAGCAGTGGGATCATTCCCACAGCCCAGAAGGACAGCTACAAGGTAACACCATTCCCTGCATTTACAAATTGAGGGTAACGCTAGTATCCATACAGCGCCCCTATCTACAAAGGCACTCAGAAAATGGAGGAGAAGTTTCAAGATATATTGTGCTGTTACGTATCCCTGGGGTCTGGAGCAGTCTCAGAGGAGGACATGTTGAGTTGCAGAGAGATTGCCAGAGCCGGGCTTTGGGACGAAGCCCTAGAGAAAGTACAGTAATGGCGAGGGAATCGGCGCTGCAGCAGAATCCTAGCTCGAACGGCAGAGCGGATGCCCCTCCTGAGAAAACAGACCGAAGAAGCATGGGTGATTAGACTCGAGATTCTATTATATGCAGAACTGGTGCTCGACTACGCATACCAGGCGATACAGTGGGGCGCAGCTCAGTGTGTCCCCGAGATGGCAGAGTATGAGTTCCCAGAGGGCGGAGATTATGCTGGCCCTGGCCTATTTTGGGATAATATTGACGATGAGGACTTTGGAAAAGCTACCGACTCTCGTTTTTGGGACCTGTGTTACGACCGAGAAGACATGCTTGGTCTCCCTAGCGCTATTGATCTCGAGGCAGACCTACAGTATCTGGTCGCCAAGGAATGTGACCTGGAGTGGGATTACCTGCGTCTCATCAATGAGGCCCGGGAAGAGACAACCGGTCCTCTTCCCCAACAGCAACCAGCGGTACCCGAGGTAGCGGACCTCCTGTACTGGTCCTGCGAGGATCCCCAGCAGCAGTATGTATCCCAGGAAGCTGAAGGTGCCATCCTTCCTCCCCAGCGGCAGTGTGTGTCCTTAGGAGAGGAGACAGTTGGCCCCTTTTCCCAGCGGTCAAGTGTTTGTTCTTAGGAGAGTTTGTTCCTCCCCAGCGGCAGTGTTTGTTCTTAGGAGAGGAGACAGGTGGTCCCTCTCCCCAGCAGTCAAGTGAGTCCCAGGGAGCCGAAGGTGCCGTCCTTCCTCCCCAGCAGCAGTGTGTCCGGCAGGGAGCAGAGACAGTCGGTCTCGCTCCCCAGCAGCAGGACAATATATTGAAAGGAGAGACAGTTGGTCCCACTCTCCACCAGCAGAGAGAGTGTAAGGGAGAGCCTCGTTCCCCCTCCCCAGCGGCAGCCTAGCCCACCAAGGGGAGATGATAAGCCCCACACCGGTGCAGATGGTTTCTGTGCCCAAACCACAGGGGGTAGGGATGGTCGGTCCTGTCCTCCAGCAGCAGGGCTGTTTATCCAAAGGGGAGACAGCCTGTCTTCCCCTCCAGCAGCAACACCAAGTCCAGAGGGAGGAGCCTATTACCCCTTCTCCTCAGCAGTGCTGGCACCAGGGCAGAATACCGCTGGTCTATGCCCACTCAGCAACCCACCAATCCGGAGGGCTAGTAATCCCCAGAGCCGTGGTGGAGCCCCTGGACATGGACAAGCTACCCACTACCCCAGGTGCAGTAACCAAATTTTGTGGGTGGGCCACTCTGTTGATTATGTGTTGTGGGTGGGTTGCTGGACTAACCAGGACACTGACCGACAGGAGGTCAGATACCCTGTTAGTCTGATTGGTAAAGGGGAGAAATGTGGCGGAACCAACCTCGCCACTGGCCACTGGAGGAGCCTGGTTGCCCACCTCCTGCTGCTGGACTATGGCCCCATGTTTAACACTGTTCTTTTTCCCTGCAGAAAGGCTGGTTTGTGCCTTTCTGCGGACTGTTAAAGTCACGAACACCGCTGAGCCGCTGACCTCCCTTCTCCTACCTTCAGTCCAATATGTTTCCCAGTCTTCGATCTGGTCCCCTAGGGGAGTGTCCACCAGGTGGGAGACCTGCATAAAAGCCGGGCAGGTAGCCCCAGTAAATCAGTTCTGCTTGACCCTCAAACGAAGTGTCGTCTCGCTCTTGGGGGGAATTGGATTGTATGCTGTTACAGTGCGACTGCCAGGAGTGTAAACTGTTCGTATGGTTTTTCCTGTTTGGCTGTTAACAGCTTTCGTGTGTTTCCTGTTCGGGAGTTTGGAGCATTCCCCTGGTTTCTGTTCGGAAGATTGGTGAATTCATGTGTTTGCAGTTCGGGAGATTGGTGAATTCATGTGTTTGCAGTTCGGGAGATTGGTGATTGCAGTAGCTGTCTGTGCATCTAAAAAGGGGAATATCGCCTAAACGGTTTTTAACCTCTTGTGTGCAAAACGGTCCGTTACACACACACACACAAACATACATGCATACTGACATACTTACTGATAGATAGATATATACATACATACACACATACATACTGACATACACACACACACACACACACACAGACATAGATACAGACATATATACATACTGACATACACACACACAGACATACATGCATACTGACATACATACACACATACATACTGACACACACACAGACACATACATACTGACATACACACACAGAGATATATACATACTGACATACACACACAGACATACATACTGATATACTTGCATACTGACATACACACACAGACATACATACATACTGAGATACAGACACAGACATACATACATACTGACATACACACACACACACAGACATACATGGATAATGACACATGGATACTGACATACATGCACACTGACATACACACACACAGACATACATGCATACTGACATACACACACACACACACACAGACATACATACATACATACATACTGACATACACACACACAGACATACATGCATAATGAAATACATGCATACTGACATACACACACACAGACATACATGCATACTGACATACATGCATACTGACATACACACATACTGACATACATGCATACTGACATACATACACACAAACAGACATACATACATACTGAGATACATGCATACTGACATACACACACACAGACATACATACATACTGACATACATGCATACTGACATACACACACACGGACATACATACATATTGACATACATGCATAATGACATACATGCATACTGACACACACACAGACATACATGCATACTGACATACATGCATACTGACATACACACAGACATACATGCATACTGACATACACAAACACACAGACATACATGCATACTGACATACACACACACAAACAGACATACATACATAATGTCATACATGCATACTGACATACACACACACGGACATACACACACACACACAGACATATATGCATACTGACACACACACAAACAGACAAACATACATACATGCAGACACATACATATACACACACACACCTCATTTATCAGCCACCCTCCTCTTACCTTTAAGTTGCAGGAGGGGATGCCTCTGGTCACTTCCTCCCAGCAGCACTTGCGGTGTAGGCGCAATTCTTTTTAAAGGGGCCCGGTCGCGCAATTACACGGCTGCAGCACTGACTGGGCCCCTGAAGATATAGGGCCCATCGGGTGGACCTTAATGCTTGGTTCACCTGATGGGCCCCGGTGCAGATGCACCTGCGGCAATTTCGCCGCTCCATGTGGGGCCCGGGCGGCCGGGCCCCCCAGGGCCGCCGGGCCCGTGACAACTGTCATGGTTGTCACCCCCTGATGGCGGCCCTGTCTGTGATTGGCTGAGTTTGTCCGTTGGCTGCATTTAGCCTATCACAGTGGCCATTGTTGGTATGAATCAGTATGGCTACAAGGAAGTGTGTAATCTCTGCTAGTGGGGGGTGGGGCTATCAGAAACCAAGGACCTTCATTTAGTGTTAAACTCCTTGAAAATGGTTTAACACTGCAGGGGACTCCAGGCACCCTAACCAATTAAATGAGATGGAATGGTTAACGTGCCCTTTAAAGACCCCTGGTTCCTTCTGACTCTTGAGCACTTGTGCAGCCAGTAAAAATGATTCCTGTTGTGCGTGCACGCATGCAAAAAGAGTCGTGTAAGGACAATGTTCCTGTGCACTGGGCCATCATGGGCTGTGAAGCAGGAGTAAGTGTGGTTATACTTTTTTTTACCGTACTTGCAGAACTCCCCCCGGTAATCACTTCGACTGCATTAATCTGGGTGCCCAAACACAGAGTTGTCTGCTGGACATCAGCAGAAAGTCCCAGGCATCAGTATGTCATCACAAGTTGCATCCCTACCACGTGACCCTGACGTGTTAAACTGCAGCTTAGAGGTGCTCACGCCATGTGCATTTCAGAAGCACACGGCCGCCACGCAGGTCATCACAGGGAAAGTGGGTGTGCTGAGAGGATCTGCAAATTAAAAGCAACTGTTGAGTAAATTGCTCTGTGTCTGACACTTGTTTCGTGACATCTCATCTTTCAGTGTCTCCGTTGCACAATATCATTATTTCGGGGTGCTGCTTCGCCCCCGCTTTCTCTCCCGTTCCATGCAATTTCCCTTCATATCCCGTCTCTTGCTCATCCTTTCCGGCTGTTTTATTTTTGTTCATCACTCTATAAATAATCTTAGTAATCTCCACTCCGAAGTCCATATGTCTCTTTACAGATTCATATTCCATATACTTTCTCCAACTTAACCCCTTCTGCTACAGCACCAGAAATCCCTATAGATCACACAGACCACAGGATCGTTAGCCTGCCGTGTACAACGTGCTGTATGCTTAATATTATGATTTATATCTCTGCTATCCATAGTTAGAGTACGCAGGGTTAAGATATTTTTTTCACCTAAAGAGTCCATATGTGTTTTCTAGTTTTTGGCCCTTTAATTGCTAAGAGAATGAAACCATTGAGTCAGGCTTTCAGTGCTTATAGCAACAGGGTACGTCCTTGGTGTGCGTACAAGCTTCTATACAGACTAAAGTAATTATTGTAAGATACATGGGCGCCTAACAGATGAATGGAGGATTACTGTACAGCAACAGACTATTTGACAGCTGACAGAGAAAATATGTGTTACAATGTGAGCATCTGATGGCTATCCTTGGCATCCACTGTAAAAGTCGACAGAGCAGCTTGGGATATGTAGTTCACAAAATCAAATGTGCGTGCCAAGCACAACCTTCACGTATGTTAGCCATGAGTTGCCCAAGGGTAGGGGTTAGGTCAGTGTGTAACCAGCATGCCAAGATGTCACTAATTTCTGTTGCCAGGTGCACCTTCTTCTAAAATAAGCCCTTGGATATCCCCACTACTCAGTAAGAGTGTCTGGGCATGAAGAGGCCTGGAAGTGAACCATTAAAAGAGGGGGAGGGGAGGGGGGGCAATGAACATGCATTGGAACCCTCACTAAGCCTGAGGAGGTCATTGGAGTTTGTTTGTCTGCTATAAGCCACTGACGACAGCGTTCGCATCCTCCCACGCAAGGTCCTTCAGAGGAAAGAGTTACTGTGACAACAGACAGAAAGGACCACAGCACTATCAAACAGGGAAACAACTCTCCTGCTACATAGATAAAGCAAGTAGGTTTACAGACTTCCTGGACGCCTGTTTGCTTTATCCTGCTTTGTAGGTGTGATCTAGCATGCGGCACATATTTAAAGCATGTGCGGTAGACTTTCTCAGTTACAGACAAACAATCATTTGTATGCCATCTATGGCATTTTTTGAAGCATAGAACTTACAAAATCATTCCCAAGAGCTCGGTAACATCTTCATGGATGTTGTATTCACAGTTACCTAAAATTATCAAACTTACTCCTTAGAGGAACATTCTAACTTTAAGAATACAATACGATAGCGCGTTTTCCAGCCTTTTTAGTTTTATGCAGTGGCGTACACACAATCCATTGGGCCCCGGTGCGAAAATTGATCCGTTGCCCCCCTAATGGCACTTACTCTGCCCGGGCCGGAGCCGCAACACATGGCGGCAGGCACCTAGTCGCAGGGCTTCGACCCCTCCGACCACGGTATGTACGTTAGTGCTTGCAGATACACATACACTTAAAGGAACACTATAGGCACTCAGATCACTTCAGCTCAATAAAGTGGTCTGGGTGCCAGGTCCCTCTAGTTTTAACCCTGCAGCTGAAAACATAGTCAAAGAAACTGCTATGTTTCACTGAGGGTTAATCCAGCCTCTAGTAGCTGTCTCGCTGGCTAGAGGCGCTTCCGCGATTCACACTGGACGTCCATAGGAAAGCATTGAGTAATGCTTTCCTATGGGCGGCTTGAATGTGCGCGCGGCTCTTGCCGCGCATGTGCATTTGGAGCTGAGAGGCAGATCGTAGGGACCCCGGCGCTGGAGAAAGGTAAGTGGGGAAGGGGTTTTAACCACACACACACTCTCACGAACAGATGCATACACACTAGCTAACAGACATAAATACACACTCACTGACAGACAGACACACATACAAACTCACTTACAAAACATACACTCTCACTGACAAACACACACTCGCTAACAGACACCAAACAGACTCACTAACAGACACACACACACAAACTAATACACGCAGGCGGCGAGGGAGCACAGATCCTCCTGTTGAGCTCCCTCGCGCGCCACTTACTGATGCCGGAGCCGGAGTGACGTCATATTCCGGCTCTGGCATCACTGCAGTGCACGCAAGGGAGCTGGGCAGAGGGCGCTCAGAGGAGAATGCTCCCTTGCGCGCCCGGTGACACCACCGCCAGCCTCTGAAACTGGCGTGCATACCCGGGTCGTGGGGCGGCCGGGCCCCCTGGTTGGCCTGGCCCGTTTGCAGCTGCGACCCCTGCGACTGCGGTATGTACGCCAGTGGATTTATGGCACTCTTAAATAGTTAAATAACGAAGCTTCGCTCGTCTTCTATCCCCAATGAGCCAAATTTTACTGCAGACGCATCTCTTCCTATGGCTGATATCATTGTTACAGATGGTTTCAGCAAGGCCTTTTCTCAGGTAGGGTTTGCATTGATGAGACTGCAGGTACAGTCTCCTTATAGTAGAATCACTACATTATAGTCACCAGAACAACAGCTTATTGTAGTTGTTCTGGTATGTATAGTCAGTCCCTACAGGATTTTGCATGTAAACACTGCCTTTTACAACCTAGGGACACCTCCAGTGGCAGCCACTCAAACGGCCACTAGAGGTGCTTCCTGGAGCAGTGCTGCACAGTGTGCATCACTGCGGTTCAGCATTTCCACGCTCTGCATGGAGACGCTGAACACTCCCCATAGAGATGCACTGAATCAATGCATCTCTATAAGGAGAGGCTAATTGGCTAGGATTGAATTTGGCCACAACCCCCGATCTGCCTTCTTGGCTGAGATCATCAGAATTGACAATCTCAGCCAATCCAATGCTTTTCTATTGGAAAGCATTGTGAATAAGCTGAGATCATCAATTCTGATGATGTCAGCCAAGGAGGCGGATCGGGGTGGGGCCAGCACTGGCAGACCCACCTGACACTGGAAAAAGGGGAGTTTTTTTCTACTTATTTAATAGGGGCCAGGGGGCATAAAAAACATGTTTGTATTCCTGATCCTGTAGTGTTCCTTTAAGCTGTAATAGTTTTGGTGCTTCGAGTGTCCATTCCCACCTTGTATATATAATGTATATTTCCAGTGTTTAGTTTCGTTGCTGACCTCATTTTGTCTCCCATCTTTGCCTTATGCTTCTTGGAACCATTATATACCCATGGCTCAAAATTCCACTTGCCACTAGCCTTTTTTTCTATGGGGAATATGAGTGTGCCACATACCCTCCAGGCTTGCAATGACAATAAACATTTAAAGCTTGGCCAGTAGTGTAGGCCCTGAAATGTTAAGCCTTGGATATCCCTTAAACTTTTTACAGTAGCCCAAATCACAGCCTGAGCATTAATAGAATCATACAGGCTTTGTTTATTAGAACTTTGCTTTGAAATTAACTTTCTCTATATGTTGAAAACCACAACGCGTGTAAACATTACTGTCAACTGCTTTACACCCCTACCCTTTCCAAGCTGTGCCGGGAATAGAAGACTGGTTGGGAATCTAACAGGTTCTGATGCTACACAGCAGATAAAGCAAAGGGGGCACGCTGGGTGGGCCAGGCAATCTGCGTTCTGTATATGGGAAGGACATATGGAATATATCGCATTTTATTGGGAAAAAAACTTTAATTGAATACATCGTATACATGAGCATGGTGTTGTACAGTCACTAAGGGTTTATTTACTAAACAGTCAGCTGTAATACATTTTATTTATATATTTATATATGAGTAAATTCACCACTCTGTACCAGTACCTCTACATAGAACACTGCACGTCAGTCTTTATTCCCCACAAGTCCTGATTAGCATGTTGGAACTCGGAGCAACTGGCATCTGATTCTTTTCTCCCAGCCAAAAATTGATTAGACGCTTTCTGGAAATATGTGTAGCTAAACCGCTATGCTAATTGAGGGAAATGGAGTTGTGTTTTTGCATGCTTCTGCAGTGATATCACTCCTCCTGTACTGCTTTATGTTACAGCCTGTAACTACTTCACTGCCAAAATAAGAAACAGGCACCTATGGAATGGATTGATTTAATCTTGGGAAACATAACAAGGTCAGAGGCCACGCTGTGTTCTATAGCTGCGGATCCTTCTCAGCCTATTGGGGTATAACACAGTAAATTATACTAGGCAAGATGTTAAAGGGACACTACAGGCACCCAGACCACATTATCTCATTGAAGTGGTCTCGGTGCAGTGTCCCTGTCCCCTTAACCCTGCACTGTAAAACACGGCAGTTTCTGAGAAACTGCAATATTTGTATTGCCGGGTTAACTCCTCCTATAGAGGCACTTCCTGGTGTTTCACAGAGTTTTACTCCATGAAATGTTGCCAGACGACCTCACGCTTTGCATGAGGACGTCCAGCCTCTTAAAAAAAACACCATAGGAACGCATTTAATCGACGCTTTGCTGTGAGAAAGCCCTAGTACGTGCATGCGCATTAGATCTCCCATTTGCTGACTGAAAGGGTTAATGTTGTAATGGACTCTAATCCCCTCGGTTCTCGATCCCTCGGTCACCATAATCAACGTTGATGGAGGATCATTTGTAAGCAATAACACACGGACAACAGCTTTACAAGACTCTCAAATGAGTGTATTCCAGAGCTGGCTTTTATACATAGTTTGCTTACATTAGCCATGGTATATGCAAATACAGTACAGACTATAAGATTTATTACTTCCTTGTATTACGATATTCTGACAATGGAAAGATAAGCTTTTGCATACGTCTGGAAAAGAATATCCTTAAAATCGGAATGGGCAAGACATCCTGAAATTTAGCATTGTCTTACATCCTATAGAAGAAATACCTTAGTCTGTCACAGTCAGCATATTATGTCGTATATTGAGTTTAAGTATTCAATATTCCTTCAGTCAGCAATAATCATGTTATAAACCTTATAAAAGCATAAAATACATATAAACAAGTTAACTATTTAATATTCTTACATTCCCCTCTTTGAGCAATAAAACAATTGCTCATCTTATCGATAAAATCTTACCAGGACAGAGAAACTTCCACATGGTATTTTCAGGGGTGCTAGTCACTCCCTGCGGGACTTTCATTAATTTCTTCACCTCGATTCCCATGTGGTAATTCCTAAGGCCCAGTTTAAAGATGGGTTGATACTCTACAGTGGCAGAGAGGAGAATTTCTAATTGTTTCTGTTCTGCATTATGGATTCATTTCTGTACTCTCTTCCTCAATGTACAAGTAAAGTGACAGTTATATAAAACCATACACAATAAAATCAGGACTATAATAACAAAATGATATAAGAATGATTTCATTATCTGGGATCCAGTAGGGGACCAACCAGTAAAGCATTGTACCAATGATGGGCTAAATCATTCTGAATTTGTGAACTCACCTTAAGGAGTTCTCCTTTTAGGATATGTGTGGCTACCTGTGTGTGTTATCTTTGGGAAAAATATAGTCCCCTGTGTATGTGGGTGCCCACCAGGTTAAATTCTTGGCAAAAAGATCATAAACTGGTACTGGCAATGTGTTAAATTGACAAGCTAATTTAACATCCTTTGATGATGTATGATATAATGTAAAATAGCATGAGCATGAAAAAATGTGAAACATTACCAGTTAACCATCCATTGCATTTAGTGGATTGGGGTTTTAGAAGTAACCATTCATTATCTGTGAGGTTAAGCATCCCTCTAATCTTCTCTAGTTTAGGAATCATTAGTGTGTTTTCTAATGCCAATCCTTGTTGTTGTATCCATAAATACCTGATGGCACAGGTACTCCAGTTACTTAAACCTGTAGTGAATTTCATAGTTGCAACAGTTAAATTATCTAAATAATTATACATTGATTTATCTAAATCCAATCCTGTAACCTGTGATTTAACAACAATTGGAGCCCAGTTTGCAGTAGCATGGAAACCAGTCCCTATATGCATGCTGGCTGTGTTTAACTTATTCTTGAGGGTCTCCATATCTATAACTATTTAGTATACCCATAGTGGTTCCAGCACCTCCTAACAGTGTGTCATACCATTCCCTTTTCTGCCTTTGTTTGCTGTGTTACATAATGTTACAACAAGAGTAGTGACTTTTAATGACACATGTACAGCTTGTAAGAAGGCAGTTGTATTAACACATGTGGACGGAATAGGTGTGTGTGTGTCGTGGTTGACTTTTGGTTCTATGGTAGAGGATAAAGGACAGTAATAAGGTGTAAAAATATAAGGTAGTGTATAGTTCTCAATTGTAGTGTCGTTCATAATGACTAACATTTGTCCCCTTTTCCAATTAATGATACCAGTTATATAATCATTATTAAAAGTAATAAGGCCTGTCTGTTTACATTGATATGCAACCTTAACTGTGCACATTTCTGCGTTATAAGATCTAACAATTTTCTGTGAACCTTTAAACAAACATAATGCATCGGTTTCATTAGCTGTAGACACATTTCATATGGGTAACTGGTACTTATAAGGGTTACTATTTGTCCAATTCATCCAAATGCGTTCAGTGAATGAATGATTGCATATTGCATGCTGATAGAAAGGTGGTGGAGAAAGGTTCTTGAGGGGGCGTGTGTGACGAATGCTAGATGAGGGGCTAAGGCCTAATTGGGCTGGGGGTATTGAAGAATTGTTCATCATGTCAGAGTCTTTTTTCCAGAAACAAACAGGTTTCAAACTTGCCATTGACTTGTACTCATAATGGCATTCAAGGAACAATATCAGAGGGAGTATAACAACTCCAGAAAGCATAGCGCACAACATAATCTTGGTCTCAGGTACGTATGATCCTCTCAATCTACGATATGGTGTAAAAGCCATGATGCTTCGCTGAGGAGAAATTCTTCTGTTTCCGAGCGAGGAGTGGTGTTGTCTTCCTTGGTTCCCCTCTTTGGACACAGCTTCACTCGGGATGCGTGAATCCAGATGTCATGGGAATCTGTGAGGACAGCGGTTCTGGGTACAGCAATCACAGTAGCAGGTGGTCCAAAAGGGTATCCTCCTTTCTTGGTCCTGTTCAACTGACGGATATACACCTTGTCACCGGGCTGGTATGAATGAGTAGGTTCCTGTGAAGGTAAGGGAAAACTGCGAAGAAACATTGTCATACATACCATTCGGTTTTATCAACAATTCCTGTACATATTGTTCTTGTATTAGCTGTAAATCCCCAGACATTATAACAAGCGGTTCCCTGGCCCAGGGTGTGGGAAAAGGTCATCCCATCAAAAATCTCAGATGGAGATAATTTAGTCACCTTGTGAGGAATCACTCTTATCTCAGCTAAAATAGCTGGTAGATATCTAGTCCAATTTACCCATGTTCCTGGGTAAATTCTGGGCTTTTCCTTAATAGTCCTATTCATCCTTTCAACTACCCCTGTATTCTGTGGATGATAGGGTATATGAAACTGCCAGGTAACTTGCAAGAATTTAGCAAGTTCCTGGGCAACCCCACTTGCAAAAACCGGGCCATTATCAGAGCCAATCTGCAGAGGGCAGCAATACCGGGGAATAATTTCAGTAACAATAATCTTCACTAGCATCTTCCCTAGATGTCACAAAGGCCTCATGCCATCTACTAAACTGATCAACTATGACCAGTAAGTATTGCTGTTTCTTACCAATTTTGGATACATGAATAAAATCAATCTGTAAGTGTGTAAAAAGAGCAGCGTTCACACGATCTTACAAAAGACTGTACATGCTGCCTAAGATTCCTAATATAAAATGAATTCATGAAGAATTGAATGGTGCTTGCTATGTGCCTGACTGATGAAAATAAATCAGCTTGCTTCAAGTATGCCTATTCTTCAAGTATGCCTATTCTCCCCTCTTTAGAGAACAGATCATTTTGATCTTTCTCTAAACCTTGTTTAATCCAAAAGACAGATTCTGGGTATTTAAAAAAAGAATCTCATAACCACTGAAGCGCTGGGCTGTCATGTGTTGTGTGGTGAGATTTGTCATCAGCTGAGTGACCTGGTGACTGGCATGAAGTATTGTAGGATGCCCTAGTGTGATAGTAGTAGCAGTTTCAACAGCCATTGCACATGCTATCAATGCTCTGAGACACGCCGGCATACCCTGTACCGGAGCTTGAACTACTTTGGAAAAGAATGCTATGGGACGCATACCGCCTCCTTGCTCTTGTGCACAGACTGCGGCCATGGTTTTACAATTGTCCCAAGCATACAAATGAAATGGTTTACAATACACAGGTAGTCCTAAAGCCTGGGCTTGCACAATAACAACTGTAAGGGCAATATATGCAGCTAGCATGTCTGGTGACCAGCAGACATTTTCAGGGCTGTCAGAACGTACAGCCTCCCTTAGGATTGAGTCATAATGGGAGCATTCAGGGATCCATTGGTGGCAGTAATTAATCATGCCGAGGAAGGTGAGCAACTCCTTCCGAGTAGTGGGTGTTGGAATCCTCTGAATGACCTCAATACGTTTTGGACTCAATTGTCTGGTGCCTAAAGCCAGAACAAAACCTAAGTATTCAACCTTTGATTTACACAATTGCATTTTGTGTTTAACAACCTTGTGACCCACAGTTGCTGACAGTATCCACAGTGCTTGCCTCATAGCTAGGGCTACATAACAACAAATCATCAACATTTTGCAAAAAGGACGGAACCATGACCGGTGGTCCATGTTGTTTAGAGTATGTTGGAGTACCAACGAATAAACAGCTGGGGAATCCACATAGCCTTGGGTAAGCGTGTCCAGGTAAACTGACAGCCTTCAAAAAGTAAAAACCATAAGTAGCTGTGTCTCTTGATCAATAGGTATAGAAAAAATGCATTACTTAAATCAATGACAGTGAAGCAAGTGGCATCATGTGGAATGGCTGTAATGAGGGATGTCACATCAGGGACAATGGGTGAAATGGGCACAATTAAACTATTCAGGGCTCTAAAGTCCTGAACTAAGCGATATGCTGGCCAGTGGTGTTGGGAGTGGGTCTGGTGTTGTTCTTGCCTACCGGGCATATTTTGAGAATTGTGGGGTTGTTGGGGTGTGTGGGGTTTCCTGGGGTGTGGACACTCATTCCTCCAGTGGCCATATTGGCCACAGTTGAAACAAGTGTTCCTGTCTATTCCTCCTTGGTTACCCCTGCCCCTATAACCCTGATTTCCCTGTCTCCATCCCCTTGCCCCTCTTTGACCACCCCTTCCACGGGCTTTATGTGCTCCATCCCATCCTCGCTCTCAGCCTGTGTAGGTGGCAATCCCTGAGCATAATAAGCAACCTTACTTTCCTAAATCTTTTCTTAATTCAAAACAACCTGCATTTTCCTTTTCTATAACCTTGGTAAGAAATCTGAGCTATCCAAATTGGCCCAGTCTGAAATCAATTGTTTCACAAGCAAATAATACTGTGGCAACATATTACCAAGGCATGACTGTATTTTAAAGAGATCTATATCATCTCCAGACATCAAACCTGCCTCATCCTTCCAACACTTGTAAAATTTCTTTACAAAAATCATATTACCGATCTCTTCCTTTGCATCTTGCTTATATGCCAAAGCAGTGAATATAGACTGCTTATTCTTCCATAATCCCAACATTTTAGCTTCCACCTTGTTCCAAATTTTAGCACATCTTACTGAAGTACTAAACTCATAATCACCAATTCATTTCAAACCATATAACTCATACTCAGCATCCAATGTAATATTACACGTCATCTCACAAAGCAATATCTTTGTAGAAACACATAATGGGTACCCAGCAGATATGCCAATACAGAAATCACATTTATGGGCACACAACTACACACTCTGTCTCCCTCCTATGAAACACGGATAGACACAATATAAAAGCAATCTTAAATTAACACCTCCAAATCTCCAACTATTCTTGGCCAAAACACTAGTATTCAACAACTAATAAAACAGTTATTTGCTAGGTTATTTGGCTGTCATTCTTATCAGTATCACTAGACTGAAACAAACTGATTCACATATAATTTAAAACAATACAGCAACATAAATTAAACCACTTTCAAGTTAAACTGCACACTTATCACACATTATCACAATCACCATTTACACAAAATAAAGAGTTAACAGCTGTATTCAGAACATATTATTGGAAGGTATACCAATTTTAGTTTAGATTTATTTTAGGGATTCTTATGTATACATTTTCTTAATTAACTTCATTACTTTAATCTACTATAGTATTGTATTTAAAGAAAGGATCCATTTATATAGCGCGCTCATAACTCAACTATTTGTCTAAAACTTCCATTAACTAATCTGAGATGATGCTGCATCAACTTAAATCCTATAGAAATTGAACAAACATCTGGACCAGATTAAACAGACATGGTTTCACCTGAATCTTTCAGAACTCTCAGAGACTTAAAAAATTTATACTATACCATGTTTTAAAGGCATGGCAAACCTTTAGACCGGTCAGTCTCCAAGAGCCCTTAGTAACACAGGTAAAAACCTTTGTCCATGATGTCTGATTCAGGCTATATACCACAATTTAAAAGAACACATAATGTGAGACATAGAAGACACAAGCAGTAGTTATTACACTGGATCATTTAAAAGGAACCTGTTGCAATAAAAAGGTTAGTTTACAGTGCAAAATAAAGCATGTGTTGGACCGCTGAAAATGTAAATGTTGCTCTGTTATTTTCAAACAAAAATCATATTTACAGTATGGATCCTTTGCAACAAACACACAGGGCAGGGAAGATGTGCTGATTGGTGTTTCTATACAATTAATCCCATATGGGGAATTAACTTCCAAATACTGAAGTGACTTTTTGTCTCAGTTATAAAATATACTGAGCTCATCATGCAAACAATGTAACACATTTACACTATCCCACTCTCATAATAAGTGTAGTGGGCTTATAGTATTTTTAAAGCAACAATCATACCAGGCACACAGTTCCCATGTGAAATAACTTACAATAAAACAGAGTAATAAACTTATACTTCTATGTGACAGAATAAAGTAAAAAGATTTAAGTAGGTCTATCAGGTACAACCTATGAGTCATTTCTTTTCTAATATACAGTACTGCTATCTTGCAGAAAGATAAGTCCTGCGCTCACTCCCATCACTACTGGGCAGCAGCAAGGACTACAGTACACATCAGCCCCAATATATGGTAAAAAAACAAAGAAAAACAAGTTACCTGCATTCTCTCCTTAATCCCTATGTATTTTTTTTAAAACCTCCATTTGTTTAAAAGTACTGCTATCTTATATATACACATATACATATACACACACATATATACATACATATACACATATATACATACATATATTGGTCACTCAGGACATGAACTCACATTTCCCATACTGCTGACTCAGAGTGGGGACACTACTAACTTACCAAAGTGTGTCCCCAATATAGACAAACAATCACCCACAAAGAACACTTAAGACAAACAAAGGTGACCGGGAGAAAGAGAAGTTTGGGTTATACTTATAGATCTACAAACCGTGCTGCTCAGAACACCTATAGACTTAATAAACCGGAGACTCTTATGGTCTCAAAAACCTGTATCTACCTGAGATACCCTGTATCTATCTTAGATACTAACCTGGGTTACCAAAACCCTATAATAAACCGGAGACCTCTTATGGTCTCAAAAACCTGTATCTATCTTAGATACTAACCTGGGTTACCAAAACCCTATATATATTTAGACCAAATGTCTAATAAACCGGAGACCTCTTATAGTCTCAATATAACTAGAGTCCTTACACCTTTCCTATCTACTGGATACAGTCTTACTGAACCAAACGGGGGTCATAGACAATCAGCGTCAATAAGACACAAAAAGGCTACTCACCGCAAATGGTTTTGCTGATCCAACTTCTATCCCACTTCTAACACCAAGCTGAAAGGGTTAATGTTGTAATGGACTCTAATCCCCTCGGTTCTCGATCCCTCGGTCACCATAATCAACGTTGATGGAGGATCATTGTAAGCAATAACACACGGACAACAGCTTTACAAGACTCTCAAATGAGTGTATTCCAGAGCTGGCTTTTATACATAGTTTGCTTACATTAGCCATGGTATATGCAAATACAGTACAGACTATAAGATTTATTACTTCCTTATATTACGTTATTCTGACAATGGAAAGATAAGCTTTTGCATACGTCTGGAAAAGAATATCCTTAAAATCGGAATGGGCAAGACATCCTGAAATTTAGCATTGTCTTACATCCTATAGAAGAAATACCTTAGTCTGTCACAGTCAGCATTATGTCGTATATTGAGTTTAAGTATTCAATATTCCTTCAGTCAGCAATAATCATGTTATAAACCTTATAAAAGCATAAAATACATATAAACAAGGAAACTATTTAATATTCTTACACAGACGGATTCAATAACTCTTACTATAAAACCTACTGTAACATCCTAGCACCCCAGCTCACACAGATTTTTAACGAAGCGGTAGCTGGACAAGCCCTACATAAAGACTCACTCATGGCTCATATAGTTACACTACCTAAGCCGGGCAAGCCCCCGACCCAGCCACAAAATTTCCGACCAATCTCACTCCTGAACACGGACGCAAAACTTTTTGCCAAACTGTTTGCTCTGAGGTTGGGGAGGGTTTTGCCCCATCTTATACACTCGGACCAAGTGGGATTTGTGGCGGGCAGACAAGGATCAGAGAACACTCGTAAAGTTCCCACCTCCTGGACAGCATCCATTTTGAAGCTGCATTCTTAGTGAGTTGTCCAGGACGTGGGAGGGAGGGTCTCCTGCTGATTGGCTGGAATGTGTCTGCTGACTGTGAGGTACAGGGTTAAAGTTTACTCAATGATGAGTCCGTGGCGAACCGTTCGCGAACCGTTCGGGACATCACTAATTGGGCATAGTCGTCCCCCCTGCACTCCTAGCTAAAATACAGCAAACATTCCAGTTAGACTGGAGGTTGGACTTTGTGTCCTTCCTAGGACTTCAGATCACCCAGAATCCAGACAATCTGTTCCACCTTAATTATATTAGGCTAGGCAAGGACATAGAAGCCTCATGGGAGGGGAAATATATATTGTGGCTGGATGGCAGCAGTAAAGATGCTCCTTTTTCCAAAGCTTCAATACCTGTTCCGTACCCTTCAAATTCACATCCCACAATCTTATATCAACACTACACAGAAACTTTTGATGCAATTTATATGGGAGGGCAAGAGGGCGAAGGTTGCCACTAGAATCCTTCATAGCCCAGTGGAGGAAGGTGGCCTTAGCCTGCCAAACCTCAAGCTTTACTACCAGGTGGCGTTACTTTCCTCAGGGGTGGGCGCACTAGTTCACAGGGATCCTCCACAGTGGATAGCTATAGAATCATACTGGGCACAAGTACCAAATCCAAACTACCTCCTTTGGGTCCCAAAGACCCTACAGCCAGAAAGAGTAAACATGCTCCCCACCACGAGAACGCTGGTGCGGGTGTGGGACGGGGCAAGACTTCTCTTGTGCGGCGGCAACCGGTGGTCGCAGGCCGCTCCGCTGAGTATCCAAGTACTAAACCCCTTCTTTAATTACCACTCATGGACAGGACAAGGATGCACTCACATACATCATCTATTCCTTAACGGTAAACTACGAGCATTCCCAGACCTGCAAACCACGTATAACTTGGCCCCCAGAGTGCTTTTCTCCTACCTCCAACTTAAATAGATGCTATCTAGTTCTAAAGAAGGTGAACGAGCATGCACGGCAGAGCATACCCCCCAAAAAACGCTTTCCAGCATTTACAAACTACTAAACCAAACAGACCACAGGGACTCACAAAAATACCGGACACTATGGCAAACTGACCTCAAAACGGACATAACCCCAACACGCTGGCGTACGGCGTTCCAAGCTCGTAAAGGCAGAACACTATGTGCATCCCATCTAGAGGTTATGAGAAAACTTTACTACAGGTGGTACATGGTGCCATCAAGACTCGCACACATATACCCAGGGACATCAAACAAATGCTGGAGATGCCACGCAGAACCTGGCACTATGTACCACATATGGTGGACATGTCCATGTACTCACCCCTTTTGGGCGATGGTCGAGAACACACTTTCAGAGCTATTAGACACACATATGAAGCTCAGCCCCACGTTAGCATTGCTGTTTTTAGATCTTAATGACTTCCCCAAAGATGACGCTACCCTAATATACCACGCGCTTATTGCAGCACTCACGCTCATGGCCAGAGTGTGGAAATCCACATATGTTCCCTCCAAGCAGGCCCTCACCACTACTCAACAACTCACCACTAACTTAGACTATGAAAATATGGCTAGGACTAGCTCACGCACCCACCAAGGGATCCAAAGATGTATTGCCAGACTAAACACCTATAGGACTGATGACACCACAGACCTGGAGGGATAGGAGAGATTGGGGGGGACAAAGGGAGTCCTGGTGGAGTACGAACCAGGCTTCATAAATGGTATACATACAATACCTCTGGGAACACCCCAACGCATACCCAAGAACCAAGGCAACTTCCTGCACACCCTGCCTGAACACCTGCACAGGTCCCACCTCGGAAGTGTTGATGGCGGCCATTGACCCCAATATAGGGTTTCCGAAAAGACCGTGAAGGTGGCTAAGCCCAACCCAGGGATAGTCCACTCCACTAGCGAAACCAAGATGCCTTTTTTCTACTAAATACCACCTAATACACAAGTCTCTTATACACCAGTACCTTGCCGAGGCGCCCACCCACATGTACATAGTTTTGCACAGACACAAGCCTTGCATAATGACAGAAACAAAGTAGCTCATAAAC
>OW240917.1:223245058-223413803 GCA_933207985.1 Pelobates cultripes | reverse complement strand
TCCCTAGATGTCACAAAGGCATCATGCCATCCACTAAACTGATTAACTATGACCAGTAAGTATTGCTGTTTCTTACTAATTTTGGATACATGAATAAAATCAATCTGTAAGTGTGTAAAAAGAGCAGCGTTCACACGATCTTACAAAAGACTGTACATGCTGCCTGAGATTCCTAATATAAAATGAATTCATGAGGAATTGAATGGTGCTTGCTATGTGCCTGACTGATGAAAATAAATCAGCTTGCTTCAAGTATGCCTATTCTTCAAGTATGCCTATTCTCCCCTCTTTAGAGAACAGATCATTTTGATCTTTCTCTAAACCTTGTTTAATCCAAAAGACAGATTCTGGGTATTAAAAAAAAAGAATCTCATAACCACTGAAGCGCTGGGCTGTCATGTGTTGTGTGGTGAGATTTGTCAGCTGAGTGACCTGGTGACTGGCATGAAGTATTGTAGGATGCCCTAGTGTGATAGTAGTAGCAGTTTCAACAGCCATTGCACATGCTATCAATGCTCTGAGACACGCCGGCATACCCTGTACCGGAGCTCGAACTACTTTGGAAAAGAATGCTATGGGACGCATACCGCCTCCTTGCTCTTGTGCACAGACTGCGGCCATGGTTTTACAATTGTCCCAAGCATACAAATGAAATGGTTTACAATACACAGGTAGTCCTAAAGCCTGGGCTTGCACAATAACAACTGTAAGGGCAATATATGCAGATAGCATGTCTGGTGACCAGCAGACATTTTCAGGGCTGTCAGAACGTACAGCCTCCCTTAGGATTGAGTCATAATGGGAACATTCAGGGATCCATTGGTGGCAGTAATTAATCATGCCGAGGAAGGTGAGCAACTCCTTCCGAGTAGTGGGTGTTGGAATCCTCTGAATGACCTCAATACGTTTTGGACTCAATTGTCTGGTGCCTAAAGCCAGAACAAAACCTAAGTATTCAACCTTTGATTTACACAATTGCATTTTGTGTTTAACAACCTTGTGACCCACAGTTGCTGACAGTATCCACAGTGCTTGCCTCATAGCTAGGGCTACATAACAACAAATCATCAACATTTTGCAAAAAGGACAGAACCATGACCGGTGGTCCATGTTTTTTAGAGTATGTTGGAGTACCAACGAATAAACAGCTGGGGAATCCACATAGCCTTGGGTAAGCGTGTCCAGGTAAACTGACAGCCTTCAAAAAGTAAAAACCATAAGTAGCTGTGTCTCTTGATCAATAGGTATAGAAAAAAAATGCATTACTTAAATCAATGACAGTGAAGCAAGTGGCATCATGTGGAATGGCTGTAATGAGGGATGTCACATCAGGGACAATGGGTGAAATGGGCACAATTAAACTATTCAGGGCTCTAAAGTCCTGAACTAAGCGATATGCTGGCCAGTGGTGTTGGGAGTGGGTCTGGTGTTGTTCTTGCCTACCGGGCATATTTTGAGAATTGTGGGGTTGTTGGGGTGTGTGGGGTTTCCTGGGGTTTCCTGGGGTGTGGACACTCATTCCTCCAGTGGCCATAGTTGAAACAAGTGTTCCTGTCTATTCCTCCTTGGTTACCCCTGCCCCTATAACCCTGATTTCCCTGTCTCCATCCCCTTGCCCCTCTTTGACCACCCCTTCCACGGGCTTTATGTGCTCCATCCCATCCTCGCTCTCAGCCTGTGTAGGTGGCAATCCCTGAGCATAATAAGCAACCTTACATTCCTAAATCCTTTCTTAATTCAAAACAACCTGCATTTTCCTTTTCTATAACCTTGGTAAGAAGATCTGAGCTATCCAAATTGGCCCAGTCTGAAATCAATTGTTTCACAAGCAAAGAATACTGTGGCAACATATTACCAAGGCATGACTGTATTTTAAAGAGATCTATATCATCTCCAGACATCAAACCTGCCTCATCCTTCCAACACTTGTAAAATTTATTTACAAAAATCATATTACCAATCTCTTCCTTTGCATCTTGCTTATATGCCAAAGCAGTGAATATAGACTGCTTATTCTTCCATAATCCCAACATTTCAGCTTCCACCTTGTTCCAGATTTTAGCACATCTTACTGAAGTACTAAACTCATAATCACCAATTCATTTCAAACCATATAACTCATACTCAGCATCCAATGTAATATTACACGTCATCTCACAAAACAATATCTTTATAGAAACACATAATGGGTACCCAGCAGATATGCCAATACAGAAATCACATTTATGGGCACACAACTACACACTCTGTCTCCCTCCTAGGAAACACAGATAGACACAATATAAAAGCAATCTTAAACTAACACCTCCAAATCTCCAACTATTCTTGGCCAAAACGCTAGTATTCAACAACTAATAAAACAGTTATTTGCTAGGTTATTTGGCTGTCATTCTTATCAGTATCACTAGACTGTGACAAACTGATTCACATATAATTTAAAACAATACAGCAACATATAAATTAAACCACTTTCAAGTTAAACTGCACACTTATCACACATTATCACAGTCACCATTTACACAGAATAAACAGTTAACAGCTGTATTCAGAACATATTATTGGAAGGTATACCAATTTTAGTTTAGATTTATTTTAGGGATTCTTATGTATACATTTTCTCAATTAACTTCATTACTTTAATCTACTATAGTATTGTATTTAAAGAAAGGATCCATTTATATAGCGCGCTCATAACTCAACTATTTGTCTAAAACTTCCATTAACTAATCTGAGATGATGCTGCATCAACTTAAATCTTATAGAAATTGAACAAACATCTGGACCAGATTAAACAGACATGGTTTCACCTGAATCTTTCAGAACTCTCAGAGACTTAAAAATTTATACTATACCATGTTTTAAAGGCATGGCAAACCTTTAGACCGGTCAGTCTCCAAGAGCCCTTTGTAATACAGGTAAAAACCTTTGTCCATGATGTCTGATTCAGGCTATATACCACAATTTAAAATAACACATAATGTGAGACATAGAAGACACAAGCAGTAGTTATTACACTGGATCATTTAAAAGGAACCTGTTGCAATAAAAAGGTTAGTTTACAGTGCAAAATAAAGCATGTGTTGGACCGCTGAAAATGTAAATGTTGCTCTGTTATTTTCAAACATAAATCATATTTAGTATGGATCCTTTGCAACAAACACACAGGGCAGGGAAGATGTGCTGATTGGTGTTTCTATACAATTAATCCCATATGGGGAATTAACTTTCAAATACTAATGAAGTGACTTTTTGTCTCAGTTATAAAATATACTGAGCTCATCATGCAAACAATGCAACACATTTACACTATCCCACTCTCATAATAAGTGTAGTGGGCTTATAGTATTTTTAAAGCAACAATCATACCAGGCACACAGATCCCATGTGAAATAACTTACAATAAAACAGAGTAATAAACTTATACTTCTATGCGACAGAAAGAATAAAATAAAAAGATTTAAGTAGGTCTATCAGGTACAACCTGTGAGTCATTTCTTTTCTAATATACAGTACTGCTATCTTGCAGAAAGATAAGTCCTGCGCTCACTCCCATCACTACTGGGCAGCAGCAAGGACTACAGTACACATCAGCCCCAATATATGGTAAAAAACAAAGAAAAACAAGTTACCTGCGTTCTCTCCTTAATCCCTATGTATTTTTAAAACCTCCATTTGTTTAAAAGTACTGCTATCTTATATATACACATATACATATACACACACATATATACATACATATACACACACATATATACATACATATATTGGTCACTCAGGACATGAACTCACATTTCCCATACTGCTGATTCAGAGTGGGGACACTACTAACTTACCAAAGTGTGTCCCCAATATAGACAAACAATCACCCACAAAAAACACTTAAGACAAACAAAGGTGACCGGGAGAAAGAGAAGTTTGGGTTATACTTAAAGATCTACAAACCATGCTGCTCAGAACACCTATAGACTTAATAAACCGGAGACTCTTATGGTCTCAAAAACCTGTATCTACCTGAGATACCCTGTATCTATCTTAGATACTAACCTGGGTTACCAAAACCCTATAATAAACCGGAGACCTCTTATGGTCTCAAAAACCTGTATCTATCTTAGATACTAACCTGGGTTACCAAGAACCCCTATATATATTTAGACCAAATGTCTAATAAACCGGAGACCTCTTATAGTCTCAATATAACTAGAGTCCTTACACCTTTCCTATCTACTGGATACAGTCTTACTGAACCAAAGGGGGTCATAGACAATCAGCGTCAAATAAGACACAAAAAGGCTACTCACCGCAATGGTTTTGCTGATCCAACTTCTATCCCACTTCTAGACACCAAGCTGAAAGGGTTAATGTTGTAATGGACTCTAATCCCCTCGGTTCTCGATCCCTCGGTCACCATAATCAACGTTGATGGAGGATCATTTGTAAGCAATAACACACGGACAACAGCTTTACAAGACTCTCAAATGAGTGTATTCCAGAGCTGGCTTTTATACATAGTTTGCTTACATTAGCCATGGTATATGCAAATACAGTACAGACTATAAGATTTATTACTTCCTTGTATTACGTTATTCTGACAATGGAAAGATAAGCTTTTGCATACGTCTGGAAAAGAATATCCTTAAAATCGGAATGGGCAAGACATCCTGAAATTTAGCATTGTCTTACATCCTATAGAAGAAATACCTTAGTCTGTCACAGTCAGCATATTATGTCGTTTAAGTATTCAATATTCCTTCAGTCAGCAATAATCATGTTATAAACCTTATAAAAGCATAAAATACATATAAACAAGTTAACTATTTAATATTCTTACACTGACATCACAGGAGCAGGATCCCGAACCAGTGCCGAGGGACCTCACCGCTGGAATAAGGTAAGTGAATGAAAGGGTTTTTAACTCTTTTAAAGTAGAGGTAACTACACCGCAAAGGCAGAGGGACACTTTAGTGCAGGACCGGACTGGGAAAAAAATTTGGCCCGGGCATTTTTTAATCACAGCGGCCCACTGAAATAGAGGTTGGGCCAGATAGGGTGTGTTTTGCCATCCCCAATGACAAGCACTCCCATCTTAAAGTGAGCATGTTGGTTCAATGTTCTTCCAGGGCAGACCATGCGCAGAGCTCCGCTGAAAAGCTTTAGCATGAGAAAAAGGCCCTGTATTTGTGTGTGGGATTGCGTGTGTGTAGAGTGAGCTGATTGTGGTGTGGTTTTGTGTTAATAGGTTGGTTTCATGTTGTGTTTGTGGTGTAATGTAATGTATGTGTGTCTAGGTGCTGTAGAGAGTGTGTGTATAGGGGGAATAGTGTGTATAGGGGATGTATCGAGTGTGTGCATACGGGCTGTAGTGTGTGTATAGGTGATGTAGTGTGTATAGGGGTTGTAAAGAGTGTGTGTTTAGGGAATGTAGTATGTGTTTCCTTACAAGGAATCTAGTGTGTGCATAGGAGATCCAGAGTGTGTATGTCAGAAATGTAGTGTGTGTGTAGGTGGTGAAGTGTGAGTGTGTGTGTGTAGGGGATCTAGTGAGTGTGTGTGTGTGTAGGAGATCTAGTGTGTGAAGGATTCCGAGTGTGTATATGAGATCTAGTGAGTGTGTGTGTGTGTGCATGTGTGTGTGTAGAGGATTCAGAGTGTATACAGGGATCTAGTGTGTGTATATGTGTAGACGATGCACAGTTGGGTAAGGGATCTAGTGTGTGTCTGGAATGTAATGTGTTTAGGGGGGCAGTATGTGTGTGAGGGGTCTGTAGTATACATATATGTTTAGAAGTAGTTGTGTGTAAGTGAGAGTGATGTGTGTGTTAGGGTGATGTGGATGCTGTGTGTGTTAGGTTGATGTGGGTGATGTGTGTATGAGGTGTGAGGGTGCTGTGTGAGGGTGCTGTGTGTGAGGTGTGCAGTGTGTGTGCGTGTGAGGGTGCTGTGTGTGTGAGTGAGAGTGCTGAGTGTGTTAGGGTGCTGTGTGAGGGTGCTGTGTGCGTGTGTGAGTGAGGGTGCTGTGTGTGTGTTAGGGTGCTGTGTGACGGTGATGTGTGTGTGTGTGTGTGTGTGTGTGTGTGAGTGAGGGTGCTCAGTGCGTTAGGGTGCTGTGTGTGCTGTGTGAGGGTGATGTGTGTGTTTGGAGGGAATGTCTGCTGGTGGAGGCAGGTTAATGACAATATATATATGTATTTATTTTAAAAAAATAAGAATTTTAAAAATATATTTTTTATTATTATACATTAGATATATACCCAGCGCTGTCTGAGGCTGTCCTGATAATCTGCAGTCAGTAGGATACACTATATTAGATATAAACCCAGCACTGTCTGAGCCTGTCCTGATAATCTGCAGTCTGCAGGATACACTAATATAAACTCAGCACTGTTTGAGCCTGTCCTGATAATCTGCAGTCAGTAGGATACACTATATTTAATATAAACCCAGCAATGTCTGAGCCTGTCCTGATAATCTGCAGTCAGTAGGTTACACTATATTAGATATAAACCCAGCACTGTCTGAGCCTGTCCTGGTAATCTGCAGTCAGTAGGATACACTATATTAGATATAAACCCAGCACTGTCTGAGCCTGTCATGATAATCTGCAGTCAGTAGGATACACTATATTTAATATAAACCCAGCACTGTTTGAGCCTGTCCTGATAATCTGCAGTCAGTAGGATACACTATATTAAATATAAACCCAGCACTGTCTGAGCCTGTCATGATAATCTGAAGGTATAAGGTTGTACTACATTAGGTACAAACTCAACTGCGCATTCAAAGAAAAGTGTCATTCACTCAGACGGCCACTTTAGGTGCTTCCTGAGTCAGCACTGATGTTCAGGACTCCACGCTCTGCAAAGAGACACTGAACTCTTCTCATAAAGATGCACTGAGTCAATGCAACTCTATGAGGAGATGCTGACTGGCGCAGTGTGTCGTTTTGCCGGAAGTGCACATTAACCTTTCAATGCTTTCCAGTTCTGATGATCTCAGCCAAGGGGGTAGAGCCAGCACTGGCGGACCCGTGTGGCGCTGGAATAAAGGTAAGTTTTATTCTTATTTAAAGGGCCTGAGGAGGGCTAAATAGTGTTTTCAACACTATATGGTCAGGAATACACTTTGTATTCCTACACCTATAGTGTTCCTTTAAGTAAAGGGGTATTTATGGACTAGTGAAATCTCAGTCTAGAGATATCTGTAAATTTAGGTTAGGGACTTGAAGTCTGGTTAACGCCTGGTTTTCTATTAAATATAGTGGAGAAATTGAGGAACAGGTGCTTCGAAAAAACCTTGGCCTGACCTCGGAGCAGAGAAGATGCTCACTAAAGCAGCTCCTGCTGAAAACAGCAAATATAGCCAAAACGGCACATAATCAAGTCAGAAAGGCCACCCAGACAGCAGTGACATCGGGGTGCACTAATCAAGCGACGTGCCAAACCCCAATCACCCGACACGATGGTGAGGCCTACAAACATGCCGGGCGCAGGAGGGACGGCCGCTCTCCTGACTCCGCGACCGGCCAAGTACCAGGACTTGGCCCCTTGTTCCCCCCTCTGGACCAGTGGGGGTCATCCCGGTCCACCCCCACAAACTCCCACTGCAAATGGGTGTCCAAACAACTGTAACACAAGTCCCAAGCCTACCCTCACAAAGGTCCCCAAGATGGCGGATGCCGTCCACACAGCCTACCCACAAAGTGCATGGCTGGATATTGAGCACCGACTAAACAATATCTTCGCCTCCTTCTGGAAACAGCTGAGGGCTCACATGTGGCCTCCAGTGCACGCACCACTGACTACCGAGTGGCCACACAACCCACCGCGAGGTGCCCAGCGAAGTAAAGCAGAAGCTCTCCCTAATATTGCACCTGCGAGCATCCAGCTCCGGCGAGGGGTCCTCTCGGGACTGCGCTCGAGCCCCAGGGTGAGCAGCAACAAACCGGGACCTGGGGCCAAGGGGATAACCTGGAGGGGACCCTCACGACCTCCTCGCCGGCGACCTGACCCGAGACACAAGCCTCAGAGTGGCAAGATCAGCCCGACCACGCAGGTGACGCGAAGAGGCGCACGATCCAGAGGGGCGACCGCGTCGGGTCGGCAAACATAGAGCTGCCCCGGCCTGGGACAGGTGCATCCAGTTCGGCCCACTGCGCGGAGGTCCATCCAAGCTTACCATTGCGCCTGACAGAGGGTGGACCCGGCCTCATTAGCGAGACACCGAGTGTGTGGACCGCAGGCGCTGGCCTCCATACCGGCCTGAAGCAGGAGTTCTCTGAAACTGCTATGTTTATAAAAAAAAAAAGGGTTAATCCTAGAGGGACCTGGCACCCAGACCACTTCATTAAGCTGAAATGGTCTGGGTGCCTAGAGTGGTCCTTTAAAATAAGAGCAGTTTGAGTAATCTTTCACTAATAGTACACTGCAGCTTAGTCTAGAGTGTGTGAGTATGTTCAACTATTATAAAAATGTGTAGTTTTCCGTCAATGCACTTTGATAGCAACAACTAGTATGTTTCACAAGTTACACTGTTTTGCTGGTACCTCGTACCTAGCCATGTTAGTCTGACTCTATTATATCAAGCGTGTTACAATACTGTCTCATTTAAACTACAAAATGTGCATGTCCAATCTCTAACTCCAATTGTAAAGCTTGAAATGTCGCTAGAGGATTGCCGTTGGGATACCTCGAGTCTGGTTGCACTAATTCTATGCATTGCAAAAATAAAAAATGTAAAAAAAAAAAAAAATCCCTGGCCCTGTTATTTGGGTCATACAAGGTTTGCTTCAGGTATGTAAGTTGCTAAAACCAGAGTATAAAAGACACACACTTAGAATAGATAAAAGCTTAATAGCGTGCCTTGTGGTGAGTTTCCGTTCAGGAGATGTCAGACTTGTGCTAGCATACAATTTGCATGTCAAAATGGTTCCACCCTGATGTACAATGCAGTGACTCCTGTGCAGGAAATACAAAAACCCATCAAATTCATTTTGGATTTTTATCAAAGTTAGTCCACTGGCAGTCTGCATGCAGAGCCTCACTGAAGAAGTCTCACATGTGTTTGTTAAAGGAACTCTGTAGGGTCAGGAACACAAACATGTATACATGACCCTATAGTATAAATATATAAATCTATATAAATCCACATTAGCCCTCGGACACTGCTTGCCTCTTTTAAAAAGGTAGAAAACTCACCTAAAAGGATCACTATAGGGTCAGGAACACAAACATGTATTCCTGGCCCTTTAGTGTTAAAACCACCATCTGGCACCCATGGGCCCCTCATGCCTCCATAAATATAGCAAAATCTTACTGTATTCAAGCCTGATGCTGTAATTCTGCATGCTGCCTCAGAACAACAAGCTGTCTGCTGACATCATCAGAAGTGGTGGCCTGATCCAATCACAATGCTTCCCAATAGGATTGGCTGAGACTGACAAGGAGGCTGATCAGGGGCAGAGCCGGCATGATTCAAACACAGCCCTGGCCAATCAGCATCTCCTCATAGAGATGAATTGAATCAATGAATCTCTATGAAGAAAGTTCAGTGTCTGCAAGCAGAGGGAGGAGATACTAAATGTTTGGATGCATTTTAGGCAGCCATGATCCAGGAAGAATCTTTAACAGCTATCTCAGGAGTGGCCAGTGAAGTTATCACTAAGCTGTAATGTAAACACTGCATTGTCTCTGAAAAGACAGTGTTTACAGCAAAAAGCGTGACGGTAATGATTCTACTCACCAGAACAAATTCAATAAGCTGTAGTTGTTCTGGTGACTATAGTGTCCCTTTAAGTCTAGGGCTGCTGTCAGTAGCCCCACCACTAATCTGCCTAATTGGGTGACATAATCAGAATTGATTATCTCAGCCAATAGGAAAGCATTTAATTTGACTGAGATTGCCAATTCTGATGATCTCAGCTAAGGAGATGGGGGCGGAGCCAAACACTGCCCTGGCCAATCAGCATCTCCTCATAGAGATGCATTAAATCAATGAATCTCTCTGAGAGATGTTTAGCATAGCGTAGTAGAGACACTGAATGACAATCCCAGGAAGCACCTCTAGAGGCAGTCTGTGTGACTGCCATTGGAGGTGTCTCTAGGAGGCAATGTACACATAGAGTTTTCTCTGAAAAGGCAGTGCTTACAGCAAAAAGCCTGCAGGGACAGACTATACACACCAGAACAACTACATGAAGCTGTAGTTGCTCTGCTGACTGTAGTGTCCCTTTAAGCACAGTACAAGTGAATTTAATTACATGCTTTCTCTGTGATTGGTGGCAGCTTGATTCTGGGGTCTCAATAAGTAAGACACCAGAGGACAATATTGGGAAATGGTGTTGTGTGTGTGTGGAGGCTAACTGTGGTGTTGTATGTATTTGGAGGCTGCTTGGGGGTTATGTATGTGGAGGGATGCTGCTTGCGATGTTGTGTGTATTGGAAGGCTGCATACAAAATTGTGCCTGTGGGTTTACTTGTTTGTAGGGTTGTGCAGGGCCGAACTGGCCCACCGGGATACCGGGAAATTTCACGGTGGGCCGTCGGCACCTGGGGCCGGGCAGACTTCTGGCGGCCGCTGGGGGAGGTCTTCTGGCGGCTGCTGGGGAAGCTGCGCTGGCTCTGCTCCCCAGCGTGCAGCTTAATGAGACTGGTGCCGGAATATGACTTCATCTGTCTGTGTCATGTGTGTGTGTGTCTGTCTGTCCATCGTGATGTGTGTGTCTGTGTCATGGGGTGTGTGTCTGTCTGTCATGGGGTGTGTGTCTGTCCGTCATGGGGTGTGTGTCTGTCCATCATGGGGTGTGTGTCCGTCCGTCATGGGGTGTGTGTCTGTCTGTCTGTAAGACACACACACACACCCGTGCCTGTCTGTGTCATGGTGTGTGTGTCTGTTTGTGTCATGGTGTGTGTGTGTGGGTCTGTTTGTGTCATGGTCTGTTTGTCTGTCATGGGGTGTGTATCTGTCATGGTATATGTGTGTTTCTGTGTCTGTCATGGTGTGTTTAAAAATAGTGTTTTTGCTCACCTTTTTTTTCCCCACGCAGCGTGCTGGTCTCCCCTCGACTGGCCCTGCCTCTATAGCTGAGATCATCAAGCTTGATGATCTCAGCCAATCCAATGCTTTGCCATAGAATTGGCTGCAAAACACCACTCCAATCAGCATCTCCTCATAGAGATGCATTGAATCAATGTATCTCTATGGGGAACGTTCAGCACCTACAGAGTGTGGAGGCCCTGAATGTAGGTGCACTGTCACAGGAAGCACCTCTAGTGACCGTCTGAGTGACTGTCACTAGCGGTGTCACTTTGAAGCAATGTAAACACTGTCTTTTCTCTGAAAAGTCAGTGTTTACGTTGAAAAGCCTGGAGGGACATGCTATAGACACCAGTACCACTACATTAAGCTGTGTGTGTGCGTCTGCTAGTGAGTGAGCTTGCTTGCATGCTTGTGTCTGCTAGTGAGTGAGCTTGTGTTTTTATGCCAATGAGCTGATGTATATCAGTGAGATTGTTTGTCTATGAGGCTGTGTATCAATGAGCTTGTGTGTATCATTGAGATGTCAGTGAAATTGCCTGTGTCTGCATGTGAGTATACTTACTGTATAATTAAACGTTTTACCCTGAAAGGACCAATATTTTATATTAGAAAAAGCAATATAATATAAAAAATTTTTCCAGGGTTGCTTTGTATCCCCAGTCCGGCCCTGGGGTTGTGTGTGTGTGTGTGTGTGTGTGTGTGCGTGTGTGTACATGGTTAGGCAACCAACAGCACTCCAGATGTTGTAGACCACATGTCCTGTAATGCTTTGCCAGCATTATCGCTGTAAGAGCATTATGGGAGATGTAGTCCAACCAAGAGTGCCAAAGGTGGCACATGTGTGAAGAGGACTGTTTGTCGTGTAGCGTATACGAATATGGATAGGGGCTGCAGTATGTGGGGGAGTAGCTGTAGAATGTGTAGGTGGTATAATAGGTATTATTATAGGGAAGGGAATTAGGGCTTTAGTGGATTTGGGGAGATGATAGGGCTGAAGTGTGTACAAGGTAATATAGGGTTTGTGGAATGTGTTAATTAATAGGGGCAGGGCTGAAGTGTGTGTATAAAAGGGATATTAATTATGAATATAAAGTTCATTGACATGGGTGGATATCATCTTCTACAATACAGAGATAGATCAGCCACAAGTGCTAACAGTTACGATGTTTCCGCTGTTCTGCTGCTGGGCTATGGTGGTAATGTCTAGTGTAGACCAATCATCAGATGGTGCTTGAGGAAGCAAGGAGCCGCAGAAAATCTAGTGACTACATGGTGACATCATGAAAGCCTCTCTGTGACCTCCCCTCTGAGCTACATGAGCCTCGCAATCGGCACATAAATAAAATTGTTGGCTCCCGTACAAACAGACACCACCCTGAGGAAGTATCAGAGTGTTGCCGCAGTATTTAACAGCATTGCTGTGATTCATTTACATGAGCAATTCATGCTCCATACTCTGACCTCCACTGTCATCCAACTGCCCTTGGCAATCGCGGTTCACATGGTATTTGCTCGGTTTGCCCGATGGCCAGTCCAGACCTAACATAAAACATTAAATCTGAAATGTTTACATTGCAGGGTTAAGTCCACCTCTCGTGCTTCCGCTGCACTGACCGAGTAAAATTCTTGACATATGCATAGTCACCTTTTTGGCATATGCGTTACCAACCCCCAAAATCCCAAGGATACTCAGACACCTTATTTTGGGGAAATGATAACAGCTTTAATAATATAATACCAAGATACACCCTACACACACCTGGTTCAGCGCTACCAACGTGCTTGAACCAACCAATACCCTTCCAAACCTAATTGCTCTTAGCGAACTAAACTCTCTTAGATCTGGACAAACGACCTACACCCCAACTTGTCTATCCATCCCCAGCCGCCATGACCAGACAGGAGCTAGTACCAACAAGGGGAGGATTAAATTAAGATGGCCCCTGATCTAAAATGGCCACTAGATATACTCCCATAGTGAAATCACCACCCCCACTTTCTTTAACCAAACCCCCTATGCCTGTCTCCTAGCCATGTCAAGGCCCATTCCTCTTAGCTGCGCTGCTCCATGGGCTACAGTCACGTGACACAGAAGCACAAATAGGAAAACATTAACTCATGAGAATGCTTTAATGCGCGCGTGGCACTCGCTGCACATGCCATTAGTTCCCCATTACTAGCATTGGATTGGACCATTGCAGAGGAGGACGCAATGCCTCTTCTGTGACGTTTGCATGAGGTGGAGAGTTCATCAGTGCCGAGGTGGAAATAAGTGAAATAATACTTTTATCTAAATTTAGTTTTATTGCAAGGTTGGGGCTATATAGATGTAGCGACAGGGACACTATAGTGTTACGAATACAGGTTTGTTTTCCTATCACTATAGTTTTCCTTTAACTGTCATGCTTAGCTAGCCACGAACATCTGCATTTGCAAAGATAAGCCTCACTGGCATAGAAGAACCACAAGAGGGACATAATGGAGAGATAAATACAGACGAGATAGGGAAGTGACACAAGAGGGACATAATGTAAAAGTAAATACAGAAAAAGATAAATCGATAATACAAGAGACATAATAATAAGGGTAGAGGGGTAAACACAGGAGAGACCTATTAGAATGTTAAATAGAGAAATGGCAGAGAGGTAACTCAAGAGGGACAAGGGAGGTCAACAAGCACTCAATGCAAATAGTAAGGCACAAATATAACAAGTGGAATTTATTCAGAATTAGTGAATTCTAGTGAAGTGAGCCCTTTTCGAATCACAAGTGGTTTTGGTTTTTTACATATATATTTTTATATATAAATATATGGCATGTTTCGGGGGGGAATGTTTCGCCAGAAATTACATATTTTCCATTCTATGAGCTTTTTTCCATTCTTTGAGCCTTTCAAGCAAAATTAAATATCAGAATAGCTGCTAAAACTTTCTGTCAGCTTTTCTTTGTATGCCACAATTCATTGACCCCCTAATGTGATATGCATATTGCGATGCAATTTTGTTTTGCCTTATTACACGCATGAAAGCATGCACATGCAGCCGCCTATACAGCACAGGCCGAAGAGGACGTAACATAAACACAGCATTTTCTTCTCTGCCTCTGACAGGCTTCTGAGGGCCTCTGAAAATTTATTAAGTCGTGATTTCAGGAGCCAAAACTCTCCTGACCCATCTGGGGCCAAGGCAAGCGTGAGTGACAGAGGTAGAAAAGGAGGGGGCTCCTCGTTTAGGCTTGGAGGAGCTATCAGTGAAGAATTATAGAGGTTTGTTTAACTCCTTAACCTATTTTGTTGATCCAAGAATGACCCTAAACATACAGCTCTTTCTACACTCTGAGATGCAGTGGAGGTATGATTGGGTCGTTCTAGTATTTGTACATTGCATTTACATCATCGCACCTCTCTGCTACCCATAATGCCACTCTGCATGCCCGCATAGTAAACAGGTGAAATTCTGCGGCTAACTCGTGTCCTCATAAATTTTCAAATTAACAACTTTCCTGGATCTGATCACACAACACTCCTTAAAGATTTCTAATAACCATAGCGGTTACATTGAGTAATAGGAGGAGTTATAGGGAGAGGTTATATGGAGTAGTAGGAGGAATTCTGGAGAGAGGTTATATGGAGAAATAGGATGAGTTATAGAGAGAGGTTATATGGAGTAAAAGGAGGAGTTATAGGGAGAGGTTATATGGAGTAATAGGAGGAGTTATAGAGAGAGGTTATATGGAGTAATAGGAGGAGTGTTAGGTAGAGTAATAGAAGTAATTATAAGGAGAGGCTATTTTGAACAATAGCTGAGTTTTAGCAATGTTAATAGGAGTGTAATATTATGAAGCTATTATATGACTGCTTGGCAGTGGTTAAAAGGCAGTGAATGCTTACATAGTTTTTTTCCTTTGATAAAATATTTTTTTCACACCTGTTCTGTATATGTGTCTATCTGATGTCATGGATATCTGGTGAATGTTAAGCTGTAATGTATGGTGATACAGCCTGTGGGGCTATGCAGTGTAATGACTCCCCAGCCTTCAGTTCTACCTCGCAAGTTTCACTGCGGCCTCCCATATTTACTGTCATCATCCGAGAGGGGAGAGATGAGAGGAGAGACAGGAAAGAGAAGCAGACTAGAGAGAGAGAGGGGCCACGGCAATTACCACTGATTAATGGACCTGGCCCGGTGCAGGCAGCCTGCCAAGGAGATGTAGGAGTAAGGGTGGTGGGGGTGAAAGACAATGAGAATGATCGAGGAAGGGAGGGTGTGGAAAAAATTAAATAGCATTAAGATTGAGGAAAGTAATTGAGAAATATTGCAACATTAAAGCCAAAGTAGCCCTTATCATGTAATAACTTATTTATAAAGTGCCAAAGCATTCCGCAGAGCTGGATACTTGGAATAAAGGGTAAAATAATACAGTTTATCCTGACAGATGGAACCAAACACATTCTGCATGATCTTGTTCTCCTGGCTTCCATGACTTAAGGGTCAATACTGTAAAAGTTGCAAATTAATATATAAGGAAGTAATTAGTAACAAGACAGTGCTTATCATATTGTTGATGGATGTAATGGATCACCTGGCACCCTGACTGGGTACCTCCGTTGAAGGATGTCCCTAGCTCTTCCTGAGGGCTCCAAGCACTCCACCAGAGACCATAACCCCCGCAGACCCCACGAACCGCCGCAGCTTGGTTGGGATCTTGCCGTCTCCTGCCCACCCTGGACCTACGACAAGGCTCCAAGTTCCAGTGGGTGAACCTCTCTTTCCCCAGAGAGTGAAGCAGGACAGGAACAAGCTCTTACAAGGGAGTATAAAGAGCATAGCAATCCCTTGTAGCATATTCCCCCAGGACTCTAAACAGGACTCTAAATTGAGGGTGAAGTAGAACTGAAGGTTTAATGATACAGCTGCTTCTTTTATACAGTATTTCCCCACAAGGTTACCGCCCACATGGACCTTGTGGGGCACAGGACAAGAAACTCACAAACCAATACAAAACAGAGTTTTACATTTGAACACTCCCAGTTACTGTACACAAGCCCTCCCACCTGCCTGTGATACGATCAGGCCCGGACTGGCCATCGGGCACACCGGGCAAATGCCCGGTGGGCCGCGATGGCCGTGGGGCCGAGGCCGGCAGGGGATCTCCCCGGCCGGCCCCTGCAGGGCCAGCGCTATCCGAGCGCCGGCCCTGCTGTGTGCCTCCATGGGCCGGTGGGGAGATCAAAGATCTCCCTCACCGGCCCACAGACAGGGAGATGCGGCCGCCGGCTGGGTGAGGGAGGGAGGGAGGACCGGCGGAGCTCTAACAAGCAGCTCCGCCGGGTCCTCTCGCGAGATTCTGAGCGTTGCCGCGGCAACGCTCAGATCTCGCGAGAGTGAACTCTAACCTACAGGTTAGAGTTCACTCTCACCACTGGACCACCAGGGAAGGCAGCATGGCTCCCCCTCCCAGGCAGAACGGCTCCCTCCCCCCCTCCCAGACTAAAGGTAAGAAGGGGGGGGGGGAGACATAACTTTAAAAAAAAAATTATTAATAAAAAAATATATATATATTTAAAATTAATTCCCAAACAGCACCCCCAGACACACACAGCACCCCAGACACACACAGCACCCCAGACACACACAGCACCCCAGACACACACTGCACCCCAGACACACACACAGCAACCCCAGATACACACAGCACCCAAACACACACAGCACCCCCAAAAACACACAGCACCCCCAGACACACACACACAGCACCCCCAGACACACACACACAGCACCCCCAGACACACACACAGCAACCCCAGATACACACAGCACCCAAACACACACAGCACCCCCAGACACACACAGCACCCCCAGACACACACACAGCACCCCCAGACCCACACACAGCACCTCAGATACACACAGCACCCAAACACACACAGCACCCAAACACACACAGCACCCCCAGATACACACACAGCACCCCAGACACACACAGCACCCCCAGACACACACACAGCACCCCAGACACACACAGCGCACCCAGACACACACAGCACCCCCAAACACACACAGCACCCCAGACACACAGCACCCCCAGAGACACAGCACCCCCAGACACACACACACAGCACCCCAGATACACACACAGCACTCCCAGACACACACAGCACCCCCAGACACACACACAGCACCCCCAGACACACACAGCACACCCAGAGACACATATATATATATATATATATATATATATATATGTATATATATATATATATATATATTATATATTATATAAAATAACCCTCAGTGAGTTAACAGACAAAGAAAATTAGAAACCTAGAATGTGACGGCAGATAAAAACACCCTAACACACAGCACCCCTCTTACACAAACACACTGCGCACCTCACACATACAATACGTCCAAATATATATATATACACACACACACTACAGCACCCCTCACACTGCACCACTACACACATTACGCTCCAGATACACGCTAGATCCCTTACCCTATATGCACTCTTAATCCTCTACACACACACACACAATCTTCTATACACACTCTGGGTCCTTTACACGCTAGATCTCTTACACACACACAGTGCACCACCTACACACACACTACATTCCTTGTAAGCAAACACATAGAACATTCTCTAAACACACCCTCTCTACAACCCCTACACACACTACGTCACCTATACACACACACTACTGCACATATGCACACACTCGCTACATCCCCTATAACACTATGCCCCTACAGCCCCTAGCCACACATATTACACCACAAAATCGACCTATTTACACAATACCACACCACACTCTACACACAGGCAATCCCACAAGCAGGCTCCAAACACATGCACCATACACTTTCCTGGCCCTTTTGTCCTCTTGTGGAGACACCAGAGACAATTTAAAAGCAAACACAGTGCAAGCATGTTATTACATTTGTTTGCGCTGGGCAGAACAAATACAGGGCCTTTTTCTAATGCCAGAGCTCTTCAGCAGGGCTCTGGGCATTGAACCAACATGCTCACTTTCAGAGGGGGCGTGCTTGTCATTAGTGATGACAAAACACACCCTCTTTGGCCCCGCCCCCTTCTTGGGGGGCCGCTCTAATTGAAAAATGCCCGGGCCTAATTTTTTTCCCAGTCCGGCCCTGGATACGATTAACAAACACAATGGACTAACTCAATTACCACAGGCAGAAAACATAAATTTTTACCCAAAACACCACATACCCCCAATTATACATCCCTGGATAGCCCTGATCTGTGTGAACAACACAGATATTAAAAAATCACCCAGATCAGAGCAGGGGTTCAAAAGTTTTCTGGATGTCACATTTGACCGACCGCAAGCATGGCTTTCATGCACAAAATAGTTCCACAGAATTTTGCTGTGCGGCCGGTCTATTTCCAATAGTTTTAAATGCTAAGTTCCGTTCGAATGCACGGACGGGAGCCATTCATGCAGATATCCACTGTTAACGTGGCGTTCGAATATACAAACGCACTTCGATTTCCGTCGAAGTGTTGAAGTCTAGAGAAGGTAAAGTTCAGCGGTGTTCGTGCTGTCGCGTATCCAATTTGAGTTCCATGAACTCGACAACCAAACACCGCTGAACACGTTTGACTGAATTAAAATGGCTACCGCCACGTGTTCGTATGTCGAATGGCGGCCACTTCGGCACTTCGGCTGTATCCGAAGTGCCATTTCAAAAGTGCTGATCCTTTCCCACACGATTTAAAGGGGCAGAAATAGAGTATTAAAACCCCATAAGCCAAAATAGGGTTTTTAAACGGCAATACTCCCAGGGGCCATAATCACAGGGCAGGAGGCGGGCAAGCAAAACTCATGGCAAACTACCTTAAAAGGGGGAGTTTGTCACAATGGGCTTAACCGTTTATTTATTGTTTTAGAAAAAATGGTTGTATTACTTGCAGTGATATATTTTAATAATTAAGAGTTAGCCCTGTGTGTATCTGGTTTCACAGGCTGATGTTGTGTCTGATATAAGCCTTGTGACCATGTTTACATAATATGCGCCTCATCGTTCCCTAGGCATATTCCTAATAAACCCACCATAAAACCACCCACCATTTAAACACGGACACCAATATTTCTTGGGAAAATATCAGAGCTTATATTAATCATAATGTTTACACATAAAATCTAAATTAGGGGTCAAAGTCAAACACACTTAAAGACATTGAAGCCCAACAAATTTCAATGTCAAACATTTACAGACAATGACCCCCACATAAATGACAGCAATCTTAAAACAATATCTATCATAAAAACACAAACAGTTTCCACAGCCACCAAGGGCATCTTTTTCCACAGCCACCAAGGGCATCTTTAACCACCGAGATACCCCTACACACCCAGGTTCGTAACTATCGACGAGCTCGAACCTACCAAACCAATGCAAACATAACTATTGCTCCTGCACTTGAACTCCCCCCCCACTTACCAAGCCAACCTATCCCAATTTATCCTATCCATCCCCTGCCACAGCCCAGAGCTTGACCACCTCAAGCTGCCTGAGCGCTCCCCCCATCTGCCTATACAGGGCCTGCCTCAATCCTTCCTGAATCCTTCCTGAAAGTCCAAGGAGTCTATGCCCATCATACCGAAAATAGCCAGGAAGCATAGCTTCCAATTCCCTGTGAGTAAACCGTCATTGACTGATTGATCTTAATGCAACATGTAGCTATCGCCATAGGTACTCTAGCAAAATGCCAATGCAGATGCCGCACCATTTCAGACCAAATCACAATTACACCTGAGACCAAACCCCTCACCCTACCCTTGTCCCTTTTCATGGTCTGGATCAATTCCCTTTGAGAAGTCATTACCCCTGGTATGGATTAAAATGAAATCCAGAACCATGCCTTGCCCTATCTTCCTAAACAATCCAGAGCAGATGTCACTTCAACAAAAGCCACGAAAACAGAACCAATGCAGTTTAACTAAATCATGTGGAAAGCCCAGCTGTATGCCTTTAGGTCGAACTGCGTCGCTCCGTATATAAGACTTAAATCTGTGACGAATCCAAACCCAGTTTCCCCAAGCTTAAGTGAAAAACACGGGAAATTTAATATTTGGACAGAGATGACCCATCTTTGTGGATGAAAAAGGAACCACCCGCATGTGAACGAACGGCCAGATACCGGGAAGTGCAACAAAACAAATTAACCAAGCACCCCTTACTGAACACATTCGTTTTTGAATGGCGAAGATTAATACTAACCTTATCCCCCAGACCTCCACATCGGAAACCAGAATGCCCCCCGCCCGACACGGGCTACTACTTACCAATAAACTGATCTGGAAAGCTCAAAAAAATGCCCCAAAAATGCCACCGAAAACAACAGAACTTGACATTGAGAAAAACGTAATCCTTGCAATGCCCCAACCAGCCGGAGGAGCAAATCAAAGGAGACCGGTCTCCTGGTTTTAGGAGCTTTCTTACCCTTACGAAAACCTTTCATAGCCTGACGGACCAGAAAGTGCTTTGTCAGGTCTTCCTCCATTTAACTTGAAGAGGAACGCCAGTCAACAACCGACGGCAAAGCGTCTGACAGAAACAACCGACAAAGAAACCATAACAAAACATCTAAATGTACCTCCGCAGAGTGATTCCCCTCAGTACAGCCCCACGCGGCATCCCATGAGTCCCATACTTTCCTGTACGCATGGTGCCATTGAATCCCTGATCAGTCCTCCAAGCATGAAGTCCCTAGATGCCATAGTTCGACCGGGCAAGATAAGCCTCCGCTCGGAATCTCGCCCACTGGAAACGAGAAAGCGAATCAGTGATTACATTCAAGAAGCCCGGCACATGACATGCTCGAAAAACAATATTAAATTGCATGCAATGTAGGACAAATCGACGTAGCAGCAGAACCACAGGGACTGAAGAGGCCGATAAGTTATTTACTGCGTCCACTACTGACATGTTATCGGAGAAGAAGACTACTTTTCTGTCCCGCAATATGGGACACCATAGTGACAAGGCCACCAGTAAAGGGAAAAGTTCTAAACATGTCAAATTGCGAATGAGCGAGCTGGAAGACCAAGATGAAGGCCACTGTTCAATGCACCATTGGCCGGCGAAGTAGGTGCCAAAGCCCACACTACCCAAAGCATCTGTGAACAGTTGTAAGTCAGGCAACGAGACTGCCTTGTCCAGAAAGAAAAGTTAAAAAGCCTTGTCTATACCTACCTCCAGCCCAGTGTCTGCTGCTTGCTGACCAGTGGATGCTCCAAGACTCTGGGATCTAATGGAGGGAGAGGGTAGAGTACTGGTCAGGAGAATGGACAGGGCCGGGGCTAGTATGGTCAGCTAAAAAATGACTGGTACCCACACACAAACACTACTACACACACTGCTCACTACATTGTAACACACACTGCTACTCATATTGCAGACCACACTGTTAAACACATGTACTGCTAATTACACTGTTCACACACACTGTTCCACTTACAGCTACTACACACACTCAGTGCTACTCACACACTACTACACATGCATTTACATCCACACACTACTACACTGTTACCCACACTGTTACAAACATCCACTACTGCACACAGCCTACACTGACACACACATACACAGAAATACATATACACATAGACATGCACTCAGACATTTATGCACACGTTTACATGTGCTCACACACTGCATACAAACACCACACACTCACTCTGAATATGTGTGAATATGCAACAATTTATATCATATTTAAATGGACAAGTTTTTTTTTTATTTTTATACATTTTTTATTTTAAGATTTTTGTTTTGTGGGGGGTACAGAAAGGAAGAGGTTAAGGGTGAGAACTCATGCAGTCTCAAGTACAACGCATATCATACAGTAGTCTGTTCGGTGAGTACATATAAGAGCTAGCAATAAGTCACATTTTGTTATACAGTGGTAAAAAAATTTGGGATTTTTGCATTTATCAAGGAATAACAGTGGGGTGAGCGTAGTGGGGTACTCACTGCACCTGCTGCGTGGTGCATTTTAAGGGTGAAGGGTCGTTGCTGGGCCTGGTGGGGGGGGGTTTCGTAGTGTTAATCTTTGGTTCATGGCTTTTCGTTGTTTGTTGATGTGGACCGAGGGGGGTGCAGAAAAGAGAAAGTGGGGGGGTGATATTTGGTGGGGTGTGTACAGTGCTCTATATTGTTGTGGCCGAGATCCCCGTGCGTTGTGGCTTTGTGCATGCTGTTCCTTTCTTATGTGCTGTTGGTGGCCCATCATCGTGTATCTCGGTTATTCAAGGGTGGGAGCGTCTGTGGGTTCTGCCTGTGCTTCATTGTGTCAGGTGTCCGTATCGTGCTCTCGGGGCGTGTGGTGGAAGGGGAGGGTGTAGGGTTATGGGGTGTAGGGTTCTGTTCTCTGGGGTGGAATTGGGGGTTGTTCATTTTTGGCTTGCCTTTTTCAGTGTTTGGATTTCTGGGTTGTGTGGGGAGGTGTGGGGTAGTCCCCCGTAGCCTTCGCCGCTGGGGGTACCGGGATGTGCTGTAGTGGTAATGTACCCCTAACAGCGAGGGCTACGGAGGTATGTCCCGGGCTCTCCACATAGTTTCCAGCACTGTTCGTTGGGCAGTTTTCCCATTTTGTGGAGTTTTCGCGGTGTCATGTACCAGCGGAATAGGGTCTTATATACCTGCTCTTTATGTGTGACACATATCGTCAGTGTGTTTGTTGCCTCCCAAATGTCTGCCTAGTCTCTTGGGTCCTCCGGTGGCCCGAGGTCGAGTTCCCATGCTGCTATATAGGTGAGGTTAACCTGCGAGGTGTGGGTCATTATGGTGATGTAGATGTCAGAGATTTGTCCCGGGTGTGGTGGTGCGTCGAAGCACTGCTTCTCAAATGGTGTCGGTGGTGATGTACCCGCTTGTTTGATCATGGGTTGTTGTGCTAGGTTTCTCAGTTGCAGATATCGGAAGTAGTCCACGGTGGTGAGGGCCTCTGCGTTCGGGAGGTCAGCGTATCCAATTATTTCGCCTTGTTGGTAAAGATGTATCAATCTAGAAAATGTCTCTTTGGTCAAAGGAGTGGAAGTGTTTGGCCGTTAGTCCTGGTGGGAAAAGTTTATTCCGGTATATTGGGGTGACCGGTGATAAAAACGAGGACAGGTCATATTTGGGGTTGAGTTTGTCCCATAGGGTCAGTGTAGGGGTGATTGCCGGTGATGTGGGTGGTGGTAGGGGTCACTGTGTTGGGGGTACCCATAGGTAGGAAGACGGTAGTTCCCAGCCCATAATGTTATGTTCAAGTCCACCCATCTTTTCGTCCCCGGTGGCACATGCCATTGTTGTAGATGTGCCAGCTGGGCTGCATGGTGATAATGTTGGAAGTTGGGGAGTCCCAGTCCCCCCTAGGCCTGGGCACGTACATTGTGGCCCTGCGTATCCTGGGATTTTTGGCTTTCCATATGAATTTGTCCATGGAGGCTTGTAGGTGTTTGAAGTCCGCTTTTAGAATTGGTATTGGTAATGTCTGAAAGAGATACAAGAATCTGGGGAGTAGGTTCATCTTTATCGTGGTGATCTTCCCAGCCATGAAACTCCCAGTGCTTCCCAGCGCCAGAGGTCTGTGAGGGCTGTTTCCAACAGTGGTTTGTAGTTGAGTTCATAGAGATCCGTGAGTCGAGGGGATAGTTTGATTCCCACATATGTGAGTGAGGTGGTTGTGATTTGGAAGGGGAATAGGTTGCAGAGTAGCGCAATCTGTCGCTGTTCCATGGCCATAGGCATTAGTATGGATTTTGCCAGGTTGATCTTATATCCTGAGAGAGTGGCGTAATTGTTAATCAGTGTCAGCGTGGTGTGCAGCGATTGTATGGGGTCTGCTAGGGTCAGTAGGACATCGTCCACATATGCCGCTACCGTGTAGGTTTCCTGCTGGATCTGAATACCCTGGATGTTTGGGTTAAGGCGTATGGCCCTTTAGTAGTGGTTCAAGTGATATGGCAAAGAGTAAGGGTGAAAGGGGACAGCCCTGTCTGGTTCCGTTTGCTATCTTGAATGTTTGGGCTTCCATATTGGGTAAGAGAAGCCGCCCTGTGGGCCTGTTGTAGATTGCGGCCATGGCGCAGAGGAACTCAGGTGGGAACCCCAGCTGCTCGAGCACTGCGTACAGGTAGGGCCTCTGTTTTGACCACATGAGGTTTCTCACCACGTCTGCCGCTGAGAGAGATTTTATCAGGTCTCTCGTGGCCGTTAATTGGGCCAGCAGGTCATCCGTTGGTGTTCGCTTGTGGATTGCCTCCAGCCTGGTCAGTTCCGCTAGTGCTGCTGTTAGGCTTTGTAGGCGTCGTTGTTTGAGGTCTGTGGCTATAACTATTAAGTTGCCTCTAATGGTCGCTTTATGGGCAGCCCAGACCATTGCTGGGGTGATATCTTTGGTGGTGTTGGTATCAAAAAAATTGAGGATGTTGTCCGTCCGTATTCGGATGGTGCCTTGGTCCCGCAGTATCCATGGGTTTAGGCGCCATCGCCATGGTCGTAGCAGATTGGGTATTTGGATGGTCATGGTGATCTCTGCGTGGTCTGACCACGCTATATTGCCAATCTTTGTGTGGGTGGTCCATGGCTGGACCGCGTGTGAGATGAGGAATCGGTCGAATCTGGAGTATGAGCAGTGTGTATGGGAGTAAAAGGTAAAGTCCCTGGCGGATGGGTGCTGCGCCCGCCATATGTCTATGAATGGTGTGTCGTTTAGGAATGCAGTGAATAGCTTGTGCTTACGTGTTGTAGCCGGTGTACTGCCGTTGTGCGCACTCCGGTCGGCGACACTGGATTGTGTTGCGCTGCAGTCGCCCCCTATGATTATGTGTTTGGCAGTGAGGCCTGCGAGGTGGAAACGAAAATTCTCCCAGAAGGTAGCGTCTGGGGCTGATGGGGCATATAGCGAGCAAATTGAGAGTGTTGTCGTGCCCACGTGTCCTGTAAGGAAGAGGAATCTACCCGCAGGGTCCTTTTGGATTGATATCTCCTCTAGGGGGCATGAATTGCGGAGTAAGATTGCTACTCTTTTCATCTTTGGATCTGGGGAGTTAGCCAGATAATATCGTTTAAAGTGCCGGTTGGTCAGAGGGAAGTGTTTCTGATCTGTAAAATGAGTTTCCTGGAGCAGGATTATATCTGCTCCCGTGCGATTTGCCCAGCGTAAAATGCTGTGGCTTTTGCCCGGTGACTTAAAGGACCACTATAGGCACCCAGACCAATTCAGCTTAATGAAGTGGTCTGGGTGCCAGGTCCAGCTAGGGTTAACCCTTTCTTCTATAAACATAGCAGTTTCAGAGAAACTTCTATGTTTATAAATGGGTTAATCCAGCCTCTAGTGGCTGACTCTTGACAGCCGCTAGAGGCGCTTGCGTGCTTCTCACTGTGATTTTCACAGTGAGAAGACGCCAGCATCCATAGGAAAGCATTGTAAATGCTTTCCTATGAGACTGGCTGAATGCGCGCGTGTCTCTTGCCGCGCATGCGCATTCAGCCGAAGAGGAGGAGAGGAGGAGGAGAGCTCCCCGTCTGGCAATAGAGAAAGAGGTAAGTTTAACCCCTTTCTCCCCCCAGAGCCTGGCAGGAGGGGGACCCTGAGGGTGGGGGCACCCTCAGGGCACTATAGTGCCAGGAAAACGAGTATGTTTTCCTTGCACTATAGTGGTCCTTTAAGGCCTTTCGTGTTGAGAGAGGTGAGTTGTAGTGTGAGGTTCTGAGATGCCGTAGTGCGGTGATGTTAGTCGTGTTCGTACCGAACGGGTGGGGGCAACGTCTCTGTGTGTGGAAAGATCGGTGCCGGTTGGGCCACTGCCAAGTTGGGTCGCGTGTAGGCAGTTCCTTGAGTGGGAGGGTGCGGGATGTGGGAAGGGGAAGAGCGGGGGAGGAGGGTGGGTACGAGTGGGCCTGGCTTTCCCAGACCAGCCAGCACTCCGGATTGCTGTCACGAGGTTGTGGGGGAGTGGGGCTGAACTGGGCTTATCAACCTGGCCAGTTACAAGTTGGGCGGGTGTCTCACGTGTCCTTTGGGGGATCGGTGTGGCGAGACCAAGGTGAACGAGTGTATGGGTCTGAGTGTTCAAGTCATGGCAGCGTGTGCCTGTGACCTGCCTGTGGGTGCTCTGTACTGTCTGAGCCTTGGGAGTGGGGGGGAGGGGTTGTTGTGGGTTCCGTGGGGTAGGGAGTTGGTTCATATTTCCTTAAGGATATGCCTCAGCCTTATGGATGTTGCAATTAGTTGGCACTTGCTCATTACAAACAATGGCATAAACCGATATGTGATAAACATTACACAGTTAGCATAACAGTTACATATTGAAAGTTATGAACATTGAAACCATTAAACTTTGCGACATTTGACTGGTCCCTAAGTTTTGTTTCTACTCCCCCAGGTCCGATCTTCGGTGTGCCGCCCTGAATCTTTAGTCGGGTCCTTCGCTGTCCCCAGTTAAGCCTAGGCAGGGGACACCCCCGCGTTCCCTCAGTGCTTTGTTGTCGGGCTATTGTGGCTCCCACTCCGTCTCCCCCGTGTATCTCCTGTATCCCCCCACCTATTGGGGGAGCCCGGTGATGTTATGGTGTCCCGCCCTCCCCATGTAGCACAGTGTCGTCTGTCATTCCGTGGGGGGAGGCCGTGGGGGGAAGGGTTGGCGCCGGGGGTGCCCCTGTGTGTTGTGTCTGTGTCATCAGTGCGCGTCACTTCGCCACAAACCGCCCGCCCCCACCCCCCCAGCCCGGACGCATCTCTGGTGGACGCTCTGTGTTGCAAGCATAGAGGCGGGGAGAAGGGCGGGGGAAAACGGTGCTGTCCTATTTCTGTTCGCTCTCAGTGGCTTGGCTGGGTTCGGCGTTTCCCCCCTCCCCCCGGTAACAGTCGGGGGTCTTGTCTCTAAAGTGTCCTGTACAGTGTCAACAATGCATGAAACCCCCCTGTGCTTTATAAAGTGGTGATTGCTCCTCGTTTGTTATGTTTTAAATTGATATGTTAACTCTCTGCTTAGTAGGGTGGATACCAGTGTCTCTACTGGAGCTTCTGTGTGTGTGGGGTGTGAGAAAAACTGTCCTCTTCGGGGCTGGTATTTTGTTTCCTGTGCTAGTTTTTGCCCCCCTGCTGGTCTTCTGGGTTGCACCTGTGAACGTCCAGTCCCATGCGGCCCCCTTCCAGGCGGGCGTTGTCGGGGTTGCCTTGCGCGTGGGCCAGTGTCTAGCTTGCGGCCTGTAATGTCCTGAGGTGGTGTCGGTTGGCCCTGGGTCATTGCCTGGGGTTGTGTGATCTGTCCCAGTGTCCGCTGGCCCCCGTGTCCCTGTGGGCCGGGGGTGAGGAGGGTATCAGTACAGTACCTTATGGGTTGGGTGGTGGTCCGGCGGCCTCACGGCCACGAGTGGAGCAGGCAGTGGGCATCTCTTGGCTCGGGTGATTCACGTAGCTTTGACTCGTGTGGCTGTGCCCTGGTCATGGTGCCGCTGCTGGAGTTGTTTTATGGTTGGTGGCTGTATGCCGGTGTCAGCGTGCTGTAGGCTCTTGGTGGTCAGTCTCTTGCAGGGTCACTCTGTCGGATCGTTGGATGTTGCTCCTAGCCTTGTGTCTGGGGCAGGTTAATGCTGTCTTGTTCATAGGGTCAGGGGTCCAATCAGTGTGCCGGTGTTCGCTGGCCTTTATATATATTGCTCTGTTCTGGGCGCTTGCCTCTGGCTAGTGGATGCCTGTGAGGGTGGCCCGTCGGTCTCTCGCAATTGTGTTGGGATTTGTGGAAGGCCCAGCTGGTCTAGGAGCGCTGGTATTTCTGCTGGTCTGGTCAGTGTGTAGAACCTGTTGTCTTTCCGAATTATGATTTTAAAAGGGTGGCCCCACGCGTACCGGAGACCGTGTTGTTGGAGGTGTTGCGTAAGCGGGCGTAGATCTTTCCTCCTCTTAAGGGTGGTTGGAGCCAGGTCTTTGTAGAGCTGTATCTGTACTCCCTCCACTTCTATAGGTGAGTCCCGGGCTGCGCACATGATTCGTTCTTTTATATAATAGAAGTGTAGCCTTACTATTCTATCTCTTGGAGTGGGGGCATTGCTGCTGGGTGCCCGTAATGCGTGGTGTGTGAGATCCATTAGTAGGTCTGCTGCTGTGGCCTCTGGTAATAGGTTGAGGAAGACCGTAGTAAGTGTGTCCGCTATCATTTCGGCGGACACCGTTTCAGGCAGACATCGCACCCAGATATTGTTCTGTTATTTAAGCTTTCATTCGAGTCCTCCAGGATCCGCAGCTGTTCTCGCAGGTCCTGCAGTTCATCTTCGTGCACGGTGACAGTTTCTTGCAGCACCTCCATTTTGGACTCTGTGGCCTGTGCTCGGGCGATGAGGTCAGCCATCCCTTCAAGGATTGGAGTTAGTCTTTTGTCCAGCTCTTCTGCTACAGACTTTTGAAAGTCTGCCAGGAAGCCCTTCATATCCTGCCTGGTGAGTGGGGCTTCTGCCCGTACTGAGGCCATTTGGCTGCTCATATCCGTGTCGGACTCGGATGGGGAGTGCCACCAAGATGGCGTCTGGGCCTTCTCTGTGCGTTGTTTGAAGATCGGGGCTACCGCTGCGTTGCGGGGTTTTCTACCTCCGCCCATGGAGGGGGATGAGTAAGGGTGTTCAGGAGTGTGTTTTCGGGGTTCAGGGGGGGCTCAGGTGCTTATGAATGCTTTCGATTAGACGAGGTCTCGGCAGAGCTCCTGTTTTAGGTGGCCATTCACTCGCGTGGTCAGGCTCCGCCGACAAGTTGTTTTTTTTTAAATCAGCTTGGAAGGGGCCGTGGAATTGAAGGGCGTTTGAGAAATCTGTCCTTACAGGTGCTCATGATGTATATCCGACCCAAGTTACATTTCCTCCAGTGGTTAATATGACAACTAGAAAATGTTACGTAAACCCTCTCTCAACATGGGGACAGTACGATTACGGACCAATGACCTTTGACAATCTGCAGTGCTTTGGTTATACTGTATTAGGTTAACACATTTAAAGGAGCAGGCTTGCAGCTATGTAACCCTTACTCCACAAGGTGGCGAGGTTACAGATAATAGTAATTGACTTTACTATACTTTCAGTTTGGCTGCTCTGGCCTTTAATTTACCTTAATTCACTTTTAACTCTCACTTTAGTGCATATCCTTGCAAAAGTCCTTACATTCCTAGTATTGCACAGTGACAGAAAGCAGTCATGTGTTTAATTCTCCGTCCCTCCCTTGTTTGCAATACTGGCAACCATCCATAGGTCATGTGGCCAGGTGTTAGATCCTAGTATTCCATCATGACGGTGGGCTGACCATGTATACAGTCCTGTACAGAGTACTGCCAGCCATGAAGATGACCACTTATAGTTCGGAACTGTACGTCGCTCTTTTTACAGGTGACAGTAATAAAAGACCACACGTTTCCCTGTTCCTCTTCTCCTTTTATTATTCCACATTGCTGACTGCCTTTGCTCAAGCTTCTAAAATATTTAAAAGTTTCTAACATTGAATAAATAATAAAACAGAAATTTGTGTAGTCTTAGGGGACTCTTTCTCTTTTTGTCCATAATTTTATTTTTGTGTATATGTATGTTAAATGACCATACAGACACGCACATCAAATTATCTGAACTCTTAAATGTAATTAATATCTTACATATTATCTTAATTTAAAAAAATCACGTCTTGTTTAATATTTCTTGCTTTAACGTAGAACTAATTGTTTCTTTTATATATCTCTGTTGTGACTTAATTGCTATGTCATACAGGGATATAATTTCTAATTAGTGGGGTAATAGCTGCGTGATCTAAGGAGACATCTGACTGCTATTTTGGGGTCAAATTGTAATTTTTTCCTAGTTTGTCTCAAAATTGGAAGCGCTTCAGACTGGGTTTTTTGCCTTCTTTTGGATCAACAGCAAAAACAAATGTGAGGAAGGCTGAACTTGATGGACGCAAGTCTCTTTTCAGCTTTGTAACTATGTAACTATGTCTAGTAGCCTTTTCCTACACCTTTTTATTGCGGTCATAGACTAAACTACAGTTTGTTTATTTTTTTATAATCCCAGACATCTCAAGTCTTCCAGAGATTCCAGAAGACTCCTGCATAATATTACCTAATACTCCTAAACAGGGGCCCAGTTGGGTGCCCCCCCTTTAAGAGCCGACTAGGCCCGTGTTATCAGCTGGCAGGGAGGAAGTGATAGCCTGTCACTTCCTTCTAGCCTTTACAAAGCACCGCCCAGGAGGAATGGAGAAATGAGGAGGCTGGAGGCAGCAGCAGTACAGGCACCATGGAGGCAGAGGAGGGGCTGGACTGAGCTGCTGCTGCATGCTCACTCTTATCAGCCTCAGCCAGCACTTAGCTAACAGAAGGGTGACTGCAAATATAAAAAGTATGACTTGTATGTGTTAATGTGTGTCAGATTGTGTGTGTATGTGTCGATGTGTGTCAGTGTATATCTGAGTGTGTGTGTATATGATAGTGTGTATCTGTATATCAGTGTGTGTATATGTGTGTCAGTGTATATCTGAATGTGTGTGTCTGCACTAGTGTGTGTATCTGTGTATGTGTATGTGCCAGTATGTATCTGTATGTCAGTGTGTGTATCTGAGTGTATGTGCCAGTGTGTATCTCTATATCATTGTGTGTCTTTGAATGTATGTGCCAGTGTGTTTCCGAGTGTGTGTGTGTATCTGTGTGTCAGTGTATACCTGAGTGTGTGTCTCTCTGCGACAGTGTGTATATCTGTTTTTGTATGTGCCAGTGTGTGTATGTGCCAGTGTGCATATCTGTGTGTCAAATGGTTGTGGAGGGGCGGGGGAAGAGGCGCAGTAGCTGGTGAAGCCACCTATCTGAGATGTTGGGATGTCTGTGTAATCCTACTTTTTTTACCTTCACCTTAAGTGTCCATTTCACCTTGTTTCCTGGTCTCCTATTCAGTTCTTTTCCTTTTGTCTGACTCTGTTAATTGCTTTCTCACTTGTCTCCCATTTTTAATTAGCTTCTCGCTCAGCTCCAATCTCTTAATTAGCTGCTCACTCATCTCCCATCTTTAAATAAGTCCTCAATTATCTTCCATATCCCCACTTTACTCTCTCATTCATCCCATCCCTCCATTTGCCTCTCTAAATCATCTCTCTACTTCATTTCTACACATCCATTCCATTATCATTCTCACACCATTTCACTTTTGCACATGTCCCATCTCCACATTTTCCTGTTGCCTGCCTTCGATCCCTCCGTTATCCATTCATTTCCTATCAACCCATTTTCCTCACAATTTTCTTCCATTTCTTTTTTCGTTCTCCCATCTCTCCCACCTCTCTATTTCGTTCGTTCATTTAGCACGTCTCTATTTCACTTGTCTCTCATTTTCCCTTTTTTAACCCCACCTTCTGTAATTTTGCAAGTACCTCTTTTCATTTCTCATCTCACATTCATTTATGCTGCTTTCTCTTAATTTCAGTCCCCCCTCTACCCCTTTCAGACTCGCTATTCTCTGTGACTCCCTCCCCCCCACTCATTCACTGGGAGTTTTGACCCCATCCATAATAGGGGCTGGGTTGGGTTTTATAAAAGCAGTATGAAGTTATTTGGGGCCTGCTAACCTCTGACCCCATCCTTCTCTGCCTCAAAGCACCATAGTAAAGACGCCTTCCTTCCGCCTGACGTTTTATGGAGACTCAGACCCCACGTGGGGAACATTCACAGGGGCCCCCCAAGTTAACTCCTCAGCTACCACATCACAGAACAGTTCACAGCCTAAAAGTTAATGCGAAAAAATGCTTATCTGTACATGGCTGCTGTGGTTTGCCTGTTATACTCATGCATCAATGTGCTGTTTATATCCCAAGTGTTGTAATTACAGAATACATTAATCTGTGTTTATACTAATGTTCATATTATTAAGCTCTACTGACTGTATGCCCAGCACTGTGCTTTAGAGCTACATATATTGCTCTTTTAAGGATATACGTAGTACACATTGCAACAATTAAAATTTGCTGACTTTTAGACTGTTCTGTTTTATGTCCTTTGTTAGATTATTAGCAGGCAGGGGAATATTTGATTACAAATGTATTACCAAATTAATATACAAAAAAATAGTATATAGTTACAAAACACAAAACTTCATAATTTCATATGTTTTCCAACAGTGTCGAGGTTTAACTTTAAAAATAATTGTTGTGGTGGGGACGTTAATTTTAGCATTATTCAAAACGTACAGAATTCATCATTTGTTTTGCAAATGGGTGATATGAAGAACTGTGTAATTGCAACAACTGCAAAACAGTAGTATCCTATACCTATTGTAAACCCTATATCTAATTATAATCAGCGCTTACCTATAATGACTCACAGGGTACATATGGTTTGTGTTTTTGTGCTTACAGCTTGTACAATAAACAAAAAGACAAGCTCACCCACATGGCAATTTAAATGAGATAGGGGTCTGCCGACAGTGTGACCAATCAATCAATTTCAGAAAACATGTTGGGATACCTCTTAAACCGCCTTATTAGCAGAGACTTTTTCCAGGATTTAGAATTCCCATCAATGAAACACCAGCATCATGTTCAAACAGATTTCTCGAACGCATTCCGCACCAAATGTGAAAAGCCAGATCACATCTCTAAGGAAATCACTCTTTGAGTCCATCATGCATTTTAAGATTTTATTCCAACGTGCGTGATTCCCTTTGCTGTCATGCCTCATTATTTGGGATAGGCAAATGTCTGATTAAAATATACGTAAATGTTGGCAACGTTCACTGAAAACAAACATTTAGAGAAAATTCACACACTGGCGAAAAGCTGTTCTCCGTACCTTAACTCGAACAGTTGCTTATCTAACAATGTCACCAACATTTGTTCTTATTTGTTATTTTGGGATTTAGCAAATATAATAATAACACAGTTTTTTAACCAGGAAAGGTACATTCATATACTCTCTGTTTTCCAAATACGTATGGATAAAATAGTGGATCGAGATGTAAAAAAAAAATAGCTATTAGGGAAATCTGTGTGCATATTTATCTTTGAAAACTTGGTTGTGGGCAATATGGGGTTCCTAAAAGATGTGCTTGCTCACTAGACTTGAGAATTAGAGGCAGATTTAGGGATTTCCTTGTACTAGATCTACAGCGTATTGCTCTACCAAAGAAAATGAGAAATAATTTAGGCCACTGACTGCCTAAGATGCCTGCGGGCACATCATTAAAAATAAATGAATCAATTAAAAAAAAAAAAACTGATCAGGGATTTCCAGGATATGAAGAATTACAAAAAGTGCAACTGTTAGAAGGAGCCACAATCTCAGTTCATCGTTCATCTTTAATTCAGCTGTTAGCAAATATAATGAATTTCAAATAAACTGAAGGAGCTGAATTCACAGTCTTTAGAAAAAAACCCTGTATGTCTTTTTTTTCCTTTCATTTTTCTCCTCTCCTTGTTTCAAGTGTCACGCTTAAAAAAGCGCTGATCAGTCACTATTCCTTCACTCAATTACTTCACACTTTCTGTCATTCGCGTTCTCTATACAACGTGGCCAGCATCACCTATTTAAACCTTCCCATGTGCCCACCTCACCGGCTCTGCCTTCACCACTTTCTTCGTAAACAAAAGCACAATCCCCTTCAATGCTTTTTTTTTATGCCCTCCTACTTCACTGCCCTCCTTGCACCTCCTGCTCCTCTCATCACACCATATTCTTCCACATTCTCTTGTGCTCTGCACCACCCTGGCATCCCCCTGTTGCTCCCCTCTCCTCCTCCTGCGCTCCCCCCTTCCCTCCCTCCGCGCTCTCCTGTTCTGGCGCCAGCCATAATCTCATTATCTGTTCTGTGCCTCCTGCACATTATATACAATATATACTGTATTTAACTGTTTCCCTGCCATGCACCTGGGTAGACACCTGACACTTATCTCCAACCCGTGACCTCGGTAATTTGAGGCATATGGATATTTGGATCCCGAGAGTACTGTAGGAGTTGGGTTACCTTTGAATAATATCGGCATCTTCGTTTTCCCTTACTGTACTTTTCACCCCACCTCTGTTCTCTCTCCTCTCCTCTGAAACGCTCTCTCTCTAACCATTCCTCTCCGCCACATACTCTGTCTGACACAGCGCACCTCTTTTCTCTTTTTTTCATCGTACATTTTCCCTGTCTGTTGCAATCTGTCACAATGCTCCCCCCCCAACCCCCCATATGCATTGTGTGAGTCTCTGTACGACACCCCTTGTTGCTTTCATTGCATCTCTACCCCTCGCTTCCTTTCTGTCTCTTTCCATTGCTCTCTACTTTTCTCTTGCATTCTCTCCATCTCTCCCCCTCAGTCACATATCTGCTCTGAGGGGATATTACAGATTTTGCACAGATGAGTTTTGCTGTAAACTAATTCCGGTGTACAAAAAAAAATAAAAAATGAATGTGTTGTGGAATTAAAACCTCCAGACTTGGGTAGAGCGAGAAGGGGGGGAGAGAGGCCTTAAAACAGTGGAGAGAGGAATGGAGGAAGCAGGTGAGAGAATGGACAAGGCAAAAATGAGCAAAACTGCTGTAAAAAAGAATTGATAAAAGGTCTCGAAGCTGTAACCGAGATAAGAGTAGGAAAAGTTAGGAAGAAACCAGAGACTGTGCAAGATATTAACAGATTGGTCCGAAACGGATAATTGGCAATTCAGCATAAAAAGTCAAATTTATTTTAATACACTGTATGCACTATTCACCATTTCAACTATGTTTCCCCATCTCCCCCCGTACACATATTTCTTTCCATCAGATTACACATGTAATAAAAGGCTTTTTTGAGTGTTGGATGAAACACACCCAAGCGGGCAGACGTAAACTTTAACCTGTTCCTTTCTGAACATCTCTATTCAATTTGGAAATACCACGCTTACAATTTATCACGAATATCTCTCTTCCTGTGCCCCTGATAACTACACCCCATTGCAATGTTCTATTATTAATTCACTATAATCATTCTATTGTCTAATTATAGTTATTTTGAATGCTCCATTTAACATCATGTTATTTTTTTCTCCATTAACTTGTCTTGTGGTAATTCCAGATTTGTTTATTAAAACACAATTTTGATCATCGGAGCAAATTCTTTTTTTCCTTACTCGACCAATTTGAGTTAGATTTTGCGTTAGGTTATCAACGCACCATATCTCATCGTTTAGTGAAAAAAACAATGTCAGTCCTACATAGAATACATTCTCTTGCGCAACACTCCTCCATAGAAGAACGTGAATGTAACCAAAGCCAGACGTATGCACTGTTCACCCCTAGGCACAGAACTCTGTGTGTCCAGTACATTTAATCCATACCACCAGAAACAGAAAACCACAGCATACCAAAACAATATTCCTTGTTTCCAACACGGCAGATTTTAGTGATAAGGATTTTAAATGAATTGGTCGAGGGGGGAAGTTCAGGACATGCGTGCTGATAGGTGTCCTAAAATTCTCCATTTATCCCCCTGAAAATCCGTGGACCAGTTAAACTTTTTCATGGCAAGGTATGCACTAAATTGAGAATTGTCGGAATTCTGAGTGAATTTCAAATTTAAGGCTACAATGCTCGTACTGTAAAAGTCAAATATGCTTCAAGTTTGGCTTTAAATGTCAAACTCACTTCGAATTCCTGATAAATCTCACTTTAGTTAATAACCCTGTGAGTGTCGCCTTCAAAATGTATCATATGTAACATATGGTCTTAATATGTTTTGAAACAAACGGAAAGAAATACAGAAACAGTTTCAAAGATCGAGTCGAAAAACATATGGTAGATAAGGGTAATGCATATATGCAGAAATTCTGGAATAAAGTTCTACAAGATGAACAGTGGCCACGGAAACCAATGGAATATTCCTGATTGCTCCACTTCTAGAAACTCACAATTTTAAATAATTGCTTCTTCTGAATAACTCTCATAATGCCTACATTTTAAATATAGTGTCCTAAATTAAGCTAAAGGCTTGATAAACGCTTTGATATTGTGCAGAAAAGTATGTGGCACAAGGTTTCTCCATATGGTCAGCTTAAACATTGTATGTAAGTAAATTGAAAATATTGGACTAACATTGGACAATATATAATACATGGTGAAGCGAGTCCAACATTTGCCCAGGTAAACCGATTACTTTTTTGTGTGTTTGTTGTGTGTGGTGCGTTAATGTGATCACGTATAAAGTGTTTCTCCTTGTCTGAGGAACAAGATGCCCCACGTTTCCTCACATTGTGCCTCGAGTTTCAAGTCTTTAGTCAAGTAAAACAGCACGTGGTATGAAATGTTCCTCCTTAGTGATATTTAAAAGTTCTTGGTTCAGTAATTCTCCATGGACAAGATAAGCTCACAAGGAGTGCTGTCTCACCTTGGACAATGCAAAAAGTGTTTTGTGTCAGGTGTTTCTCTGTTTGGTCAAGATAAATAGATCTTTCCACAGAATGACTCATCTTTGCTCTTTGTGAAAAAGATATATGGAAAGGTTAAAAGAATATGAAGCATGACATTTGTCGTTGGATCTGTTGGTCAAGGTGGAACACAAAGATTCCATGTGGTCTTCTTGAAGACTACTTCGTAAATGTTTTCATTCCTCGGTTAAGTCAGAAAGAAGGTATCATTTTTTTGAAAAGTATATGGCACATGTTGATTCTCCTTGAATAACTTGATGTACATGGCTTGCGACACATGGGCTCACACCAGCAAAAACAATACAAGCGATTCTGTGTAAATCTCCCTGACCATAGACTCCCACAGCAATTATTGAGACAAAGCCCCAGTGTCTCCACTTTGCTGTATAGCTGGAATAGAGTGGTCTTGAGTGTCCATATGCCAGTCTGTGTAGGATCTCAGTAAACCTCTTTGTCTCCATTTAAGGGCAGTGACCTGCTGGATGTGTGTTCATTGTGGAGCAAATGACAGGGCAAAACAGTAACTCAGTACAAGGTTTATTTCAGATGTAGAAAAAAAGCAATAGCATTTGGTATGGAAATGGTTGCAATGAACGGTTCCTAATATCAGTTATATATACATTATGTATCTTGGTAATTAGAAACTTTTCAAAACAATTCCCTGTAGTACTTTGACTTACACCATATGTTCCCTTCTATTCCATAGAATAGTCTGTAACGATAACTGTTCATGTTCTTGACCTCTGTCTTGAACAGATTTTGTGCATTTTATTGACAAACTGTTTCTATCACCTATATTCTAGCATTTTCTGTGTTTTCTGATTCATTGCCCCTGGTCCATTTGAAGTGTGATTTGAACTCTGCGGTTCTAGAATCACATGGCACATCCTTTGTTTGAGTGAACTTGTCATCTTCAAAATGTGTGGATGATAAATTCATTTTAATGTAGTTTAACATTTAATCTATACATTGTGTAGTGGTATCAAAAGCAAATGTGTTCTATAATATATGTACTTTACTGAAAATTCCATCTTCTCACTCCAAATGGCTGCTGCATACAGATATAGTCTGAATAGTAGATAAATATGTGAATATAATTGTGGTGGCCTACTCGCAGGGGACCCGAATGTCGCCGCCAAAGACTCCCTTTTCCTTCGTGATTATAATCCAAGTGATTATAGCTATTATAGCAGGCTCACCCAAACACTAGCCAAGACTTAGTGAAGGGTGAAGACGATCTGTTTTATTGGGACAAATGACACTTTTATACCTGGAAACTCAACAGGGGGTCACCAGGAAAACAATATATATTGCACCACATCTGGAGCCTAGGTGTCTGTACCTGACCAGGTAATTTTATTAACGGCCAGTTACCTTGGCACCTTATAACATTATGTGTGTATATATATATAGATATATAAAAACAGGGTTCCCACATCCCCAAACTTGTGCCCTCCCTGGAGAGCTCATTCTTTTATAAAAGTACTCAGATCGGAGGTATCTGGCCTAAATGGTCTGGATGTAAAGTTTTGGCCGGGCCACGTGCATCCTCCGATCCGGCATAGAGTTCCAGGGTGCTGGGAGGAAAGTCCAGGTCATTTTAAATGATGGCTCTTTCTGTTTGTACATCAAGCTCTTTCAAGTCCTTGGTACTGTTTGATGCCGTACCACCTCACAGTCTTTTAGGGGTAGGTGGTGGTTGGGAGCTCTCTACAGGTCCAAAATCATCAGGCAGTCTGTCACAATAATCTAATCTGTTTTCCAGCAATTTGGCTAGTACAATATATAAATGGAATTAGTTTTCTATGAGGTACCAAGTCATTTTTGTATGACAGGTGCACACTTAAGGTTAGTGTTGCATATTGAATGTTAAAAATGTATGCTGGCACATGTTTCAGACACATTCAGATACCGATGGAATCCTACACTAGAAACATCTTGTAACTCAGTTATTCTGTAGACATGTGCAATTCGTTTCGTTCCAAATGTCAATTCGAACGAATTTCGGGCAATTCGGACTTTCGGATACTTCGGAATGTCCGAATAGCTGAATTTCCAAAGTGCCGAACCGAACCGCCGAAGCACAGAGTGGCGAATTTCGGATTTGCCGAACCGAACTGCTGAAGTCCCGAAGTGCTGAATAGCTGGATTTCAGATTTGCCGAATTGTCGAAGCACGGAATTAGCGAAGTACTAATATACTCAGTGAAAAAATGAAGAATGTTACAGTGAATACCGGTTTAAATAAAAAGTATATAAACATAGCCAGGATCCAGCTGTAAGCGTTTGCAACACTTACAACAACCAAGTAACACATTCATATAAAATGTAAGTTACTTAGCCAGTCAATGGATGGGAATGATTAAGTAGATAACTCCCTAATTCCCAGGGTATTAGGGAGCTATTTACCAAAAGGCTAAAAGACCTTAATTGGTCTTTCAGCCAAATTTACTAATACTAAGTAAAAATTACTTAGTATTAGTAAATTCTGTCCCTACTCGCTATTAGTAATATTCTACACTGGTCCTTGTTTTGAGGAACCACAGTAAGTTAGGATTGCCTGATATTTTTAAAAATGTACTCCTAATCATTGGCATCCCTCTTACCCAGGAAGAACGCACGTCAAAATTAATTGGAGGATGAGAGAGAGACTGTTATGTCACAAGTGGTTTAAATGTGGAACACAACTGCAGATTATAATTTCCTTATTGTAATTATAGATAGTGAAATGAGAATCCTTTAATTAATAAGGTTACTGTAGCTTTAAGGCAGCGTGGCTTTTGCAGGATGTTAGTTGAAGACATAAAGCATTAATAATTGTAATAGTATTTTAGCAGTAGCAGATTTTAGCAAGCAGGTAACAGTTCATTAGCAAAGTAAGAATTCAGAGATAGTATCAAATTGTATACTTATGATTGTTGGGAGTTTTCCTCCAAAGACAGGTTAGTTTGAGTCCGCAGGATGATTAAACATCAAACAGTCCGGTTTCCAATAATTAGAAAGAGAGCACGTAAATCCAATACACGGTCCGTGGTCAAAGGGAGATGAGAAGGCAGGAATCCGTTTAAACAGTCCAAGGTTCGGTACACAGTATTAACGGAGAAGAGCTTAGCCGGCAATGTGATTGCGGAAGTAACAACCAGAAATCACTAAGCAATTTTGAATCTGGCGCGGTCTCTCTATAAGGCTTGAGAGAGCCGCCTCAGAGAGGGGGCGGGGATGATTCCGCATACCGGAAATGCCGGAACGGAGCTGAAAAGATAAGTCCTGACAGAGACATGAGGGCAAAAATAAAAAAGTGCTACCAAGTGTAGAGACGCTCGTTTCGGCGTGTTCAAAACGCCGTTGTCAGGCTCCTGATGACGGTGTTTTGAACACGTCGAAACGCGTGTCTAGCGTTTTCTTTTTCTTTAATGTCTGCACTTGGTAGAACTTTTTTATTTTTGTTACCACTATGGTTATTGATTTTTAGGTGTTTATTTATTTATTTATAACTTTAGTAGGGAGAGTTGGTTCAGGCAGACACTAGTGGTTAGACCACGGTGTCGAGGTAACTTTTAGGGTGAATTGAGAGATTTATTTAATTATTTATTTTTTCTGTGAGACTTTTCATCTGCGTTTAGCTGATTACCCGGTCCCTTGTTCTCTGGGGACCCTGTGCCTCTTCTCTCTCCCTAACCTCGTTTACACTAGCTTCCTGTCAGTCGGACACTAGGGGAACTGGAACTTAGATGCTAGCTAGTACTCCAGACAATTGATCCCCTGGGCACCGTTTAGTAGATCTCCCTTTTTTTCAAGTTATACTTTTTGTTTGCATATCCCTTTTTATCCTTGGATTGATTAAAGGTAGGGCCTCCCTTCCTCATTTCTTATACAGTGGAGCTCTCCGTGATGTTGGTTTCCCCTTGTGGGACTCTACACATCACCTACTCCTATTATTAACAGTATAATTGATATGCTTTTATGGAGAAATAGATTTTAATGATTTTTCTGGTTGAGCATTTAACGGAGGAAGGTTGTGAGTTCCACAGGAACGATGCAGCCCTCGAGAAGTCTTGAAGGTGAGCACCAGAGGTGGGAGTACGGATAGAAGATAGACATATGTCTTCAGCAGAGCGTAAGGGCCTAGACGGGACATACTTGTGTATTAGGGAGGATAGATAGGTGGGAGCAGCATTATGTAGAGATTTGAAAGCAAGAACCAGAATTTTTAATTAAGCCCTATGTCTTACAGGAAGCCAATGTAGGGACTGACAGAAGTGTGAGGCGTGGGAGGTGCGGGAGGTCAGGAAGATGAGCCTCACTGCCGCATTCATTATAGACTGTAACGGCGCAAGTTGGGAGCACATAAGACCACTGAGAAGCGGATTACAATAGTCAAGGCGAGAAAGGACAGTGGAAAGGACCAGCACCTCAGTTGCATCTGGTGTTAAGTAGGGTCGGATGCGCGCAATGTTTTTGAGATGGAAGCGGCAGGATTTGATGACAGACTGAACATGAGGCGTGAAGGAAAGGTCGGAGTCAAAGAGAACACCTAAGCAGTGAGCCTGCATGGTGGAGCTGATGGTAGCACTGTTGACTAGGAGGGAGACATACACAGGAGTAGCAACACTTGAAGGAGGAAATACCAGAATTTCAGTTTTGGTCAAGTTGAGTTTAAAGAGGTGGGCAGCCATCCAGTTAGAAATAGCAGAGAGGCAGTCAGAGACACTAGTCAAGAGGGACGGGGAGAGATCAGGAGAGGAGAGATATATATTTGCGTGTCATCTGCACAGGAATGATATTGGAAGCCAAAGGAGCCAATGAGTTTACGGAGGCAGTATAGATGGAGACCAGTAGGGGACCAAGGACTGAACCTTAGGGGACACCAACAGAGAGGAGTTGAGGAGAAGAAGTAGAGCCAGAAAAAGAAACACTGAAAGAGCACTGGGAGAGGTAGGAGGAGCACCAGGAGAGAGCAATATCTTGTAGACTGATATTGCGGAGGATGAAAAGAAGCTGTTGATGATCAACAGTGCCACAGAAAGGTCAAGGAGAATTAGGATAGAGTAGTGACCATGAGATTTAGCAGCGAGTAGATCATTGGATACTTTGGTCAGTTCCGTTTCCAGACTATATGTTCAAGGAAGTCTGTCAATCTCGCATACATAACTCTGTCAAGGATCTTGGATGCAAAAGGCATTAGCGAGATAGGACGGTAGTTGGATGTAGAGTTAGCGTCAAGGTTGGGCTTCTTTAGAATTGGGGTTGCAGTTGCATGTTTGAAGGGCGATGGAAATATGCCAGAGAGAGATTGAGAATTTTTGTGAGAGGTCGAGAAAGAGAAGAAGACAGAGTACAGATGAAATACGAGGGAATTGGATCTAGGGAGCAGGTAGTGGGGCAGGAGGACGGGAGCAGAGCAGAAACATCTTACGCTGTAGCGGGTGCGAATGAACATAGAACAGCAGAGGGAGTGAGGTTAGCGGAAGTTTTGTAGGGGGAAGAAGAAAGATGCGAGATCTCTTCCCTGATTGAAGAGATCTTGTCAGTGAAGTGAGTTGCAAAGTCTGAGGCGATCAAGTTAGTAGGTGGAGGAGGAACAATAGGAGAAGAAGAGAGTTAAATGTGTGAAAGGGGTCGGATATATTAGGCAGCAAGTGAACAGTCAGTTCTTGAAATTCATGTGTTGGAAGAAGGTCAAAATGGGCAAGTGAACAGATCTGAGTAACTTTGACAAGGGCCAAATAGTAATAGCTAGACGACCGGGTCAGAGCATCAAAACGGCAAGTCTTGCAGTGGTTAGTACCTACCAAAAGTGGTGAAAGGAAGGACAACTGGTGCCTCAGTATCAGGGTCATGGGCGACCAAGGCTCATTGATGCACGTGGGGAGCGAAGTAAAGAAGATTATGGCATATAGCCCCATTTGCGCTCTTCTGATTGGCCGAACAGCGCAGAGCTTGTTAAGTTCTGCCAAGGTACCGCATGCTAGCAGCCTGCCGGGTAGGAAAGCAAGCAGGTCAGTAAACTCCCTTTTTTTCAAGCTTTCTTTTGCTAAAGGAGCTCTATAGTGCCAGGAAAACAAACCCCTTTTCCTGACACTATAGGGTTAATAGGTCCCGCCCATCCTCAGGGCCCCCCTCCCGCTAGGCTGAAGGGGTTTAATCCCCTTCAGCTACTTACCTTAAACCAGCGCCGGGCTCCCTCGGCTCTGGTGACCTCTCCTCCCTCTGCCGACGTCAGTTTCGAATGTGCATGGCGGCCAGAGCCGCACGCGCATTCAAACCGCCCATAGGAAAGCAAAACTCAATGCTTTCCTATGGACGTCCAGCGTGTCCTCAAAGCGAGTTTTAAATTGAGGATTGCAGAAGTGCCTCTAGCGGCTGTCAGTGAGACAGCCACTAGAGGCTGGATTAACCCTCAGTGTAAACATAGCAGTTTATCTGAAACTGCTATGTTTACAGCTGCAGGGTTAAAACTAGGGGGACCTGGCACCCAGACCACTTCATTGAGCTGAAGTGGTCTGGGTGTCTATAGTGGTCCTTTAAGGCAAAGATTGGCATTACAAAATAAAGAAATATGGGTTATATCAGGTGTAAACATGAGATACATTCGTTATGCAAAATTAAATAAACTCCCAAGCTCAGCAGCCTCTTTTTTGAAATATAATAAAAATAAACAAGCTAGGCAAACATATGTATCCCGAACACAAAATTGCACAGACTCAGATAATAGATGGTCCTGTGGGTAAGAGGTAGGGTTAACTTGTTAAGGTTAGGTACACCAGCCCTTATACTAGATAAAGACTGTGCTAATATAATCATGGAAACATATGGACCCAACAGTAAAGCAGGACCTGGAGATTCACATTAGTCCTTGAGATAATGATATAGACATGAGTTTAACATAAAAAGGATTCCATTGGTACCTGATGCACGCTAGTGATACTGCACTGTAATATATGCTTCATAAACCAAGAGCTTGCACCTCAAAGAAATAATCATTGCGTACGAATCCCACTAAAAAACAAACATAGTAGAGCTAAAGCTAGCATAGTAGAGCTAGTAAACAAGCACGTGTTAGGTAGGTCATGAGAGACTTCGGTGGCTACTGACAGTCGTGAGAAAGTCCCATATGATAAGCGGAGGTGGCAAGAGTATGTTAACCCTATTCCCATGTTTGGAAAGCATATGTGGTAAGTACAGCGACATGTAGGGCATGATGTAGGACATCCCTCCAGCCCTAGGCCGAACATAGGTCAGCATCATTAGATCATTAGACGTTAGACATTAGGAAAGTGTAAGACTCAGTAATCAAGATTTGTTGTTTGTTAACAGGATTATAGGATAATAATATTGATTTTGTCTCTATATACATATTTCGCTAATAGACATTTGGATATTGCAAGACAGAAAAATCAGGACTTGTTGCTAGTTAGCAGGACTATTGGATATAGTGAATATTGTTTAGGTTTACTTATTATTATTAATATCATTAGTTTTTATTTTGTAAATAGCTTTCTGTGTATTTAATTAGCACTAAGTTACTTTTTCAAACCTTAATTGAGTTAAGAATCACCTGGTTAATATTCTGTCTAAATACGTCAATTATGACGTCACCTGTCCTTGCTTTCAATCTTTCACCCTCCAATAGGCATTTTGTTGTAACATATATAATCACGGTTTATTCATTGCATGAATTGTCTTGAGAAAAGTCTATTGTGACTGAAACGTCGACATTTTTGTATTCTGCACAATAAAGCAGTATTTATTTTGATATAAAACGAAGACTCCAGAGTGCTCTCTACTTGGATGCTATATATTGGTCAGAGATTACTTGCACCGGAGCATGGAAAAGACCGGGAATATTGAGTGCTGGGACCTGGGAAGATATATATATATATATACATATATTATTTCTACATATATATTTATGTAATAATTTTATCTTAATTAATTACAATTAGAGGGACCTGCCTGACAACCTATGCCGAAAGTAAAGGGAATTTAATTTGCTAGCACTATATTTAACCCTATAACTTTCCAAGACACCATAAACCCTGTACATGGGGGGTACTGTTCTACTCAGGAGACTTCGCTGAACACAAATATTAGTGTTTCAAAACAGTAAAATGTATTACAACGATGATATCACCAGTAAAAGTGAAGTTTTTTGCATTTTTCACGCACAAACAGCACTTACACGGACGATATTATTGCTGTGATACTTTTTACTGTTTTGAAACACAAATATTTGTGTTCAGCGAAGTCTCCCGAGTACAACAGTACCCCTCATGTACAGGTTTTATGGTGTTTTCAAAAGTTACAGCGTCAAATATAAGGCTTGTGTTTCATTTTATTCACATTAAAATTCGCCAGATTGGTTACGTTGCCTTTGAGACCCTATGGTAGCCCAAGAATGAAAATTACCCCTATGATGGCATACCATTTGCAATAGTAGACAACCCAAGGTATTGCAAACGGGGTATGTCCAGTCTTTTTTAGTAGCCACTTAGTCACAAACACTGGCCAAAATTGGCGTTTTTGCATTTTTCACACAAACAAATACTAACGCTAACTTTGGCCAGTGTTTGTGACCAAATGGCTACTAAAAAAGACTGGACATACCCCATTTGCAATACCTTGGGTTGTCTACTATTGCAAATGGTATGCCATTATGGGTGTAAATTTCATTCCTGGGCTACTATAAAGTCCCAAAGGCAACGTAACCAATCTGGCGAATTTCAATTTCAAATGTAACGTGCTATATTTGACCCTGTAACTTCCCAAAACGCCATAAAACCTGTACATAGGGGGTACTGTTTTACACATGAGACTTTGCTGAATACAAATCTGTGTATTTTATTGCAGTAAAAGCAAACAGTATTATGACATTGACAGTTAAAATGTCATGTAGAACTAAAAATTTTTTAAAAAATCTTATTTTCTCCCATTTTTTTCATATTAAATTATGTTTCATAGCTAAATATTTGATATTAAATGAAAGCCCTGTTTCCCCTGAATAAAATTATATATAATAAGGGTGGGTGTATTTAATATGAAAGAGGTGAATTACGGTTGGACAGACATGTAGCTCAAATGCCAGATTTTGTTTACATTTTGTTTTGTTCACAACGTGTACATTTGGCTCCTTCCTTAAGGGGTTAATCATGTTACCTAATATTAGTTGTGTGTTCTCTTTATTCTCCTGTGTCAGACTGATTGCAGTTCATAACATGTCTTACTTTATTATTCTGTTTTATCAGCCTGCTGGTATATGCTGTAGTAAGTTGTATTAGAGAACGCATGCCTCTTATCTCATAACTGTGCTCATCGATCATACCCACTGTGCCCAGGCTCCTCTCCACAGGATATTTCTCAATGTTGCGTAAAGGGTTCATTGACAGCTGGATTTGGCATCTGCATCATTAGAGTCTAAAATAAACCTTCAATTCATTGATTCTCGTCATTTTCTTTAATTCACATATCCCAGAAAAGGAACTCAGTCAATGGCTCCAACCTAAGTTTAATCAAATCACAATTTGAACATAATGAGTGCGATGCTGGGAACAGAAGATCAGATGGTGGGTATAGCACAGAATTCTATATTATATATTAGGTATACAATGTCCGGTTGTGTTTTGTTGAAGTATAATATGTATGGACATTTATGATTGATTAACATGCCCTAAATGTTAACATTAAAGGGACACTATAATCACCAAAATAACTTTAGTTTAATGAAGCAGTTTTGGTGTACAGATCATGCCCCTGCAGTCTCACTGCTCAATTCTCTGCCATTTTGGAGTTAAATTACTTTTGTTTCTGTTTATGCAGGGTCTAGCAAGCTATTAACAGAGCAGGAGATTAGAAATTCTGAATGAAACAGAATTTGCAATGAGGTGTAAATGTTAGATGACTCTTAACAGGAAATGTTTAGGAAGGCTGTGTAAGTCGTATGCAGGTAGGTGTGGCTGGGATTCATAAACAAAGTGATTTAACTCTTAGATGGCAGAGAACTCAGCAGTGACACTGCAGAGGCATGATCTATACACCAAAACTGTTTCATTAAGTTAAAGTTGTTTTGGTGACTATAGTGTCTCTTTAAGTGTAAGGTTAGAAATGTGGCAGGTTTTGAATAATTTAGTTTTCTAAGAAAAGTAATTTAGCACAAATGCATTTTAATGCAAATACACGTTCTATTCTTTAAAGATACATTTCAGCAGGTATTTTTGCTATGGAGCTGCTAAATAGGCATTCACGTTATATTTTGTAAAATAATAAAGAAATACATTTTCCCTTTCTATGGAGGATCCCGCCAGGAGCTGAAGAGATCCCGCCAGAGGAATATTGCGACGCAGTCAAGTACAGATTCAGGTAAGTAAATCTTACCTTTACCTGCCCTTAGGGTTCTATCCTGCCACCCTGGTTTCTGAAAAATATAAACATTTTGTAATATTTTGATATTTTTAAATATATTGATTTTTTTTATAAATTATGTTTTTGTTGATGTTCTAACATTTCCATAAAAAAATATTTTAAATCTATCCAAAAACAGCAAACCATTTGAAAAGCTTATCAAACAATATTTCATCTTTATTCACTGTTGTCCCACATTTTCTTTCCCATTACAAAACTATTACATTTCTCAGATGTCTGCCAACACAAAGGGAAACTCTCTTAGACATTCACATTTACTGATTAATCCTATTACAGTGGCCTTGTGTAGTTGCCATGGTAATGAATTGTATAGATGTATTTAAACATCGCAATAAGGTATATGGTAAGTGGTGGACACTCAGTTAAACTGATGTATCGTGCAGTAATTAAAGTGACACTACAGGCACCCAGACCACGTCATCTCATTGGAGTGATCTGGGTGCAGTGTCCCTGCCCACCTTAGCCCTGCAATAGTTAATAAAAATCTGTATTATTATTATTGTTATGATATTTATAGAGCGCCATCAAATTCCGCAGCGCTTTACAATAGGTGGACGAACAGACATGTAGTTGTAACCAGACAAGTTGGACACACAGGAACAGAGGGGTTGAGAGCTTACACACTATAGTGCTATCTGGTCCCCCTCTCCCTTGCAACCCACCCATTAGCAGTTAAAGGGTTAAAAACCCTTTATTTACTGACCAGATGGACTAATGTGTGAGCAGTGGTTGCCGCGCCGCATGTGCATTTGGTTCCCCCTCGCAATGACCTTGGAAGCTGGGGTAAGTGAAAAAAGTGTTTTTCAACCTTAAGTTGCTGCAGGGACAACGGCACAGAGGCAGAAGGACACCACAGTGTTAGGAATACAGCTTTGCATTCCTAACACTATAATCTCCCTTTAAATGCAGATATTGACCAACAAAACCTGGCAATATGTTTGAGCTGCCGTCGCCTAATGGCTGTCTGTATTTATATTGCTAAATTTTAAGCACAGCTAGTAGTGGGACTCGTGGGAACAAGTAACATTGTTATATAATATTGTTTTGTAATACACACATTTATACCCATTATAACTGACATAACATTGTTATTTATTCTTTACTTAAGAGTCAATGGCACACACAGGAATTTCTTAATATGGACATGTTTATTAAGAAGTGTGTCAGTTTCAGGTAAATTTACTTTTTTCAATACATATATAATTCTCTTGCAAAATAATCATAAAATGTAGAGGTAAGAAGTTATAATCTGGAGATCATTGCCATTGCCTACAGCTCCTGACTGGCTTCTGACTACATATGGAATCGACTGCTTTGATTGCAGAGTTATGCATTGCAGCTGAATACACGTCTCAGCATACGGATGCATGCTACGGATTACATTACGATGGTCCATTTAGGGTCTAGCATTGCCACTAATGACAGTGCACATAATTTGGGGGCACCCATATGCCAAATTTGTAGATGTTACCTCTATGACACCAACCTACCAACTTGTGTAGGGTTGCAGAGCCTAAATATATCTGTATGTGCAAGGTTTCATACTCAAAGGCCGCACTTACAGGCTCCTTGCACCATGACCACTTCAAGAGACTGAAGTGGTTATGGTGCTTGTTAAAACACTTTGAGTCAATGCAATTTATGAAGAGCAGAACAGGTTTATCATTCAGGAATATCAGTCCTGAAGACGACTTATAAAGGTTTAATTGTCAAGTGTCTACATGCCAGCTATGGATACTTTATGGTTACCAGTGTGAGCGTGGAGTGGGTTTATGTAAAGTCCTGCGGTCCATTCCTACAAATGTAAGTTAATGATTTAATCTTATTACAAATTATCTCAAATGTTTGGGATGTGAATGGAATTGTGGCTTCATCAAGTAATTTCATACAGTCACAAATTTAAACGTACAGCTTTGTGCTACTTTACTAGTAAGAGATCTGAATGACTTAAAGGGACACTATAGTCACCAGAACCACTAAAACGTAATGTCTGGTGTCTATAACCTGTCACTGCATATTTTTCAGAGAAAAGGCAGTGTTTACATTACGGCCTAGTAGTCACTCAGACGGCCACTAGAGGTGCTTCCTAGTCCAGTGCATCTCTACGAGGAGATTCTGGTTGGTGGTGTTTTGCCACGCATGTGCAACAGCCTCAAGAAAGTATAGGATTCATGGGCGTCCGCAGGAGGGGGCAAGGCACTTGCGCCCCCCTCCCCCCCGGATTTTTCAACTTATGCCAGTGTGATTGACAATAAACTGCAATATCGGCATGCTGTGTGTGGAGAGAGGCAGAGATAGGAAGCTACATTCCTGCTTCTCTCTCCTGACTGAATCCCAGTCTGCAGAGACAGCCTACAGATCAGGTAAGTGAGGCATGGGGGTAGGGGCAGCCTACAAGAAGGGGTAGCAATGGACAGAAGGAGCACAAAGGTAAAGTAGGAGAAGGAGTAGAAAGGGTCTGCATGGAGCAGAAAGGGGCAGAAAGGGTCTGCAGGGACCAGAAAGGTAAAGAAAGAAACGGAGCAGAAAGGGTCAGCAAGGAGCAGAAAGGGTCTGGAGGGAGCAGAAAGGTTACTAAGGAAAAAGAGAAGGAAGGGTCAGCAAGGAGCAGCAAGGGTCTGCAAGGAGCAAAAATGGTCAGCAAGAAGCAGGAAGGGTCTGCAAGGAGCAGAAATGGTCAGAAAGTCCCAAGGGAGAGTGCACAGCTTAGCGGACAGGGGCACATGCATGATTGTGGGATGGATGATGCATGATTGGCTATATGCTACATGTGGGAGTGTGAGATGTGAGGAAGTGGGTGGTGACAGATCAGACTGACCTCAGTGCCACTTAGGAGCCGGGCCAGCAACAAGTTTCCCACCCACCCTCCCTTTGCTGCTTTGGGCCCGGGGGGTTGTCACAGAAAGGCGAGGGTGTGTCCTTGCCAAATAAGGGATGGTTTGGTAGATTAGATGAAAAAGGGAGATAATGGCCGGGTCTCATCCTCCCCCTGTTACTTATGGTGAACCTGGAGGAGGTACCAGGTTGGACATGTCCCCACTGGGTTGTAAATCGACCAGTGGGGAGCATTATGGTTGGGCCCCACCGAGTTGGTGGGGAGCCCTGAAAAGGAAGATGTTTTTATTATGCTGAGGGGGGGAGGTGAGAGCCTTGGGGAAGTTAGATTGGCAAGGATGGTTTCTTTGGTTACTGTATGACTATATGCAAATTGTTTATGTTAATTTATGATATTTATTATTTCGTTATATGTTAAAGGAGTCATACAGTATTTGGTTGTGTTAATAAATGCTGTGGCCTGTTTTCTCCAAGAAGTTGTCTGTTGTTATTTGAAGGGATAAGTTATGGTTTTATGGGGGATGAAGGGAATGCTATCCAATGCCCACTAGGTACATACAAGGAGCAGGAAGGGACAGAAGGAACACAAAGGTAAAGTTGGAGAAGGAGCAGGAAGGGACAGCAAGGAGCAGAAAGGGTCTGCAGGGAGCAGAAAGGTTAAGAAGGAAAAAGAGCAGGAAGGGTCAGCAATGAGCAGCAAGGGTCTGAAAGGAGCAAAAATGGTCAGCAAGAAGGGTCTGCAAGGAGCAGAAATGGTCAGAAAGGAGCAGGAAGGGACAGAAGGAACACAAAGGTAAAGTTGGAGAAGGAGCAGAAAGGGTCAGTAATGAGCCAAAAAGGTCAGAAGGAGCAGGAAGGGTCTGCAAGGGGCAGTTAGGAGCAGGAAGGGACAGAAGGAGCACAAAGGTAAAGGAGAAGAAAGAATCAGAAGGAGCACAACTGTAAAGTAGGAGAAGGAGTATAAAGGGTTAGCAAGGAGCAGGAATGTTCAGCAAGGAGCAGGAAGATTCAGGAAAAGAAGCAGAAAGTAGCAGAAAGTAAAGGAGCAAGAGATGCCAAGGAGGAGAGAAGTCAGTGTCAGAAGAAAAAGAAGACTGTGTAAAATGAAGGAGAAGAAAAGGAGACTGGAGCAGGAAGGACAAGTGAAGTGACCCCTCCACTTCATTCTGGACACCACATCATAAGGCTTTGGTACCTGGGCCTGGTAGGGAAACATCTCCCCAGGTAAAAAAAAAAAATAAGTGTTAATTTGTTCACTTTTATTTACTGAGTGTCAGCTGGATAGGGGTGCCACTGATTGGCTAGAGCGGTCAGCTGGCACTCTAAGCTAATCAGTAGCTCCCCATTCATAAAAAAGTAAAACATTTTTATGAACCGAGAACTAGCGATGGGCTTAGAGCGTCAGCTGACCACTCTAATCAATCAGCGGCACCCATGCCTGACGTCAATCTGCACTTCCTGATACTCCATTTCAGAAGCCGAATACCACTGAGTCACCTGGAAATCTGCAGCTTGAGGAAGCCTCTGGGTTAAAACTATGTGAGAGTGGTTTAACCTCTTAAGGGAAAGAGAGCGCACAGGGGCCTCATAGCATTTCCATTTAGATGAAGTTGTTATGGTGACCAGAATGTTCCTTTAATTTGCTTAAAGGAACACTATAATGCCAGGAATATAAACATGTTGTGAAAACACTATTTACGTATCCAGCCTCCCCCTATTTACCTTATTTCCAGCGTCACGGCGATCTCTCCATCTCCCTGCCTAATGAGTGTCCTGGTTTTCTATTTCCAAAATCAGGTCACCCTGGCTTTATGTGATAATTACTATGTCCCTTCCCTTCATGATACTGTAAAAAAGGGGCCAAGCATGGATGTCATTAAAATTAATCCCCCCCCCCCGAAAAATTCTCGCAGACTCCCGTGATTGGATTAGCTGAGATCATGAACCCATGGAGGTGTGGCCGGCCACAGCGACACCGGTGCCACTTAAGAGAAAAGGTGAGTAAAACATTTTTAATGCACAAATAGGGGGCTGGTCTAAACAGCCACTTCAACACTATAGTGTTAGGATTACGTTTCTTGAAATAACAGACACGATTGCTACACTTGTAAAAGATATTTTGCAGTTGATACTGCTGCTTTAAGATAATATATATGATGAACTGCAGCAAGTATCCTTATTGCTTGTAACAGGGACTTCACTGCTAAATGCCACCTCACTCCAGCTGGCTGATCTGGTGACCTTTACTGACTGCGCAGGGATGAGCTGTCCTCTTTGAACTCCTACACCAGTGTATGTGCAATTTTTGTTAAATGAGAACCTTCTGTATTCTTATTTGCAGATCTGTGCATTGAATAGGTCCCATATTAATTGATTCAAATGATGAAACTGCATATAACAGCCTGTAGCAATCTGGTTTTCAGAATATTAATTTGCAATATCGGATTAAAGAGACAGTAATGCTGTATTTTAAGTTTATTTCATACAGAAGAGCACATTTATAGAAAGTCTAATTACAACTGCAATATTTGGATTAAAGGGGAATTATAATCACAGGGCGTAGTAGTGGTTATGATGCAAAAAAAATTTTTGCCTGATTTTACTAAAATAGGGCTCCTCTGACGTCTACAGCTTGATATCTTTGTTGCAACTTGACTAACGGGGAAGTGTATTTTTACATTACCCCAGTGGTGTATCCTGGTTTTGTGCTGCCCTAGACAGGACAAAACTCAGGCACCCCCCAACCCCACACGCGCGCGTGACCCCCACCCATCCCTTCCCCCCGCCCCGCCTTCTAAATACACACACACACTCACTGACAGATATGCATACACTAGCTAACAGAAACACAAACTCACTGACACACACAGACACTCACTAGCAGACACACACACTCACTGACACACACACTCACAGGCAAACATACACACACAGTCAGACACACACACACACAAACACACTCACTCACTAGCAGACACACACACTCACTAGCAGACACACACTAGCAGACACAAACACTCACTGACATACACACTCACAGGCAAACACACTCACACTAACAGTCTGACACACACACACTAACAGTCAGACACACACACACTCACTAACAGACACACACACTCACTAACAGACACACTCACTAACAGACACACTCACTGACACACACACTAACAGACACACTCACTAACAGACACACTCACTGACACACACACTAACAGACACACTCACTAACAGACACACTCACTAACAGACACACACACTCACTCACTAACAGACACACACACTAAGAGACACACTCACTAACAGACACACTCACTCACAGACACACTCACACACACTAACAGACACACTCACACATACTAACAGACACACTAACAGACACACTCACACACACACTAACAGACACACTAACAGACACATACACACTAACAGACACACTCACTCACAGACACACTAACACACACACTCACACACACACACACTCACAGACACACTCACACACACACATTAACACATTTATTTTTTTACCCCCCCCCCCTCCAGTCTCCTTACCTTTGGGTTCCCTTTCTCCCTGGGGGTCCAGTGGCTGCTGGGCGCTGGGCGGGCGGCCCTGACGAGGGAGCTCTTCCCCTGAGCGGTCTGCTCAGATCCCTTGCGCGCCTCAGAGTGAGGCTGGGAGCCGGGTTGATGAGTTCATATTCCGGCTCCCAGCCTTACTCTGCGTCACGCAAGGGAGCTGAGCAGACCGCTCAGGGGAAGAGCTCCCTCGTCAGTGCCCAGCAGCCACTGGACCCCCTGTGAACAGACACTTACTCAGAGGAAGTGCTCCCTCGCCAGCCGCCCGCCCAGCCCATCAGCCAGCGGCGTTTTTTGCCACCCCGTGGAAAATGTCGCCCAAGGCAGATGCCTTGTTTGCCTCGCGGCTAAAACGCCCCCATCCAAGTTTCTGGAGTGCTGAGGGCATGCTAGCTAGCCTAGTGGTCTAAACCAGGGGTGGCCAAAAGGTAGATCCCCAGAAATTTTAAAACTACAACTTCCATGATGCCTTGCCATGCTAAAGACATGCAAAGCATCATGGGACCTATAGTTCTACAACATCTGGGGATCTTCTTTTCAGGCACACCTGGTCTTAACCTTTCGTTGGTGTTTAAAGTTGAATAACTGAAATTCACTTCCACTTTAACCAAGCTGGAGCAGAGGGCCTGGGCTTTAGGCGCCAGGAGAGCCCCACACCGCCGAAGCCTCACAGAACCATAACCACTTTACTGAGCTGTAATGATTATGGTGTTTAAAGTGCTTCATCACAATTAATATTCCATAGAACACTGATGCCAAGCTTTGCTCTTCAGTTCTTATTGAACCAAAACTCAAGGGATGTCAGCCACTTACTCAGTTGTCGTTAGAATTCTAATTCAGCCTATGGTGTTTAATGGGATTGAAGACAGGGCTTTCTGCATGCCAAGTTGGACTTTGAGTAGTCTTTCTTAGACATAGAAACTCGAGCAATCACAACTATCCCAGAGTTCCCAGCCTGACATGCAAATGAGCACAGAGAGGCATTACATTCCAGACTTCATACTCCATTTCTGTAGATACCCTTTAACACAACTTGTGTTTTTTCAGGGGTAAGCGGCCTGTTTATATTAAGTGATGTTGTGGTTTCTCAACACACAAGAAACAGTTTCTCAGTCAACAGTACAGTTCTCAATAACTCATACTGTAACTTTGTTTGCTATCGCAGCCCAGCATCCTGATCATTAAGTTGAGTTGCTCCTTGTTCTATGTCATACTCCAATAGACACCAGAGATTAATAATCCCTTTTGGCAATTCAGTAATTATAAAATGATAGATTATGATAGAGGCCAGAATTTTGAATAGATTATTATTATGCCATAAAACCCAGATTAGAAAATTCTCTTATGGTTAGCTGAAAAGATAATATTAAAATGTCAAGTCATATTTAGGCTCATGATATCCTTCTGTGCTCTTTTCAGGGCAAAACAGGGCATTTATAGAGGTTATAATTTAGGGATAATTTGAGTAAATTGAGAATTAGCTTTGCTCAACTTGGAATTCACTTACAAATAACTGTCAAATTGCTGTCAAATTTTCCAAATAATTTTCTTTGTATTTCCTCTCAAGTTATTGTAGGGCTTGTTTACAACCTTGTCATTAAAGGGACACTATGGTCACCAAAACAACTTTAGCTTAATGAAGCAGTTTTGGTGTATACAGTGAGGGCAAAAATTATTTGATCCCCTGCTGATTTTGAATGTTTGTCCACTGACAAAGAAATTATCAATCTATAATTTTAATGGTAGGTGTATTTTAACAGTGAGAGACAGAATAACAAAAAAAAAGATCCAGAAAAACGCAAGTCAAAAACGTAATAAATTGATTTGCATGTTAATGAGTGAAATAAGTATTTGATCCCCTATCAGTCAGCAAGATTTCTGGCTCCCAGGTATCTTTTATACAGGTAACGAGCTGAGATTAGGAGCATTCTCTTAAAGGGAGTGCTCCTAATCTTAGCACGTTACCTTTATAAAAGACACCTGTCCACAGAAGCAATCAATCAGATTCCAAACTCTCTACCATGGCCAAGACCAAAGAGCTATCCAAGGATTTCAGGGACAAGACTGTAGACCTACACAAGGCTGGACACCTACACAAGACCATCGCCAAGCAGCTTGGCAAGAAGGTGATAACAGTTGGTGCGATCATTCACAAAATAACTGTCAGTCTCCCTCAGTCTGGTGCTCAATACAAGATCTCACCTCATGGAGTTTCAATGATGATTAGAACGGTGAGGAATTGGCCCAGAACTACATGGGAGGATCTTGTTTATGATCTCAAGGCATTTTGATTGCAAAATCGAGCTCTTTGGCATCAAATCAACTCGCCGTGTTTGGAGGAGGAGGAATGCTGCCTATGACCCCAAGAACACCATCAAACATGGAGGTGGAAACATTATGCTGGAGTGGCCCAGCCAGTCTCTAGACCTTAACCTCATAAAAAAAATCATTGGAGGGAGTTGAAGGTTCGAGTTGCCAAACGTCAGCCTCGAAACCTTAATGACTTGGAGAGGATCTGCAAAGAGTAGTGAGACAAAATCCCTCCTTAGATAAGTGCAAATCTGGTGGCCAACTACAAGAAACGTCTGACGTCTGTGATTGCCAACAAGGGTTTTGCTACAATAATTATTTCACTCATTGACATGCAAATTAATTTATAACTTTTTTACATGCGTTTTTCTGGAATTTTTGTTGCTATACTGTCTCTCACTGTTAAAATACCATTAAAGTTATAGACTGATCGTTTCTTTGTCAGTGGGCAAACGTTCAAAATCAGCAGGAGATCAAATACTTTTTTCCCTCAAAGTAGATCATGCCCCTGCCCTCTCACTGCTCTCACTGCTCAATTCTCTGCCATTTAGGAGCTAAATCGCATTTGTTTCTGTTTATGCAGACCCAGTCACACCTCCCCTGGCTGTGACTTATACAGCCTGCATGAAAAAAATGGTTTCATTTTCTATCAGACATAATTTACTTGAGCAGGAGATAAAAATTGTAAATAAAACAGAATTAGGAACAAAGGAAGTGTAAACATTAGATGACTCTTTACAGGACGTGTTTATGAAGGCTTTGTAAGTCACATGCAGGGAGGTGTGACTAGGGCTGCATAAACAAAGTGATTTAACTCCTAAATGGCAGAGAATTGGGCAGTGAGACTGCAGGGGCATGATCAATACACCATAACTGGTTCATTAAGCTAAAATTGCTTTGGTGACTATAGTGTCCCTTTAATTAGTAAGCTGACACTATTCACAATAGCCTGTAGTTAGTTGGGGCTATTAATTACTAACCTGTTTTCTACTCTCGCTGCTATTTTTTACTGCCTGGCTGCCAATAATGCCTGCTTGCAAAGATGCCTATCACTCACAAATTATCTGTGCACTGATAAAGCATAGAAACGTGTGCCATGTAAGTTGTAACCATAGTAACTACACCTTGCCAGTAAAACATGCTCAACGTGAGCATGTGTATATCCCACAGGCCTTTTCTTTCCTTTCATTGCCGTTTGATATGATTTACTATGCTTTGATATATGATTTTGGGTTTCCATGTAATGTTATATATCTAGGATACAACAGATACTATCGGATAGATGTCTTGCTGTGTTGAGAATGTCATAGCTGCATAATCTGTTTTTTTGTTAGGGTTCCGTAACTGTTTTAAGCAGATGCACTATGTCCAAAATTATGTAGATACCTAGTGTAATTAATGGATTTCAGATTTTCAGCCAAATTGCACTGTTGACAGGTGTGCAATATCAAGCACACTACGCTAGCCAGGCAGTATTGATATACAAAACTGGCAGTAAAAATGGCTCATACTAAACAGCTCACTGCGTCTGGAAATGAGTTCTGCATATGATATGATCCATCCAACTAGTTAGCTTGTCACTATGCTAAAACTGTCCGAGTGGCCTGTTAGTGCTGTTATTGTGAAGCAGAAATGTTTGTGGTGGGCTGTACAAGCTCACAAAATGATGTTCACGAAAACTGTCTTTCAGGTGAGTTTCAAAATACCTTTGGAAGCAAAGATAAACACACAAATTGTTCATCGGTGTAGTCTAAAACTCTGGAGCAGTAGAAATACATTTTCAGCAGTGATGAGCCAAGTTTCACCATCTTACAATTCAATGGACCACTAAATGTTTGCTAGATGCCAGAATAATAGTGGCTGCCTAACTGCACAGTACTAAGTATAACATTTGGTTGAAGAGAAATAAAAGTTTGTGTTTGTTTTCATCGGGAGAAAACAGCTTCATTCTATAACGTAAAGTTACATTCTATGCAGGTGATGCACAACAGTATTTTTTGGTATTTGTGTTGAGTTTTAGCGTGTTTGGTCTCACCGCAATCTACTTGGTACCAAGCAATATCCTCTCAGATAGACTTCAGTATCCAGACTAGAACTAGCTCAATGCAGTGTTACTAATCTTTTTTGATAAAAAAAAAAAGTTTACAACAGTGTCTATTGAAAAAATAGAAATATAGTACGAAGCCTGAAACATGACTCCTGTCTGTGGTTATTTGCAAGTCAAACGGGGAACGCTGGTGATTGTTGTGGAAACATAAGTTCTTGAGATTCTGTGTCCGAGAACAACTTTATAACGTTTAACTTGAGATATGCAGGTAATGCATAACAGTATATTTTGTAACAGTTTGATAACGGAACTTAACATAGCTCTACCTTTGTGTTTTAGAATATCAGTGCTCTTGGACACAAAGGGAGGTCTCTCCAGAGATGTCTTTTCTGTCTGTATTGAAGAATATAACTGGCACGCAGAAAGCAATGTCTCCAACTCTATTAAACACCTTTAGGCTGAATTAGAATTCTCCCTGCAAGCCAAACCTTATCTACCAACATTGGTGTCTAATCTCACTTGGACTCCTGGGCCTGAATCAAAGCCAATCCTAGCTGCAAATCTCCAGAATCTTGTCACAAGTCTCTCGAGAAGAAAGGATGCTGTTTTAGCAGCCCCTGCCATTATCAGTTATCATTCGACAATCATAAACTATTATAGAAGATTACACAGTTTTTGGCCAAATAGTGTATTCGTAAATCATCCCTATTCGTATCATTATTAAGAGATAAAAATAATCATTACTGTTTCTTTAAACAAGGGTAATTCGGTTCCTCGGTCACATAGGCTGAATCCCTTGAAAGAAAGTCTTTCAGTCATAAATAAGTGTAGGCTTGGGACCAGACTTTGTGATTGAATTGAATGCATGCATTATTCTGATTTTTTTTTTTTTTAAATGCTGGCCTGCGCAGCAATTTTCCATAACTACAAAAATCTAAACAATCCATAATGAACCCTAACTATCACAGAAACGCATGTTTAAATGCCACTATTAAACCATGTCCGATGCTGTGAACTATGATAGAACTTATCTTCAAAATTCCAGCCCATAGAAGCTTCCTTAGAAATGGCCTGCAAGCAAGTATCCAAGGCAGTGACTATCTTGACCAAATAATGAAGTGACCTACAAAGAAATCATGGTGGCATTCGGGAAAAAAAAGAAATCACAGTCAAAGGACATATTTCATCATTCGTTTTTATCATTGTAAGTTGTACCAAAGGAACTGACAGGTTGGGGCAGCTGTAGAGCGCAAAGTAAGAAAGGTCTATTTGTCTGACAGAAGAGTTTAGGATCAGCTAGTCAGGTGGCCAGTTGAAGGAGGAGGTCATCCATTAAATTAATGAGACTTGGCATAATAAGTGAGTGAATTATAGTCTTGGTGGGGTCTTGTATGAGACAAGGCTGGTGTAGAACCAAGTGTTCAGATAGGGATGACCCTTAAGTACCCGTCATGGAAAGTCAGAGTGATCACGACTAATATAATTAAAATTAGCTTCCTGGAAAGGTTTCCGTACTGAATGAGGAACAAATGCAAACTCTGTGTTCAATATTTTTTACCCTAGGAACTGGTGCGATTTTCAGGACTTGATATACACCTTACACACGCAGCTTTAACAAAAGATTAAAACATTAAAAAACGTGAACACAAGTGGAATCATATGGTTGAGTGTTTGAATTGACATTTAAAAAAAATGCATACTATGTCTTGATTGTTTTAAATTTTTCTTGGAATTTAGCAAAATTTAAAAGTGCATGTCCTCCTGCATTGCTTCATGAGATATATACTTAAGCACTTAACTGCAATTTGTGTTCACATAGAATGAACGGCCCTTATGTTTAACCTGCTGTTATATACATTGCTGACAGTTCCGTTCACAATTTTGTGAATGCTAATGGATGACGGTGCATGCTTGTGAATGTGACTCAGTGTTATTCACAATTAGATGGGGACAATGACAACTGAGAAGCAGGCTTGTATTTTTCAAAATCACTGCAGTTGTAAGCAGTTTTGTGAAGGGAGACAGAGACAGGGGTCCTCCTTATACCGTAGGCTATTCAATAAACAAAAGGCATTATTATGCTTGACATATAATAGAACTAATTGTTAACTTTTCATTGAAATAACAGTCCCCTATATATTGTATACAATAAAATAAAAGAGTACATAAAACAATTTCAAAACTCCTTTTTATCTACAATAAAACAAAAATACATTGGTTTTCCTCAGCTGATGGAACACAACCACATGGGGTCAAAGTTGAAATCTCTTGATGCTAGCCTTACAAGCCTGCCACCCTGTTGCTATTGGTCTTGTATAAAAGAGCAGTTAGCCATTTGTACATATTTTCCGCCCACTCGTCTGTTGGAAGAAGGGTCTCACATGAGATGTGTGATGATACATCTCCCTGCTCTCCCATTCTAGATAACCCAGCACTTCCATACCAACGCTGTCTCATAACGCAATGGAGTGGGGGGGGTAGCGGAATCAATGTTAGCAGAGCGCCCCCTTGAATTGTGTCTGTTCCCCAATTTATACACCATATAGATATACAGGGGTACATAGAACTCATGCTTTATTTGATATATGAGATAGTACTACTAAAAAACTCAAATTACATTTATTCTCTGTAAAAGGGGTAGAATTGAAAAAAGGATTTAGAGATTGATTTTAGTATATCTATTTTCCTTATTCTAGAATCATATAAACACGTTCTAAAAATATCTTTATCTGCATAGGATTATGTATTGTGTTTTTCTATCACTTTATTATGTTGATTTGTATAATAAAATGCTTCCTTTACTTTAGGACTGGACATCTTATTATTGTCTTTTTCATGCCATTAGCATTCTCTTGTCATCTCTCTCCGCATGCTGTTATTTCACTTTCGGTGACATTAAATCACTCTTCGTATTGTTCTGACGTTCCCTGTGTTGTTACACCTGTTAAATAACTTTGCATGTTGTTAGATGTCATGGCATATTACATCTCATTGTTATTCTATTTATTTCTGTTCTCTGCTGGTCACTGTATTGTCTGTGCCTTTTTCTAAGCATTCATACTGTTTAATTACTTTGTACTGCTTTGACATGCTCTCTTACTCTTCACTAGCATGACATTAAGCCAAAAAAAATGTTCAAATCTTAGACGATAATTCCATTAAAAGATCTTAAAACACTTTTGGAGAATTTTGGAGAATTGAAAAAGAAAACTGCAGATTTAGTAAAATCCAATATAGCTGTATCTCTAATTTGTGAGTCTTTTGAATATTATCAATTATTCCTGGTTTCGTGCATAAATTTCAGGTTATCTGCTCAATTTTGATGTACCGGTAACTGTAATTGCTTGATGCAATGACATATATCCCTCCAGTTTCATTTGCTTGCAAAGACCCAACTGGTGCTGTGCATTGTCACGACATTTACATTCACAGACGTTTTGGCATGCATTCTGTAATCTTTTAAAATAGTCTCTGACTGCTCTTGCATTTGCCTTATTAGATTTGCGTTTTGTAACTTCTTACAGGTTCTAACAATAGTGTAATTTAGGTGGGAAAACAACCTGATTATTATGTAGGCATCCCATTTTTGTGTATTTATATGTTATGTAGGCAAGCAGCCCATTTGTAGAGAGACATACATTGTTTCTGTAGTAATTTGTAATAGTGATTGACAACAAAAGGATTTGTGAAATAGTAAGCTGTTCACAGACGTAAAAATATTTACACCAAAATAGTTTTTGATTTTCTCAAACTCAACTATTTTGACCCATTTTATCCCCAATCTTGGGACACAAAATAGCCCTTTGCCTCCGATGGTGATCCTGAGTCCTACTGAAAGGAAGTCTTGCAAGTTATGTTACATTTTATTGATGCTACAGCTCTGCGATTTCCACTGCCAAGCAAATTTACGTACCTTCTTCATCGGCACCCTTTCTCACAACCCACACCTCCTCTACCAATCTATATACTATTGACTTTGCAACATTCTATACAAAAATATGGATCAAAAAAGACCAGAAATCTCTAAGCTTTGTTCCTTTCTAGATATCCGGCTGTCTCCCACCACTGTGCATCTTACCGGATTTCTGTCACTGGATCTTTTTTCATACTTACCTAAAATCTTCAAACTCTCTCTTTATTAAGATCTCTATCACTTCCTTTGAACATATGAAAATCACTTCTGTTCCAAAACAGCCTTTTTACAATCCATATCCTCTCCATTCTCCCTTTCTCCACCATGTTTCTTGAATTACTTGGTTATGCCCGACTGACTAAGTTTCTCAATTCCAAATCTCTACTTGACCTACTTCTCTCTGGTTTCTGCCTTCGGCACTCTACTGAAACTGCTCTAACCAAAGTGACAAATGATTTGATTGCTGCTTAATTCAAAGGTCATTTCTCTCTGCTAATTCTTCTTGACCTTTCTGTCACTTTTGACATCCAAAACCACCTACTTCTTCTTATCCCAAATAACTTTAGTCTCTACGATACTGGTCTTTCTTGTTTCCGTTCCTATCTCTCCTATCACTCTTTCTCAGGGTTATTCAATAATATGTGAATTGGTGAGAATTAATGTGCATTTAAACTGGGGGGTGGAACCTAGAATCCACACCGAATGGATGCCATTCTGTGGAGCTCTTGAAACACTTTGAGAAAATTGCTCTATTAGTAGGCACAGTAGGCCCCAGATCTGTGGAGTGACTGCTTGCACGACAATGGTAAAGGCATCTAGAGAAATTGGACTGCACAATGGGTGCTCATTTCTTCTAGTCATCGTAGGCGAACGATCAGCTTATTTTGTCACATTTACTTGTATGTTTTGTTTACCCAACACGTACCTTTCAACACTGTGAAATATAAGAGCATGACAGGGAGACGGAGGAATTGAAGATGTCACTGGTAATGTTGTGATGGGCAAGGCCATGCCGAAGTGGGGTCTCAGCCTGGCATGCAATGTCAACTTACAATTGTTGTGCAGAGCTCAAACTACAATTTACACTGCACATACTAATACAATTAGGCACTTGTGATGGAAGTTCCTGTGCCAGTGGGTCTTGGAGAGGCTTGGAGGCCAACAACCAATGGACCAGGTCCTAAGAGCCCCTGAAGTGTGTCATTGTCACTGTGTGGAGGGGTATGGGGCCCTGGATGGTTATTCTACTTCCCAGACGAAATTGGGGACTCTGGAGATTGCCTGAGACCATCCTACATATTGAGTGCCTGACTGGAAGATTCCTGGAAGTGCTCTGGAATGTTCACTGGATCAGGACTGTGCCACAATCCGGTAAATCTTTGATTGGATATCGCTCTGTCCCCAGACCACCAAACGTGGCGCTTTGGGGAGGAGTTTGGGGAGGCGATGAGGCATTGGAGGATTTCTGGGACTTGAGAGTGCTTCCCTTCTCAGAGCCCCAGGAACCCCTTTTGTGAGACCAGGACTAAACCGCTGCACGCCTGGAACTCTTAACCAGATCGGAGAATAGCCCCAACCCAGTAACACATTAAATGCTGTAGCTCTGGCATGGATTTTCCGATCAGGGTGCTATTTGGAAAGTGAGGGTGCTCTGTAACAGGCTATCAAGGGACATATAATGTGTGGGGGTGCTGTCCAGGGAAAAGGGGTTCGGGGGGATATTTTGTACATCATACCTCTGGGGATAATGTACTTGTTAGCTGGGGATAATGCATTGAAGACCTCAGACAGAATTGAAGAGTTTAGTTTACTCTTCATTACATTATATGAAGGACCCCCTGCAGAGGGAATCCACACTTCTGTGTATAAATAGCTGTGTTGTATGCAAAAAAGATTTGTTCACCCCTTACATTTAGTCTAGACTATGTGTGGAGGAAACAAAAGACTATAATCAATGCTGCTGTACAAGAGAAGGTCTTTCGACAAAAGAGAGATATAACTGCTGCAGCCTGGTCCAGTGGAAGAGGTCCTCAGAGACCCTAGTCAAGCTTTAGCAACTGGATCTGAAGTGCTCCCCATGTATCAGTGAGGAAGCTGATCTGGCAGAGGTACTCAATCAGAGTACAGGAGCTCTATCACACCACTCATGTGGAGTTTTCTCTAACCTCCATAGAAGTGGAACACCAGAGGACAAACCCGGGGTTGCTCAAAACCACCAGTAACCAGCAGAATGACTTGATGAGTATACCATTGTATAATGCGATAAAGTTGGCAGCCTGCAAATAATAACTATAATAAAAACTACTGTTAAATCAGCATATCTTACAGTTTAGCGAATAAACCCAAAGGATGCAAAGAGTGGTAATTAATTCTGTTTTTTATCATTGGCTTTTCACATGTGAGATTGAGCTCCCATTCTATAATAGATACAGACACTGGTTTTATGTTTCTCTACCCGGCCATATGTCACAAAATACATTGTAAAAATTAATTTTTAGTTGGGTGCATTTTGAGGGTAAAATGGTTGTATTTGGTTGTTAAAAACTGATGATTCCATTATCGGAAAAATTCATGTGTATCGCAGAATGGATCATTTCTGACCCTTAATTGGGATTGAAACCAATCTGCTATATGTCTGAGAGAGGCCATGACTTTTAATAACGACATATTGTTATGTCTATGCAGGTCGTGTCCTGCTCAACTACGTGTAGGAGACAGACATAACAAATTTAATAGGTTTTTAAGCGAATTAACATGTTTTACTCCTTTTGGAGATGGTTTTATCTGTAAAGTCAAATGCCTCTCTCAACTTCACAAGTTAATACGACTTGATAAAAGACGCATACGGAAAATGCATAGTGTAGGAGTTAAATGGTTCTGGTGAGATTTTGTAGAAAGCAGAAGCTTTCCATATTCATCAAATGGCCCAGACAGCTTACAGATATGGAATATTGTTGAGAGTTTATATTCTAGTTAAAGTGAACTTGTACTGAAATCGCTGTGATTTTCATGGCATATGTTTTTGTATTTTATTTGCCTTCGTGATTTTCTTTTTTTTCCCTATTGCCCCTTTTGGCGTTATCTGTAATTATAGTAATAAAGAACACATGGGTATTTAAAAGGGGGAAAAAAAAGATGTAGAGAGTCTAAAGAGCCCTGTACAGAAAGCAAGCAGCGAGCTTGATGTGCAAAATCGGCACACATTTGCTTCCGCTGGTTAAATCAATCCTATTTGCCCTCCCACTAGATCACACCACTGCTCAATTGATGGGTCATTAAGCTACTAATGCTAATTCTCTAGGAATCTGTCATTAACATTTTGCATTGTTCTACATCTTTTTAAAATGAGCCATTAGAAGCCTCGTGTCGCTTTTTGTTTCATTAATATTTTTTTTTTCAATTGCTTATTTTTGCTGTGCAGCCACACATTCAGAGCATATATGAGAAATCAAATGTTTCAGAGCATGTTCTATGCTTTCTTAAACATACATATAATCTAGTACAGGCTTATCCAAACTCCAGCCCTTCAGATGTTGCTGAACTTCAACTCCCATGACTCTCATTCTATCTATTTCATTCATAGAATCATGGGAGTTGTAGTTCAGCAACATTTGGAGGGCCGGAGTTCGGGGAAGCCTGATCTAGTATTATGAAGTATTACTTGGTTATAGAAAGCATTCAAAGAATTAGAGAGCACTTTTAGTGGCGCATATGATAGAAATGTGTTAGAGTGATGTCCCTGAGAACAATAGCTGTCCGAAGTAGCTCATTAGTAAAGCAAACACAACAATAGGTTGAACAATGATTCCATATGGATGGTAACAGACCTCTGGGAGCACAGTCCTGGGCAGAGGGCTATGTTCAATTGATTCCCATGAGGTTTGACCAGTCATGCAACTGCTCACCATTGCTGGGAATGTAAGGACAGAGTTTCAAGATAGACCTAGTCTCTCCCAGAAGAATTTGTGAGCAGAGAGTTGTGTGGGAACCTCTACAGAGGAGGTCAAAGTAGTGCTTGAGCACCTTCATAGCTCACAAATTGGTGGTTGGTGCAACATGGTCTATGCCACCTCGGTCTCTGCACAATTAGGCCTGTCTCCTCTTCCAGGCCATAGAGACCAGCTTATGATGATATATCTTCCTCTAGAAGTCAACCAATACCTGATCCAGCTTGGACAGCAGCATAGACTCATTGTTAGGTGGGTCAGCAACAGAAAATGTGTCTACCATCTTAGTGTGACCATCGATGACCATACATCTCACTGGGCATATGACTCAACAGTAGGTGAATCTATAAGTTTTGGCATGAACCTCACTGGCACGGGTAAATTATCGAGAACTTCAGGCATCTGTGATTGTTTTGAACAGCTATCCAGAAATCTAACTCCTACTAGTATATGGGGTGGAAGAGTATATCACTGAGCTCCACAGCAAGAAAACAACAACTCATAGTAAAGGATGGTGTGTACATGTGAATCACCAAGCTCTAACGCGTTAAAACATGCATAAATGAGCAGTTACTGCAATGTAATGGGTGACTGAACTGTAATAGTTAAATTTAGAAATGAATTTCTTTAAATAAACTACTTTGTTCGCAGTTACATTTTCCTTTACATAAATGTCTAGTAACTGACCAGGGAATCAAGAATATGTTCTTTCTAGAGAATTAGAAAGCCTCTCCAAATAAAATATAATGTTCTTCAACTGCCATTTGAGAAACTCTGAAATATGATAACACTTTTACAAGCGTAACTTTTGTATGATTTCATTTTCTTTTCTTTTTTGCACATGAATAGAAGATTCTGCAGGTTTTTATTCTGCGATTCTTTGCATAACCATGAAACGTTTACCGTTATTTAAGCAGCAGTTATCAGTAGATATTGGCAGCCCACCTTGCCTTAGATCAGGATCCACAAGCCTTCACTCTCTTGGGAAAAATAACATATATCTACTAAACAGTGATTTTTATTAATTCTTTAGTTTGGTCAGTGGCGTGTCCCTTTAATTATATGCATCAGCACTGCGCTTCAGTATATAATATATTTAATTTTGCTTATGGAGGTGTAACTCCACCACCAGCAGCTTTGATTAGCCAGCTTGGAATCAGAATTCTGGGACTGCTTATGTTAATTCTGTGCATGTTCTATGCATGGGTACTAAAGTACTAATTCTTTTCCTAACAGTGCTCAGCTGACTATCTCAGCCAATGAATAAATGGCGGTATTAGCATCACCTTCTGTTGCTCTGCCAACCTTGGAGGTTCAGCCCCTGAAAGGACCCAGATAACTGGCAAACTGTTACAAAACAGTTTGTCTCCTTACAGTGGAACGTCACCAGGGTACTCCCGGTACCATAACCACTACAGTAGCAGTTATGTTGGCAAAACTCTTAATAATTTACCCCTGAGATAGATAATCTGTGAAAAATACTTGTATTGTCATATCTGCATATTTAAATGACACTGAACATATAACATGTATGTCTACTTGCCACTGTTAGAGAAGAAAGTGCGACATCCTTATGGTATGCAGACATCAGTATTTATGCAAGGCTTGTATGTATCCAATTTCCCTTTCACGTAAATTTCCACTTGCTTTTTATATATACAATGTGTCTGTACTGGTTTGCTTCCATTTCTCATTCTCGATCTTTCTAACTTGATGGAAGTAAAACTGCAGCAAAAATAGCCTTCATTCCAAATAGGGCAACACAACGTATCTCATCCGCCATATTTGTTTGCTGACACACTTGTTTACCAGAAGACAAAATTTGCAGAATAAAGTGAGGTTTTAGTCAAGTTTGCTACAGTAATAGGGTCAAATCAAGGGGTGTTGCTCGGTGGCCGAAAGACCCAGATCTTTGGACCGCTGGTAAATTCTATGTCCCCTCCCACATATATTGACTTAAAGGGACACTTTAGGCACCAAAATAATTTTAGCTCTTTACCGGCACTATGTCCAACCCATCTTTTAGGAATCACATTATGACACTAAATAATTTTAGAGTATGATATAAACTTATATTTATGAACTTCACATTTGCTGTATTACCTCCATGTTATACTGCATCAACACTGCAGCCAAAACTTTATCCCCAAACTGTTAGCATTAAAGTGGCTCTGTCCATTTTTTTTCTCTAAAATGGTACTTTGTCCTCCTGGGCAGACCCGTTTTTATATTTTTGATAAATAATGACTATTTGAAAAGTTATACATAAGAATAAGTACGGACTACCTTATGTAGAATCTATAGGTTGATAAAGGGTAGAGCTTTAGTCAAACTCCTTAGCCTTTAAAAAAAAACTTTGTAATTGGCTGTCAAGCTCTGGCCTCCTCTTCCTGCTTTAAGTCACGTTCTGCAGTGTCGCGTCACCTTCTCTCTGTGTTAACTCTTGGATCCAGAGATCCAACACATGAAAAGTCTGACAAGCACACCATAGGGAAGGGCAGAGAGGGAGGTTTCCGCAGAGTGACATACTGGTGGCACAAATCTGGATATGCCATGAAGAAAGACACACAATCCGGGGGTCACTCACAAGCATTGGGGCTTGGGTGACCCAAAAAATTGCCAGGAAACGAAGCAGAAAGAAATTGACAGGGCTACTTTAAATCTCCCATACCAACACCCCAACATAATTAATTCCAAACATTCTGCGGTAGAGTAGCGCTGTCATAAATTATGTTTTTAGAAGTCTTATTTCTCTATTAATATTACAGGAGATTTGGGGTTAACAATAAAATGGTCCTAAAATGAGACCCGAGGTTTTCAGAATCATACGTCAGTCCCCACCCAAATAGCAAAACCTCCTGTAACATCATGTGACATGCCTCTTGCTGCAACATTAGAGGGTCATTGCAACAACCATGACCACTTCAGTTATTTGAAGTGGTCATGGTGGTATGAATCAGCATTTCTGCTTGCAACACTGTACACACAGAGAAATTTGCACTTTTGTGCCGGTGGCTAGTTGCACCACTGGCACACGTGACTGACTATCAATTTTACATTAGTGCTCTGGTAATGGAATCAGCTTCCCCAGCACCTGCAAAGTGAAGCGTTTGCCTCACCTCCTGTCACGGTTCTCACCTGAAACAGACTACATGAAAACAAAGTGGTTTCATTTTCAATCAGATGTTAACTTACTTTGAAAGTTTTTATCTCAGGGGTCCTACCTGGGGCCCGGGGCTATCCAGGGATGTATGCCTCCTGTCAGGGCCGGACTGGGGATAGAAAGCAGCTCTGGAAAAAAAAATATGCCAGCCCCATAAGTCAATGCGCCATATATTGTCGCATGTAATATGTAAGGCTATGTCTTGCTAACCCAGATGATTGAGTAATATATATATATTGCTTTTTCTAATATAAAATATTGGTCCTTTCATAGTAAAACGTTTAATTATACAGTAAGCATACTCACATGCAAACACAGACAACCTCACTGACACACACAAGTTCGTTGATACACAGCCTCATAGACAAACAATCTCACTGATATACATAAGCTCATTGACATAAAAACACAAGCTCACTCACTAGCAGGCACACACATGCAAGCAAGCTCATTCACTAGCAGACACACACATACATGCAAGCAAGCTCACTCACTAGCAGGTGCGCACACACATACACACACAGCTTAATGTAGTGGTTCTGGTGTCTATAGCCTGTCCCTGAGGTCTTTTCAATGTAAACACTGACTTTTCAGATAAACCTACATTCAGGGCCTCCACGCTCTGGAGACACTGAAGGTTCCCCATAGAGATACATTGATTCAATGCATCTCTATGAGGAGATGCTGATTGGTGTAGCGTTTTGCAGCCAATCCTATTGCAAGCTTGAGGATCTCAGCCATAGAGGCAGGGCCAGTCGAGGGCAGACACACCATGACAGACACACACACACCATGACAGACACACGCACACCATGACAGACACACGCATACCATGACAGACACACGCATACCACGACAGGCACATGCATACATGACACAGACAGACACACACACACACCATGACACAGACAGACCATGCCAAAAACACACACAATGACACACCGACACACACACACCCACCATGACACAGACAGACCATGCCAAAAACACACACAATGGCACACCAACACACACACACCATGACACACCGACACACCATGACACAGACACACATATCATGACACAGACAAACATATCATGACACACACACACCATGACAGAGACAGACACATACCATGACACACACACACCATGACAGAGACACACATACCATGACACACACACACACCATGACAGAAACACATACCATCACACACACACCATGACAGAGACAGACACATACCATGACACACACACACCTTGACAGACAGACACACACACTGACAGCATAACACATATTACCTGTGGGCCAGGGGGATCATGCAGGGCAGAGAGCAGGGATGGTGGCCGCTGGAGGAGCAGGGATGGCGGCCGCTGGAGGAGCTGTTCTGGCGGCCGCTGGAGGAGCAGGGATGGCGGCCGCTGGAGGAGCTGTGCTATCTCTGCTCCCCCGCCCTCGCACGCTACTGAATGAGACCGGGGCCAGAATATGACGTAATTTTCCGGCCCCGGTCTCATTCAGTAGCGCGCGAGGGCGGGGGAGCAGAGACAGCACAGCTCCTCCAGTGGCCGCCAGCAGACCCAGGTGTCTGCCCGGCCACAGGTGCCGATGGCCCACCGGGAAATTTCCCGGTATCCCGGTGGGCCAGTCCGGCCCTGCCTCCTGTGTAGGAGAGGGGTTTCACCGACCAATCAGAAGAATGGGCGCTCCTTCTCTGATTGGTCGCCTGCGCCCTGCAGTGACCAATCAGCGCACACTCTTGCTGACCCATCAGGAGAATGGCGTGGACTCAGTTTGAATGGGAGCTCCCTCTCCTGATTGGTCGGCACGGACTTCCAGGCAGCCAGCCAGCGGGATTCTGCAGCCGTGAAGCCGACTCACAGCTCCAGGGTCTCAGCTGGGGCTTGCGCCTGCAATTAGGCAGCCCCAGGGAGAGCATTCCTTGGGCAGCTACGAGCCTGGCCTCGTAGCTCCTGCGAGGGGAAGGTAGTGACTATAGCTCAGTTGGGAGTAGGTAGAGCGATCCGAACCGCAAGTACCGGAACAGTGTCCCCACCAATCCCGTTGGTAGAGTCCCTTTCGGGATACGTATGCTCCCGCTGGGTGGTGTTCGCCTATATGAATGGCGGCCAACCAGTGGAGCACTCATTAATTACTTCCCTTGCAGTTTCACACTTATGATGCAGGTGCGAATGTTCTGATTGTTTAGTGTGAATATTCTAATGGGGTATCAGGGTGGTTCTCGTTTGGGAGATAAACGGGTTCCATTCGTATGAGCGCTCCCGAACGGGAAAACAGGCACAATACACAAAATACAAGTGGGAACACATAATACGAGGGGAAAAACACACAAATAAGCAGTGGGCATGGTACTTAGTGATGGCGGTCCATCACTGCTGTGCTTCTACTTTCAGTTGAGAAAAAAGTTAATTTAAAAATAAATAAATAAAACTAATAGCCAGCTTTAATTTAGCTGCTAGACTTTACCCTAATTTGCCATGTGAGAGTCACTTTTTAAGACTACAAATGAAAACATAAAGAAACAGCGGGGGGATTTCCTAGAATATTATTATTATTATTATTATTGCCATTTATATAGCGCCAACGGATTCCGTAGCGCTTTACAATATTTTGAGAGGGGGGGTGTAACAATAAATAGGACAATTACAAGAAAACTTACAGGAACAATAGGTTGAAGAGGACCCTGCTCAAACGAGCTTGCAGACTATTGGAGGTGGGGTGTTTGAAACATTAGGACAATAAATATCAAGTAGGAGTGAAGCAGAGCTGGAGGAGAGAGCAAAGCACTGTCCCATAGTATGTAAGGTAGAGATTACTCTGGGAGGCCATAAGCTTTCCTGAAGAGATGGGTTTTAAGGCCCTTCTTAAATGATTGAAGACTAGGGGAGAGTTTGATGGCAGTAGGCAAGCTATTCCATAGGAGAGGAGCCGCCCGCGAGAGGTCCTGCAAGCGCGAGTTGGCCGTACGGGTGCGAGCAGCGGTCAGGAGGTGGTCACGGGCAGAGCGGAGGGTACGTGGAGGGGCATATTTATGGATCAGTGAAGAGATATAAGCGGGGCTAGAACTGTTCAGTGCTTTAAATGTATGGGTTAGCACTTTGAATTGACTCCTATAGCATACAGGGAGCCAATGTAGGGACCGGCAGAGGGGTGAGGTGTGAGAGGACCGACTAGAGAATAGTTCTGGAATACGTAGCTTAAATAAAATATATGGAATGTTAGCAATCAAAGGGCCAAATTACTGCAGAGATTTGAAAAGAAAAAAATATTAGTCCCAGATAGTCAGATAACAATGTGTCAGACAGACACAGAATCCAGAGCAGTGCTAAGATCAAGCAGTCAAAGAATAAAGTAAAGTGATTTAGCAATATGGTAGCGATTAAGAGCTACTTCTGCTGAATGTGACTTGAGAAGATATATGCATTAGACCATACCGCTAGTCCTTCAGTTAGGCTTCTTAAAGCCATCGTACACTGGGGTGGGTCTTATCAGATTCTGCTACACACACAGTACAAACAAAAACTTCAGCAATTTTATCTTATACTTTAGGAAGTGATTGTCCATCTCTTCATTTTTTTTTCTGGACGCGGGTGATGTTTAATGTGGTTCTATTACTTTTGAGATCTCTGGCTCATTACATTTACTTTCTTAAAACACTTTATAGTTATTTTTATTTGGTTAACAAGCCGGAGATTGGTGTACTAAAGAAGAGCGAGCATATTTGTTATCAGCAAAATTAATTTCCCCTAATTCTGTCTCCTATTGAGATATTGCATTGTTTTTGTTTTGGGATAAATGTAGGCTATTGAGGCTATTTCTGAATCTTAATTAGCTTCACTCTCATTTTTTCACATCAAAGTTTTTTGTGTAATCTGATTGCTGGCTGAGCTCGGGCTGTCCTTCACTATCAATCCAGTTACACAGCTAACTGAACTTCTGACAATGTAACCGAGTAAACTTGCAGAAGCCAGACACAGAGAGATGGATGCAGGGTAAGAGGTCTTTATTAACATACCGATCGGACCTCAGATGAACTAACGTTCCAAAACAGGTCTGAGGGCCAAACACATGGAGTACATGCTTTTTATAGAACTATAACTCCTCCCATTAATATCTCCACCTGCACATACCCTTAACCAATCAGTGGACAGGATTTGGATTTCCTCATATGGGCAGACCACATGGCTCATCCGAACCAAAGGAGAAAGGAGTGTAATTTCAGTTCCTGCATTCCTGCACATGCTCAGTACATTGATGACAGTATCTTAGCTACGTAACTAACTAACTGATACAACATACACATATGCCACGTGGAAATCTCGGCCTACTAAATTTACATTTCACCGAAATTCCATCACAACAATGCAATCAGGAAGAGAAGCCTATGATGATAAACAGCCCCTACATTAACATATTAATAATATGAAATCCACACCCATTAGAAAAACAAATGCATGCAGACATAATTAGTGCTTTTGGATAGGCAGCTGATAAAGAGATGTTGGTACAAATTAATTTAGTGGTACCAATTACCTCAATCTCTGAATGATGAAAGACTGGCTGGGGGTGAGGCCTGTCAGGAGTCTTAGGATAGACCAGATACTACCATAGTGTCATTGTATATACATGCCCACTTTCTCTGGCATGTTTCAATATGCAAACATTATTATGTCTGATCACACCCATCCCTGCATCCTGATTCTATAAATTCCAAAGTTATGATAAAGGCACACGGGGGCTTCATTCCATGTTAGAAATCTTCCTCTATCAGCTGCAGTAAAGTAACTACCCGTCACTTCAGTTGGTCCAGCTGCACTGTAGCCCCCTGAGACTGTTGGCCGGCATGACCTAAGGGGCGGTCTGGAGCGAGCTGTTGCGTGGTGACCGTCAGGAGGGGAGAGAACAGCGCTCCCCTACTGCTGGTCACTGCTTGTAACGTGGCCAAGCAGACAGTGGACTGACAGGAAGTGCTTACTGATAGAGCACTTTCTATCAGACTGGGTTCTTCAGTCCGCTCGGCTACAGAGGTGAAAGGTCCAGGAGGAAAGGGCCATGGGGGAGGGATACATGGAGGTGCTAGGAGAGACACATGGAGGGGCTGTGGGGTTGGGAGAGACACATAGAGGGTCTGATGTGGGATGAGAGGGGGGAGAATGAAATCTGTGAAGGGGCTGGGGCAGGAATGAGACATGTGGAGGAGCTGGGAGCAGGATGAGGCACATGAGGGGGATGGGGGATATGAGACATACCCTTAGAGCACTGGTTCCCAACCCAGTCCTCAAGTACCCCCTAACTGTCCAGGATTTAAGGATTTCCTAGTTGTATCTAAGGTGTTTTTGGAAGAAAAGAAACACTTTAGACACAACAGGGTAATCCCTAAATCCTGGACTGTTAGGGGGTACTTAAGGACTTGGTTTGGAAACCCTGCCATGGAAGGACTGGTGGGAGAATGAGACCTGTGGAGAGGCTGGGGGGAAATGAGACATGTGGAGGGGCTGGGGGCAGGTTGAGACATATGGGGGGGGGGAATCAGAGGTATGAGACACATAGAGTGATTGGAGGGGGTATAATGATACCTGTGGGGGGGTGGGGAATGAGACACATGGGGGGCACAAGGGCAGTTTTTGCACCTGGGCCCGGTGGTTTCTAGTTGCGCCTCTGATCAGCTGTCTATACTTTTCTCCATCAGAAAGGCAGTTTGTATTCCTGGGTACATACTTTCTTTGTTTGCATTCTTCTCCAGGTTAAGGGCTGTTGTGCAGGTGTGCTCCACTCTGGTCCCGACTTTAACCCTAAATTTGAAGAAAAAAAAAACACCATTGTTGAAGGTGGGAATAATGGCTTTTTTTTTTTGTTTGGAGAGTCCTCTTTCATGGGTGGCATATTTGCTTAGGAAGCCAAAGTGATATTTGGGAACATATTTAGACAAAGGGGAGTCAAATGTTCTCAGGTATGAAATTCTGCTTTGCGGAAAATATTGCCGCCATATAAATCATTGTAATTGCTTTTTATAACTTATTGCAAACTGTAGTCTTAATGTGGATACGAGTTAATTTTCAGCCTGGGGCCTATACAATTCTCAAATATTCATACTGGTCAATTTACTGGAACCTGACAGTTCTAGTAAATCACATTATTAGCTGGCATAAGTTTGCCCAGACACCTTTTAGTAGAAGATTCAGACCGTAGAGTGAGCGCTCCGTTGGAAACCATAGAATCTGTAAAGCCATTTGTTATTTCTAAAAAGGGGGGTAGTTGAACTTCGGCACCCGAGATATTTTGCACTACATCTCCCACGATGCTCTTTCTACCAATATGCTGGCAAAGCATCAGGGGAGATGTTGACCACAACATCTGGAGTGCTGAAGGTTGCCTAACCCTGATCTAGCCAGTGTATACTAAAGGTCTAATAAAGCTTTTTTTTTTTAAATGTATTTATGAAAGAGAGGTAATTGGCTCACAGACCCCGCCATGTATTGATTTATCAGTTTAACTCTCCCTTTCAGTGGCTCAGAAGTAGAGCATTGCTTTTCACAGAGCTCAGGATGTATAGTGAGGGAAAAAATATTTGATCCACTGCTGATTTTGATTGTTTGCCCACTAAAAAATAAATGATCAGTCTATAATTTTAATTGTAGTTGTATTTTAACAGTGAGAGACAGAATAACGAAAAAAGAAAAACGCATGTCAAAAAAGTTAAATTGATTTGCATGTCAATTAGTGAAATAAATATTTGACCCCTCCGACTTAGTACTTGGTGGCAAAACCCTTGTTGGCAATCACACAGGTCAGACGTTTCTTGTAGTTGGCCACTCAGGAGGGATTTTGTCCCAGTCCTCTTTGCAGATCCTCTCCAAGTCATTAAGGTTTCTAAGCTGACGTTTGGCAACTCGAACCTCCAGCTCCTTCCACAGATTTCCTATGGTATTAAGGTCTGGAGACTGGCTAGGCCACTCGAGGACCTTAATGTGCTTCTTCTTGAGCCACTCCTTTGTTGCCTTGGCTGTGTGTTTTGGGTCATTGTCATGCTGGAATACCCATCCACGACCCATTTTCAATGCCCTGGCTGAGGGAAGGAGGTCCTCACCCAAGATTTGACGGTACATGGCCCGTCCATCGTCCCTTTGATGCGGTGCAATTGTACTGTCCCCTTAGCAGAAAAACACCCCCAAAGCATAATGTTTCCACCTCCATGTTTGATGGTGTTCTTAGGGTCATAGGCAGCATTCCTCCCCCTCCAAACACGGCGAGTTGAATTGATGCCAAAGAGCTCGATTTTGGTCTTATCTGACCACAACACTTTCTCCCAGTTCTCCTCTGAATCATTCAGATGTTCACTGGCAAATTTCAGATAGACCTGTACATGTGCTTTCTTGAGCAGAGGGACCTTGTGGGTGCTGCAGGATTTCAGTCTTTACGGCATAGTGTTACCAATTGTTTTCTTGGTGACTATGGACCCAGCAGCCTTGAGATCATTAACAAAATCCTCCCGCTTAGTTCTGGGCTGATTCCTCACCGTTCTCATGATCATTGAAACTCCACGAGTTTCCATGGAGCGCCAGACTGAGAGAGACTGACCGTTATTTTGTGTTTCTTCCATTTGCGAATAATCGCACTTATTGTTGTCACCTTCTCACCAAGCTGCTGGTGATGGTCTTGTAGCCCATTCCAACCTTGTGTAGGTCTACAATCTTGTCCCTGACTACCTTGGACAGCTCTTTACTTTTGGCCATGGTGGAGAGTTTGGAATCTGATTGCTTCTGTGGACAGGTTTCTTTTACTTTAAGAGAGTGCTCCAAATCTCAGCTCGTTACCTGTATAAAAGACACCTGGGAGCCAAAAATCTTGCTGATTGATAGGGGATCAAATACTTATTTCATGCAAATCGATGTATAACTTTTTTGACATGCGTTTTTCTGGATTTTTTGTTTGTGATTCGGTCTCTCACTGTTAAAATACACCTACCATTAAAACTTTAGACTGATCATTTCTTTATCAGTGGGCAAATGTTCAAAATCAGCAGGGGATCAAGTACTTTTTTCCCTCACTGTATGTTTGTTTTTACTATTTGGAGCTGCGAACAGTGACAAATTGTTGCTGTTTGCGGCTATAATTTAAAAACGTGGGCTTTTACCATAAGCATTAGTTTCTGGGAGTTTTGTGTAATTAATTTGTAACAATTGAACAATAACCCCTAAAACTCAGTGTTTAGTAGTACCATGCACAGCAGTACTCTTGGAGAAAATGTTTTAACTTTGCAGGAAGAAAAAAATGGATTTACTGCAGGGTGGAAGGGAGGGACAGAAGACATGGGCTTATCGAGAAAGTTTTGCATTAATAATTAGTATAAAAAAATAAATAAGATTGAGGTTGATGCTGTTTGGCCATCACAATCCAAAACAACCAGCTAAACAATACTCCGTAAAGTAGGTAACATTGAGATAAGGCACTCTGAAGTCAAGCTCAGCAGTGGTTAACAGTAGTGTAAAACTTAATTGAAACCAATATGAGGCTTTTATAAATAAGTCACTATTTAGAGAAACAATCCTAATTTCCGTATTATAAAAATACAAAGAACAAAGAGCCTTAAAAAAAAAACTGACCATCTTTCAAGGCCTGGACTGGATTAGAATTCTAAAACATACTTATATTGTTGTGCAATACTCACAAAGCATGTCTGCAATATGGTCTGTGAGTGCACAGTGTGAAACTGTACCCAGAAAACTCAGCCTAAACATAATGTCATGTATGCAGGGCCGGACTGGCCCACCGGATACCAGAAAATTTCCTGGTGGGCCGTTATACTGTCGGGCCGGTGCCAACCGTGGACGATTGTCCACCTCATTTATTCTGCCTTTGTGATCATATTATTAATTTTACTATAACAATACTTTTCTGTACATGCACTTTTTTATTTTCATTGAATGTACAGACAGTTAATAATATTTGGGGTGATAGAATTTAGTTGGTAAACTTTTCAATTGTATACAAAAAATGCTTGCTCTACCCTCCCTCTGTCTCTCCATCCTTTGCCTCTCCTAGCTGTAAATACCTTCATATGACAGCTCCATCTAGATTTCTTAGGCCTTGATTCACAATGCCAGCCTCACAAGCAAAAACTCAGACTCTTCATTTTCTCTAAGCACTAGCCACCCGGTTCTCCTCCTGTCCACCTGTCAAGATTGGGTAACCCCCACACAATAGGTATATACCAGACCTTAGAGTGGCCGGGTTAACGTGTGCCCCAGATAGGCGAAAATACAGAGTCAAAATAGAAAGCCAAGGTCAAGGACGCCAGAGATACTCAAAAACAAAATAACAAGCCAAAGTCAGGCAACAGGAGATACAGAAAAAGTCAAATACAAAGCCCGGTCGTAACAGGAAAACCAAATATAACTACACTCTCGGGCAGAATAAACCACGACAGGGCAATGATCTCCATAAAGAGGGAAGTTTAAATAGGGAGAACAAAAATCTTATTGGCCAGTATCATCACCCTCCACCAAATCACACAAAGGGCAGACGATGTGTGCCTATAATATGACCTGTCACTTTACTATTATAAAAAACTTACACCTACAGGGTCCTCTAATTTCTAAGGACTCCTGAACGTGGCGCGAAGCTGCCTTAGTGATCTGGCAAACTTGCAAGACGACAGAGTGTGCAGGCGTTGCTCTGCACTAGGTGCAACTGAACACCGCATGGCATTCACTGTGCCTGGAATGTCATGGGACCGGAGACTTCGTGGCTGCGATGCGGCAACCCCTGGAAGCCACATGTGCTGCGCAGCAGTCTAAGGCAACACACCACCCAGGTTCTTTCTAAATTTATAGCAATGTCCTCCATTCCCTCCCTCATTCCCTTTACACATTAACAGTAGTTGCAACTTTCCTTTAATTTTCTCTTGCCATCACTTCCAAATTCCCCCTGTTACCTCTTGTTTCAAATCCCCATTATTGGACACAGCCATCACCAGGTTCATATATCTAAGGCACCCAGACTGAAAAAACTACACCTCCGCCTACCCAAGGCACAAGGCGGAGTGGGTCTTACATCAATATTGGATTACTATAGAGCAACACATCACCACTACAACACACCACTACATCGAGTTGTGGACTGGCACGTGCCCAAAACTATCAAACAATGGATACACATGGAATGGAGCCAGATGGATGGGTCGATTCCGGCGGCGGTATGACTCGGGGGCTCCTTGACAGGTGCGCGCTCCCGTAACCACCCGCTCATTGGAGCGACGATACGAATCTGGTACTCCATCAGGACCAACCTAACGCTAACCACCACCCCAGGACCACTGACGCCGATCACACACAACCCAAACCTAGCGGATGGCCTTACACATCAGGATATCAAGGCCTTCGGAGACTCGGACTGGAAGTATATGCACCAGTGGTGTACAGGGGATTCGCTGAAGCAACTACAAGATCTGATGCCAGAACGGATACCATCAGGACTGGATAGATTTTGATATTTTCAAACTAAAACCTACTATCAATCCCACTACGGGAGACACCTATTCCACAGGCCCCTGACAGAATTTGAATAACTATGCACGAAATGCAAACACCTGTGCAGAGGAATCTCGTACCTCTACACAATGCTACTGACCTCAATGCAGCCTGAATCCCTAAAACACACTACATGCTAGGAAGCCACAGGAGTCACACTGACGGCCTCCCAATGGACAAAAATCCATATATTGACACATCAAAGTTCAATGTGTAGCAAACAACAGGAACTCAACTTTAAACTGCTGACCAACTGGTACAGGACGCCAGAGAGAATACACAGGATGATACCAGATGCCTCAGCGACCTGTTGGCGCTGTGAAGGCGAGGTTGGCACTGACCTCCATATATGGCGGTCCTGCAGAAACGTAGCCCCATACTGGCAACAAATACATTCACAGATCAAAAACATCTTGAACATGGATATCTCGCTTCAACCACTCCAGATGCTTCTTCACCACACCTCGCTACCCCTTTCGAAATAAAAAAAAATCGCTAACCAAGCATTTACTGAATGCGGCCAAAATGCTTGTCCCAATGAGGTGGCGAACCACGCAAGTACCCACCCTCCAAGATTGGATGGACAAGGTTGAAGAAATTCATGGAATGGAGCAACTAATGTCCTCGCTGCATAGAACCACGGACCGATACATGCAAACCTGGACACCTTGGCTAACATTCATCTCTGGGAGACTGGCGTAGGACAGTGAGATCTAAGAATACCGCAGATCAGGAAACACAGAGGCATGTGATGCTTGGAACATGAAGGCGCCTCTCTGGACCACGGGTGCGCTCGGCCGGACACCTTGGGGAGGTGGGGGAGGGATGCCATGTCCCCCTACGGCAGAAACACTGAACTAACCCAACCTTCCCCCCCCTCTTTATTTTTTTTTCTTCTGCCCTCTCCCCACCCCACCTTTCTCTTTGCTCTACCAATCTTGCCGCTTGCACCTCATAACACCCTTATACTCAAAGTCATAGAACTAATAGGCCTGACCTCTCACCTCCTGGCCGCCATACCGATATAAACCTATGGTGGGCCGCACTTACGCACTTCGATATAGCCTCGAAACCCGAACAGTTACAATAGAGCATGACTCAGACATAATAGCCCACAAGATAATACACAGAACTAAAAAACGAGAGGGAACGGGCGACCAGGTTCATACTGGGAGGCATAACTAGTTCTGAGGTCCCAGAGACCGCTGACACATTATCAGCCACCACTGTCTGATTACACGACAGGACCGGACGCAAGAACAAACGAGACAGGGATCCAATACCCCGAGACTGACTGCCTCAAGATGGGCACAAGCTTAAATCAAAGGGAAGATTTCTTGCTAACTAACTCGGGTCAAACCCAGGCCAAAGCCCAGGGGATGGCATCATTGGTAGTCGGAGGTGAGGGTCGACAAAGGCCCGTGGTTTTGTAAAATGCAGTATCACCTATATGTTTTGCTACCTAGACCCATAACGCTTCACCTTTTACTGTAACATTTATTGAAATTATGACATACAAACAGGTCCAAAGCAGTGGTAAAAAGAGATTGACAAAAAAAAAAATCCCTATTATAACCCTTAGCTTGTAAACTCAGGCTATCTAACCAGGGACTTTGAATAAAAGAACTTCAATGACTTAATCTCAGTTTATGAGCACGGCCCTCTTTATCTTTTGTATTGGTCTTTGTATATTTCAATGCTTTTCCTAAATTGTACAGTTCTGTGGATATGTTGGCACTTTATAAATGCCAGTAATAAATAAATAAATGAATACAATTAAAGATCTAGAAGACTGAAGTAGGTTGATTAGTAGAACTATTGGTACGAGTAGTGGGAGATGCACACACTAGTGAGGAGTATAACCATTGGTGTGCTCCATAAGGTGAAGGCAAAACCCCTGAAACCACACTGGAAAGCTCAAAAGAGACGCCATGTACACCCAGTAGTTTCCTTGGATGGACAGACTTTATTTAGAAGCACAGCATAACAACATTTCAGCCCTCCGATATTATTAGGTTTGACAAAGGCCCATTGGTTAGCCAAAATATTAGTATGCACTGTTCCTAAAAATAGCCTGTCCAATCCGAGGAAACTACTGGGTGTGCCTGGGGTCTCTTTTGAACTTTTCAGATTAATAGAACTATGACTGGCAATCATATTAACGGTGTTATAATGTAATACATTCTGTTTATTCTGTGTGTCTTTCCACGTTGATTGAAATAAGTCTTTTATGCATATTTCTTCTTGGGTAAAAGGCTCGCCATGTTAATGTACGTCTATATTAACCAATAATACTAATACACAATCTGACTTACGATTTATTCTTGGAGTTATGGATACATAATAAAACAGCAAAGGATGTTACAAACAGCAGATGGTAACTGCTGGACTCCTGAAGGGAGAGTTAGTCCCTACATAGTTAGACAGCCGGACAAGAAGAACAACTTTGTTCAGCAAGCAACAGCAAGACCTCGTGGTCCTTGGTCCCCTATTCTATATAGATATGACCATAATGACTTCAGAGTATAACTCTAGCCATATAAGGACTAGATCCCCAATCCACATTCCAGACTTCTCAGACAAAAAAAACCTTGTGACTTATTGATATCATTTGTTACTTTTGTCAATCCAGACATCCATACATAATCAATAGAAACATAGAATATGCAATATTCTGCATATAGTCTAAATATTTCTGTATTTAATGTATACCCCTCCAATATACATACTCTTTTTCACATTGTGACTATCCATTCACCACCCTACATAACAGTCCCCTACTAACAAACCCAATAGACTCCTTCACCTCCACTTCTTCTACCTGGCCAAATTAGTTCTAATGCCATCATCAATCTTTTCTGTCCTATCTCCCCCATATCAGTAGAACTTCATACTCGTTCTACACTTTCATACCAACATAGCTTATTCCTTTATCAGAGAACTTCCAATGATGCTCTTGTCTACTCTTGTGACATGCTACTATAGACAAGTACCCCACTATTTTATTACATTCCACATGCTCTCAATAAGAGTAAATGATCTGTGAAGAGGCTTTATGGGACCCTGTTGTTATGGAGACCGTGTCAATCATCCCAAACCAAGAGGTCCAAAAATTGCTGCATGGAATTTGTTTTGCACTACGCCATCTGTTGGTGGGATACTAAATTGCAGCAGCTATGTGCATTGCCTGGATGTGTAATCTCAATGGTTTGCACTTGCTTGCAATGACACTTGCAAGATGCGCTAGGTTTTAATTGTCTCGCAGGATGAAAACCACATGCTTCAGAAAAGGGAACACTGCTGGAGATAATCAGGTCTAGAAGAAAACAAGTTGATCTTTAAAAAATCAATGGCCATACAAGTCTGGAGGAAAAAAAATCTTTCATTGTCTCAAAAATAGACACAGCAACACCGAACATATCCCTTCACACTATGCTCAGCCCCACCATCCCAGAACTTGATAACCTTTTAGACAGTTTCTAAAAACAACAGAACTACTTTAGCTGAAAACAACTTAACAACATGTGGGTTAATCTTTGGTCATCCGTAAAAGAGTGATAAGGCCAATACTTCCTGTATTTACCTTCATTATCAGTTCTTCATGATTGTAAATAGCGTTACGGACCTTGCAAATATTTGCATAATTTTATCATATACTCTCTGAGATACCTTATTTTTTTTTTTAAAAATTCAAAAAACAAATGCTGCTTTTCTAGCCTTTCTTCATAACTAATATTTTCCATCCCCCTTACTAATTCTGTAGCCCGCCTCTGCACCTTTTAGTGTGCTTTAAACAATTTAATAAAGAATAACTTTTAAAATAAGGCTTATTTATTTAAATGCTAATTATATACAATTTCTATGAGGGCAACGGCCTTGAGGTCTCCTTGTGACAACTCTACATTAAATTGAGTGAGTTTTCAAGACATGAGTTATAATAATGTTTAGTGTGTAAAGAGTTGAGTGCATTGTGCATTCAGTTTTGTCAATGTCACTGAATAGATTAGTTCCACGATTATCAGAGAATGACTGTAGTTATATGGTGACCAGATTTCTAAAGCAGAATGTTATCGGCTTCCGCAATAGCTAAAATAATGCCGAGTTGCCTAAGGTTTCCTCCACCAGATGCTTCACCCGCAGAAATAGCTGTGGAGCATAATACATTAACAGGCGTACAACTCCTTTTACATTTATAAAGATTATCCTTTGTCTGTTACTGTTCTTCATGGTTGTTTTGAAGAATGGGGGGTAGTAAAAAAGGAACCATTAACCCATCCCCGGAATTTTATTCCTCCAAGCTTAATATCTGTATAGGTTATGTTGCAGTGAGGCTGTAATCAAGAGGGAGTCATAAGTAGAAATGATTGTTTCCAGGTAGAAGGGGTTGCCCAGTCATAAAGGGGACAGATCTGACACAGAAGTGAGCTGGGTAATAGAGGATTATCTGCTTAAGCATGGGAACAGCTTAAAGGGGACCTGTGATGGCTCACTTATCTTTCTAATCCATAAACCTCCAGTCCACTCTCCCTTCCTGCAGTCTGCATTGATTTGCCCTGCTTGGGCTTCATTGCCACCATTCTGGTGTCTGAACGTAGTGATGTCAGTGCCTCCATAGCCAGCTCTAGCAGCATCAGTTAGGGAGTTACTATAGCAACCACAGTGCATGCGCTGTGGTTGCTATGTGTGGAGAGCAGAAGAACCACATGTAGGAGGTTTCTATTCTCCCTCGTTAGTCACTCCTGAGGTATAGAGTTGAAGCAGGAAAATTGAATGACGGGAGGAACATCAATTTTAAAATAGTTTTTTCTCCATATCTATACATGTGCTAGCAAATATAGAGATAGAATGTAATGCTCTTTTGTACAGGTACCCTTTAAACTCCACTTTGCTAGAGAACAGTCTCAGATGTACAGAAAAACTGAGTCTCTAAAGCAATGGTTTCCAACCTTTTTTTTTAACTTGAGTACCCCTTGGCAACCCATTTCCATAAATTGTACCCCTCCCATTAATAAAATGTTTGTAATATAGTTGCATTTATTTCAAATGTATAAGTTTTTCTCTGCCCTAGGCTCTCCCTATTTCTTCTCCACCCCAGGCTCTCCCTCCTTTTCCTGTACCCCAGGATCCCCCTGCTACTCCAATGCCCCAAGCTCCCCCCGCTACTCCTCTGCCCCAGACACACAAACTGTCACACATGCAGACACACATATAGATACAGATACACACCTGCAGATACACTGTTGCAAACACTGACACACATGCAGATACACACACTGACATACATACAGGTACAGATGCACAGACACAATGATACACAAACATACAGATAAAAACACAGACATACATACACAGACACACACAAACATACATATAGATACAAACACTGACACACATACAAATACAGACAGATTAAAACACTGATACAAGTATGGCGAACAGAACGTCGCCACAGGCTCTTGGAGGGGCCTGCTGACCAGCCTCTTACCACAGGGGTTTTGGCCCCTGTGATGGACCTTGGCCAATGTTCTTTAGAAAAGGCTCTATTCGTGCCTTTTGACTTAGCTGATTTGTTATATGGGATTTGCCGAACAGATTATGCTTATTGGGCCCGTTTACTGAATGTACTACCGAACAGCTAGACCACCCAAGGGAGTCGTGTGCTGCTTGTTGACTCTTTTGACCCCTATCAACACCCCTATCAACACCTTAACCGCAACATACTAAGCGGTCGGCTGGGTGGTCGTCATTCGTATGTGAGAACACATGGCAGCGGCCATCTTTAGCCGCAAATGCGTACAGCGGTGTTTGTTCGTCGAGTGTATGGAACTACAAATGGGCACTACACTGCACGAACACCGCTGGGACTTCCACCTCCAGTTCCGTTCAGGAAAATGGATTAGAATGAACGGCATTCGGTGGGAACAAACTCCCGAACGCTGGGCACAAGACAAGCATACGCACAAACTGTTTATTTGTTGGTTCTATTGTTCATACTCCCGAAGGAGACTGACCGCTCAGCCTGAATTCATAGATCTCTTTTGGGCAAGCACCTTGTGTGCGGTTGGTTTAAACTATACCCCAGTGGTGGGATATATTGGGCGCTCAGATCCAGGCTATCCAGGGATATAGGACTTAAGTTGTTGCTAAATGTATATTTTGGGGTATTATTGATGTGTGTATCCTGGACCTGAGAGTTAATGTCTTTAAGTTATGTACTTTGCCATAGTCCCCTCTCAGGTCCAGTGGGGAATTCCCCTGGAATATGTTACATGGGGACCTGCATATAAGGCCAGTTGTGGCTGCCAATAAATCAGTTCCTCTTCACTATTATGAGCCTTGTCTCATGTGTGGAGGGGATAGCTGTATTCACTCTGGGGCTTGAATTACAACACAGTGTTGCCTGTTTTACTCTCTGGATTAGGAGAGGTCTACCCACTGGAAGCTGGATTCTGGTCTGGGTCCAGGGTGAGTGGAGGACAGCAAGACCCCAACCAAGCTGAAATGCTGGCTGTGGGGTTTACAGTGGTTATGGTGTTCCAGTGCGGTGCTTATGGTACTCGTAATTGCTAGGAAGCAGTGATTGGTGGAGGCACCCAGTCGAGGTGCCAGGCGGTCCGCCACAACATGCAGACACACAGATACACACACTGACACACATACAGGTACACAGATACATACCCTGACACATAGGCAGATACAGTGAAACAGATAAATACACAGACACACAGATACAGACACTGACACACACAGATACACACAATGACACACAGATACACACCCTGAAACACAGACACACTGACACAGATATACATACCTTGACATACAGATACAAAGACACATAGATACATACACTGACACACTTAAAGATACACACCCTGACACACTAAAAACACACCTTGACACACATGCAGATACACAGACACATAGATACATACCCTGACACACATACTGATACATACTCTGACACACATACAGATACATACCCTGACACACAGATACACACACTGACAAACATGCAGATACAAAGAAACATTGATACATACACTGACACACTTAAGGATACTTACCCTGACACACAGATGAACACCCTGACACACATGCAGATACACAGAGACACACACATTTACACACATATACAAATTGTATATATTGTGAGGGGTGCTTTGTGTGTGTGAGGGGTGCTCTGTTTGTGTGTGTGTGAGGAGTGCTCGGTTTGTGAGGGGTGCTTTATCTGTGTGTGTGTGAGGGGTGCTGTGTTGGGGGGTGCTGCGTCTGTGTGTGAGGGGTGCTGTGTGTGTGTGTGTGAGGGGTGCTGTGCGTGAGGGGTGCTGTGTGTAAGGGGTGCTGTGTTTTGTGAGGATATTTATGGGGTGATAGTGTTTGTGAGGGGTGCTGTGGGTGAGAGGTGTTTGTGTGTGTGTGAGGGGTGCTGTGTCTGTTTGTGAGGGGTGCACTGTGTGGGTGATGGGTATTGTGTGTGTGTGACTGTGTGGTCCTATATATTTGGGGGGAGATTAAAAGTAATTAATCATTTTTTTGTAATTACTATTTGAAAAAATAAATAAATAAGAAAAAATAAATAAATAAGAAAAAATAAATAAATAAGTCCCCCGCCTTTCCTTTTCCTCAGGGAGAGGGGACATTTTCCTGGTGGTCCGGTGGAGATGAGCAGCACTAGTCTGCCTGCAGCTCCTCTGGCTGCAGGCAGAGTTCAGTCCTCCCGCGAGATCCTTGGATCATTGCCGTGGTAACCCCTCCTTCCCTCCATCTCCTGCATGTCGCCTGTCAGTGCCTGTGGGTCTTTTGCCTGGTTTGCCTGATGGCCGGTTCCCAACCCGTGTGGCCACCATTATCAAAAATATTTAATAATAGAGTAGAAGCTAATAGCATATTTCGTCTTCTCTTTAATTATGGGATAAGAATTGGGGATCTTTACCATATATGGATCACAGTGCCCAAATTGGACATGGACCTCCAACATTGATCAGAAGTATCTTTTCTCATACACTATATGGGCACAAGTTTTGGGACACCTGACCATTACACCAGCAGGGATTTTTATGACATCACATTCTAAATACATAGACATTAAAATATAGTTGGACCCCCTACGTAGCTACAATAGCTTTCACTCTTCTGGGATGGCTTTCCACAATATATTGATTCCAGTTCACCTCAAAGGTGTTCAGTGGGTGTGATGAACTAAGCCTCACCACGTGTTCTAGGAGGGGCCTGCTAGCCAGCCTCTTAACAAAAAAGTATGGGCCCTTTAAAAAACTATGTGAACAGACTTGGTTTGTGGGATTTTATACTTGGTTTGGGAACTGAACAGCCGCACGAAATGGAGACCCCCCCTGGAGCTTGTTAAGCCTAATTGCTACTTCGTAGCAATTTTCACTGCAGTGTTCTAAGTGTTCATCTGGTTGGCCGCAATTCCTATTGAAGACCACGAGGTGGTGGCCATCTTGTTCGCATGAAAGCAGGTGTTTGGGCATGAATTTCATGAAGCTGAAAACAGACACAGAAACTCCCGAACACCGCTGGACTTCCAGCATCACCTGTGTTCGGTTCCACAACACTTAGAAAAGTGCTGTTCGGTGGAGATTATTGACTCTGTTCGGTAGTTTGTTCGGTTTTAAACTACCGAACTAGACCTACCTCAAGCCCTGATTCTCTGGAACTGTTAGGCATGGGACCATGTGGGAAGGCGGTCAAAATTAAGACTTCCAGGAAATTCCTGAACCCCTGAACTTTTCTGGGTGATTTTTCGATATGTTGGTCACCCAGATCAGGGCTATCAGAGGATGTAACTTTAGTGGTGATTTTGTTTGTTTTAAGGTACTTTTGGGGTGTTTGGAAAATGTGTTTTTTGTGTTTGGAGATAATTGACTTTAGTATAGTGCTTGACTCAATTATCTCCCCGGCATGGTGGAGGGATTGACCTATTATGTATGGGAGTGTCCTGGATCTGAGAGCCAATGTAATTGTGTATTTGTTTCTAATGTGGTTTACTCTCATGTCCGGGGAGGGTGCCCCTTGCATTGGGACCTGCATATAAGGCCAGTTGTGGCTGCCATTGAACGAGATTCGTTTTACCCTTCATGAAGTCAAGGCTCATGTTTGAGGGATTGGAGAGCTATATTCACACTCTGGGTATTGCTATATTCACTATACGCCCTTATAAGAGCAGCCTGCTTCGCTCTCTGGACTAGGAGAGGTCTACCCACTGGAAGCTGGATCCTGGTCTTGGGTCCAGGGTGGGTGGAGGACAGCGACACCCCAACCAAGCTGCAGCAGTTTGTGGGGTTTACGGTGGTTATGGTGTTCCAGTGCAGTGCTTATGGTGCTCGCAAGTACTAGGAAGCAGCGATTGACGCAGGTACCCAGTCGGGGTGCCAGGCAGTCCATCACAATAGGGTTAAGGTCAGGTCTCTGTGTAGGCCAGTCAAGTTTTTCCATACCAAACTCATCCAACCATGTCTTTACGGACATTGATTTGTGCACTGGAATATAGTTATGCTGGAATTGAAAAGGGCCTTTTCTACACCGAAGCCAAAAAGTTGGAAGCATAGCAGTCTACAAAAAGTCTTGGTAAGAATTAATATTTCCTTTCTCTGGAAGTAAGGGGCCAAGCCCAACCCCTGAAAACAAGTCCCATAGAATTATCCCTCCTCCACCAAAATTTACAGTTGGCAAAATGCAGTCAGCAGGTATCACCGTACCATGCTTGAATTCACTGAGCTCTTCAGAACGACCCTTTTTCCCCACAAATGTTTGTAAATGCAGACTGATTTTATATACCTGTGGCAATGCGTCTGATTGAAACACCTGAATTCAATCATTGAGAGATGTGTGCTGATACTTTTGTCTACACAGTATATGAACACATTGTTAGGGACAAGGTATCACCCATTAGTTTTCTTATGAGCTCAATTGTCTCAATTTTTCTTATTTAAGACGGATTGATTGCATTCGGCAACACCAAATGTGAAGACTTCCACTAATTGGAGGTCTTCCATGAGGAAGTGCCTCTAGTAGCTGTCTGATTGACCGATTGACTGTCCAAGTGACATCCACACCAACATTTGCCTCCACTATTATGATCTCCATCTTGGCTTGTGTTCTGCTGTTTTGTTATTGTAGCTGTGAAAAAAATAGCCTTTAAAAAAAATTCTCATGCTTTTCTTCTACTTGCGCTGAGAGTTGTTGGTTTGAGTGTAGTTAATAGCTAAACAGACTATTCTGGCTATTTCTTAATCATTTCTCCAAGGAATAAAGTCTCCTGCTTGTGTAACTATAAGGTGGGTCTCATCCTCCCATCTGCTATAAAGGGAGCTATTCCTCAGTTCCATCTCTGTGTCCAACTGCTGCCATACCTGATCCCATTGTCTTCCAAGCCACATTGATGTCCTAGTCTGCAACAGATGATCCACATTTGCATATAACTGTATACCAGATAGCATGATTTTTAGCTTTGGAACCCAACACTCTACCAAAGGAGCAGCACTCATCACTCATCAAAAATATATATTATTTTGTCACAGCTAAAACTAAAAGTTTCTCCTCCAGTATCTTAATCTAAGAAATCGACCCATTCTTTTACACATATCCATTCCTACATTATGCATTTGTTTGCCCTGCTATGGCATGTTTGACAAAATTTTGTCATTGCTCACATAATAACCTTTTGACCTCACTATCTTCTCTCTCTTGGCATTTTCTGTTGAGGTACTGCAAAGATCGGGTCTCTGTCGACACTAGAACTTTTGGTTAACTTTATTGTCCGCACCGGAATGATTGCGCTCCATACTGACTTAGTTTTGTTACGGTCTACTTGAAATATCTATCCTAACAATCTATTCAAAATCTCTATTACTTAAATCCCATTATATAAAGCTCATTATTTTTACGATTTAGTAGATATAACTCCCAAAAACATGCATGTATGTGTATCCTGTGCCTGGAGATGGACCCGTCTGTGTCTGTGAATTGACCAATCAAGGCTTCTTAAGTAGCCTCTCTGAGCGAGCTGTTAACGCACGCAATGTTCCAATACTTCTAAACAAGCCGTAGTACAGATCATTAAGAAGGAGGCAGACGCGCTGGACTAGAGCTCTGTGGAGCTAACGGATGTGAAATAAACCTCATTAGCTATCAGCCAGGAGAGCGTTTCTGCTCTCAGTTATAAAATTACAGAATTCCTTTGAACTTGGAACTTTTATAAACTGTCAAAAAATGACAGACTCCAGACACATAAAGTTCTTCAGAAGTAACACCAGAGTTGTCATAGATCCAAAATATGAGAGATGTATGTAATCAGAACACGTGCAGGAAGAAGAACTTTACTCTTACATGCAATTTTAAAAAGTTTTGGTTTTGTTCTTAAGCATGACAACAAATGAAATAATAGTATAATCGTTCATTTGGAGCCCTGCAGACCAAATCCCGCTGTTTGCTCTCCATTGTTTACCAAATAAAATCCAGATACTGCAGGCAGGCAGAGCCGTCATTAGCATATATTTCCAATTTTGTCTCCGAATAGTCTCACAACCACCCTTTTGTTTTGGTTAAATTTCTCTTCTTGTATCATCACTTCCTGTTACTCTCCTGTCCAGGACCTTCCCTGATGCCCTGATATAGAACACTTGAGTTGACTTCCACAGGTTGGTGGGCCAACTCTTCAAGAGTCTCTATGTTCATGTCAATCTCAATGATATTGAGACCCAAACCCAGACCATCTGAGGCACCAGGACTGATCCAACTTGAGGGGTGAACAGACATTCTAACAGCTAGTAAATCAGAATGGATTATGTGCTGTGATTTTGCTAGTGTACAATAAATAATTGTGACCACAGCTTGTAGGACAATAAAAGTATCTTGATGTTGGAGAGTGGACAGTGTTAAATAAAATTCAAATTCCCATGAGGAATTGATTCTCCTTTTCCAAAGAACTTTGTAATTCACTTTCAAAAATGGTACCTCCAGTGCAAAATGTGTATGTTTCCAATTACATTTCTAAGAGGTAGATGGAATTCAGTGTAACAAAAAATGTAGCATTGGTTCCAAATAAGACTGATACTAAAATGTTATCAGCATATGTGCTGGAAGTAGATTATTAGTGAAGCACAGGAGGGACATTTGGAAACTTAAAGGACCACTAAATGCACCCAGACACTTCATCTTAAAGGGACACTATAGTCACATGAACAACTACAGGTTAATGTAGTTGTTCAGGTGAGATCTATAGCTCCCTGCAGGCAATCTAATGTAAACACTTTATTTTCAGAGAAAATACAGTGTTTACATTGATTGATAGGAATACCTCCAGGAGCCGTCACTCAGCGGTCAGCTCAGCTCGCGGCAGCGCACACCGCGCACATGCGCGTTAGTGCGCTCAGGACTTCATGGGGCGGAAAGGGAGCAATGATGCGTCTGAATGGAAGCGTCTGATTGCTCCCTGCTCGCGCCTGCCTATTTCGTCATTTTGACGAAAACGGGGGGCGCGGCTTCACGAGGCTCCCGGCGCTGGAGCGAGGTGAGTAAAAAGGGCTGCCTGGAGTGTCCCTTTAATGAAAATTCAGAATGTAAAATATTGTCTTCCACTAGAGGCGCTTCCTCTGCAACAAAAATGTGTAACTGAATTCAATGCTTTCCTTTGAGAAGTATTTTATTGGTCATGCGCGAGGCATGCGCACACACCTCATCCCCAATGATCCTCTATGAGGCACATTTATTGGATTGGACATTCATCTTTGAAAAAACGCCCCCACGTTGATATCGCGGGAGGAGCTGAAAGAAAACATATCTTAAAAGCTTTTTTCCCCTTGGTTTTTACTTTGCAAAAGAGGAGGGGTGGCCCTGAATCTAAATAGGGACAGGGCCACTGTAGCGTATGCTGGGATGTATTCCTAACACCTTAGTGTCCCTTTAAGGGTCGATTAGGGCAGGAGAAGGACGAATAAGCAGGAATCAATACTGGAGAAACGTGTGAATGTGTGCAGTTTGAATGTGCGCTGCTTCAACAGATGAAGAAGAAAAAAAAAATTATATGTAAGCATGTTGCCTGTGAGAATCATTCGAGAAACCCACCTAGCACCACGATGGCATGAAGTAGAAGGTCGTTACTAAGGCGGCTTCAAGCTCAGATTCTGAGTCAGAGCTGGGTTTCAATGAGGACAAGGAGATTTAGGGAATGCGAGAGATCAAGGTCATGTATAGAGAGGGAATGGGCATTCCAGAGTGCACATGAGAAAAAGAGTCTCGGATGCTGCATGACTAGGAACAGATGTCTGTACATGATCATGTGCTTTATTGATAGCTGATCTTACTGCAATAACATCTAGGCGTTCCTCTACACGCGTGTCTGATTCTATATGAAATGCTTTCCGTCTCCTAGTATGTATGGAAAAATATTGTTCTCCTGTCTCTTTCTATGCAACTAATTACAGTATATTTGTGTGCCTGTCTATGTCTCGTACTCTCTTTCGATTTAAGTTCAATGCTAAATGTAATAATTATATACTTATTAAATTTAAGCAGGAGATTGAATAAATAGGGGGAAAAAGTAATGTCATTTTTTTGTTCTGGTATACAGAAAATTGGCTTATTTTATTACTTAAAGTGAGTCTGCCGCTGGACATTTTTTTGTTGGTTTGTTTTTACATATACAGTACAAATGAAATGCAAAGTACATAGATATATTAAAGGATATTTCCAGGCACCATAAACATTATAGTGCAGAGGTGACCAACAGGTGATCCCCAGGTGTTTTAAAACTACAGCTTCCACGAACCTTTGTCATTCTAAAGTCATTCAAAGCATTTTGTGAGTTGAGGTTCTACAACATCTGATCATCTACCTTTTTTGGGGCACCCCGGCTATAGAGCACCGTAGTGGTTGTGGTGCCAGGAGTGACCTAGCTGCCCCCCTCCTCCCCCAAGGTACTCAAGCCATTTGCTGATGGATTATTTACATTGAATATATACCTGGGTTTGCTGGGTGCCGTGTCACTTCTGCTAGTCAGAGCCATGCTTAGCTTAGCGCTGAGGGGCAGGGACTGGCATGTAGTGAATACCAGGGCAGAAGCAAATGGTTTGACTACTTTTATTGTGGGCCCCAGCGCTCCCCTGGCAACAAAACCGCTACAGTGTGCTGTAGTGGTTATGGTGCTTTGAGTATTCCTTTAATAGAATATTATATTTTAAGACTGACCAGAATGGTATCAATAATATTCCTGATTTTTCTCATGCTGTTTCTGGAGCATAAAACAGGATTTAGTTGGAGCTGGAGAGATTCAATACATGTGGGTTCTGTACTTGAGTACATACCAAGATAAACCAAATACAAAGAACAAAAGAAATACGAAGCATGGCAGTAATTTTTTAGAGACATCCAATTATTTCAGTGAGTATTTGTTACTGTTAGTTTTGCAGTAAACATTTAAATATAGGAACACTCCATGCTACAGTTGACCAATTCTGTTGAATATCAGCTAACTGCTCTCAGCCAATGACGTGCATTCTATTCAATGGAATTTGCACAGAATTAACATTAGCCGGCCCGGAACTATAGATATGGGCAAACTGATGACACCCCAAGGACTCTGCTGGAGGTGGAGTTCCACCTGCGACAGCAGCGGGGTGAAACTCTGTATGTGCAGCCTTTCAAAGTGGCTATGGTGCTTGGAGTAACCATTTAATGAATATCAGTGCATAGCCTGCTAACAGTACTTTATAAGTACAAAGGAAAGTTCAAGGACTTGTAGTGAATTTTTCAGAATATTACTGTAGACGTGATAATATGCATTTGTTTTATCATAGTAAAATAGCTTGATCTTGCTAAAAGGGTTTAAAGTGATGCTTTTTATCCTTTTTTGACCGTGAACCAAATGAGATAAACAGCATTAGCCTGGACATGTATTCTCTTTGTTGTAAAATTAGATTAGTGGCCTACTCTTTATTTTTACAATTAATTAAGTTCAGTGGAGTAATAAAATGTTTATTGCAGTGTCCCTCTGTAAAATTCTACACCTAGCATATGTAGTATGTCTGTACATTTAGAAACAAAAGACGTGAAACCATTTGTCAAAAGAATCCTTCTGCTTTTGTTAGTGTCTGATGTGATCATCTAGTGAAATCTTTTCACAGAGAATTTAAGGTGACTCCCCAGGCGGACTTCCCGCATCTTGAGACCTATAATGAAGGGGTGTCCCCCCTTACTACTGGGGTGATCTTCCAAGCATTCTAAAAAAATGGAGACACCGTAATAGGTGACCTACCTTCTTGGTGCTATATATGGACTGCATGCCGGAACAGTACCATACTACATCACCTCCGTACATCAGACAATAACAAAAACAGTACCATACTACAATGCTCCGTGATGCAACCAGGGCACCCATCTATTCCACGCATACTCTTGAGGGTGATCCCCTCAGTAGTACTGACCCCACCTTAGTGGGACATAACTAGGGTGACCCTCATGCCTCCCTATTTCACAGGAGCTACCACCCTATTTCAACTCGACAGTTATTCCTGGTCGCATAGAGGGTGACCCCCTCTTCTGGCTGTCTGCCATTACTGCCTCACTAACAGTGAGCTTTGATTGCCTAATACCCCCAGTTGTATGTGGAGGCGCGCTGTGTGTCCTAACACGTTTACACCTGTACCTGAACCTAATATATATTCCTCAGACTGAAAGGTTCAACTGACACACATCACTAGCAACTCGCCCAGCCTCACACTCAAGACTTTCAGTCTATGAGTAGAAACAGCAATGTTTCAGTAGAAACAGCAATCCCCAAGATGCTGGGTCAGGGTCTTCCAGAGATGGTGGGCCATGGTGTCCCATCTGCCAGTGAACTTATGGGCTACAAGACCCCTAAGACCAAGCACCCGTATTCGAATGACACTGGAAGGGTACCATCACAGGCCCTCAGAAACCTAAAGGAGAGCCTTGAAACGGATGCCTGATATGATTTTCCGAGATGGCCTAACCCTTTTTTTATAAGGAAGATTTTCAAAAATCCGCGGGCAAAGGGGAGGTCTCCTGCAAATCCGCAGACAAAGGGGAGGACGATATTTCCCGACACCCACGGTGTTCCTATTGTTTAGCCACCGCATAGTTGGAAAACACACAGAGATCATCGAAATGGGGGCTGCCAGGCCATCGGACACGATCCATACACTTCTAGTTACAAAAGCCTATGAAAATAAGATGGCATGTTCAACTCCAGGCTGGACGCACTCGCCCATTTCTTCCCAACAACATAGCACAACACAGAATTTGACACCACAGGGGTCACCTCTTGGTCCCGCTCTGGTCGGGACCCCGGAAGAGAAGAGAAAAGAAAAGAGGATTAAAAAACCCTAAATAACTGTTCGACCGACTGGCTATGATACTATATTATACGTACTTGGCAATCTCACCAGGGCCGGTGAAAGCATTTCTGGTGCCCTAGGCGAAAACAAATTTGCCGCACCATTTGCTTCACCCAGTCATGCAGACTAACACACACGCTGACTCAAGTAGACACACACTGACCATGCAAACTGACACACATGCAGTAACCCATGTAGACTGACGCACACAGACTCTGCACCTAAGATGGGTTCACTCATTTGGATTGGAGGGACACATACCTGTCCATGCTAATCACACCAGGGAGTCATCCATTCCTTTGGTTTAATTGACGGGACCGACCATGCCAATTCACGTGTCTACAATTATGGGTTTGACCCATGGTACTTCAAAAAACTCCTGAAGCCAGTCATGGCACACCTTCGCCACAAGGAAAGCCTTACCTATCTAGACAATATGCTGGGATTCAATGGATTGTGTGAAAGGACCGGAATTTGCAGGGAGATGTATTACATACTCCGCAAGAACTCCATTCCCCTTCAGTTCCTGGCCAGAGTGATGTGACTCCTTCCCTCTTTTATGCATTCGACCTTCCCAGGGACTCTACATTACCGGGCTATGCAAAACCCAAAAACCTATTACCTCGGGACACCACTGGATGATGGTCTCTCCAGAGGGGGGAACGGACATTCATGATGGCCCCCACATATAACGACATGGAACGGCAGAGCCATTTTTGGATCCGCACCAGATTTCATTGTGAAATAGATCGTCAGCCTCTAGGGCTGGGAAGCTCACTGCACATACTCCCACTGGAGTAAGAGACTGGGGAAGAGACGAGTGATGGCGGGAACATCTGCGACCTGCAGCTAGCCAAGGACATGTCCGATTGTTGTATTCTTCTACACATGGACAATATCTTAGCAGCTTGATATATAAAGCGCCTGGGTGGAGCCCGGTCTTGGGCTCTAACAGAAATAAATAAGGACATTTACTGTTTCTAACTTCCATGCAAGGTTACTCTCCGACAGGGTTTTCGTGCCAGAGATTGACAACGGGACACCTCAGTGTATACCATGATGCGAACAGTCTGGCTTCAAGACCTCAATGCGAACAGAGGGCGCATTTCTCCAACCTGGGCCAATGCAGGCGAGAGTCCTTGATCATCTTCGCATCACAGAGACCTAGGTGACACTCACCTCGCCACTATGGCAAAATCAAACCTATTGACTCCATCCCTGCTTCTTCCATCATCGTCCCTTCTACTGACAAACCCACAAGGTACCATCAGAGATTTTGGCGGCTCACATTCTGCTTCAGGACATGCCAGTTGGTCAGGACCTTTGGTATGTTGCGAGGTATCATACTATCCAGAACCAGTATCGAAATACACTCGGTTATGGGACGTAGACATAGTTCTCTGTTCCCTGCGGGTTTGGCCAGTTGATTTGGATTTTCACTTCAACAACTCTCGGGGAAGCTCATACCATCTTCACGTTATGTGGCGGTGTCTACACCTCTTCATCCTTCACAATCGAGCCAGTCTCTCTTTTTGTATACCTTTCATACCAGTTACGACCACTACATTAGCTGAGTGGTTACATTGGCTATTGTTCCCAGCGGATGTGGAGACCGGTTTTAGCGGTCATTTGGGGCTATTGTTCCTAGCAGTTGTGGAGACCGGTTTTAGCGGTCATTTGGGGAGTGAATGCATCTCAGACATTCATGGCGCATGTTTCCCTCGCCGATATCCTTTGGATTGGACGCGGGAAGAGACTTTCAGGGTATTTTACTTCATCAGAATCTACACGCATCTTGTGTTCCGTCCACAGCGTTAAAAATGCAAAATATGAAGCCTCCTGTCATGTTGTAAAATTGTACATTATGCTAACATAGTGTACCAATAATCTTAATAATGACAAGAGGCGAGAATTTTCCCTCCCTTGGTTTCCCTCCCTTTTGACGGCTATTTCTACTTTAGTCTGGTTTTGTCTTGTTATTAGTTTTATCCAGTTAGTGCTATTCATACTGATGGTGTGATTCTAGATACACTGACCTGTCTTGTGGTAGTGCAGGATTGTTGAGTTGTCCACCACGGACTGTTGCCATATAGTACATCTCGTATACAATATACCAATTTGATATGTTGAATTATAATATCCTAATACTGAATTACATATTGATCGTCTATGTTATATGGACATCCGTTTATTACCATTACCTTTCACTTGTTTCTGTTCTTTTCAGTGTGGCCTTTATCTACGGTCTCGAGACTGGATATCCTGTAAGTGTCCATTCTTCAACTCTACCTACTTTTATCAAGTTTCTTCAAAGTTATTGTTATATTGCCTGACTTTGTACTAGACTGTCAATTTACATCAAAGAAAGAGGAAGAGCTATGTCTGTCAGGGCTTTAAATGGAATGTATTACTTGTCTCTGATTGGTTTAAGCTTTATGATTGACTTGTGCTGCTGGAGGCATAAGTAAAGAAAGTTATGCAAAATATGAAGCCTCCTGTCATTATTAAAATTAAGATTATAGGTACACTACGTTAGCATAATCTACAATTTGATGTGATTATTTGATGCTCATTTAGCCAATGGCTAACAATGTATTCATGTATGTAAATTCATGTATGTATACAAATCTGTTTTGAGGCTTGTTGGATTTGCAAATATGTGTCATGCCGAGTAATATTTTGATACGGGTCCAGCTTGCTGAAATTTCTCCTTGTTGAACGATATCCAACTTATTCACAGTACATATCTTATACAAACAGTACATAATTTGCACTTCCACATTTTTCATCGCATATTTAATATATGATCTACCCTGCACTCTCTTGATGGGACTCATGATAGGACTGTGGATCAGCTCCAGGTTAAAGGGACACTCCACTGCCCAAACACAAAATAAATAAAAATCATTGTTTAGTAGATTTACTCTAAATGAAAACATTGTACATGTAATTATGCATTTTTTTTTCAATTGGGCATATATATAAAAACAGCTTGCAAAACCAACAGGTTTCTTGTCTGCAGAATTTACAAGCCCTCCCCTACTAACCCCACCCATACTTTCTGTGACTGTCCAATCACAGACTTCCCAATATTGCTCAACAAGAAGTATTTGGAAGGCAAATGCTCTGGGCAAATGCTGCCTCTTGAGTTTAGCTCCACTGAGCTAACCAAACCAGGAAGTAACATGACTGGTTATCTGATTAACAGCCATGGGAGTGTAACCAGGTTAATTTATAAAAGTGTCAATTTATATTGAGATCTGTACTTTTTGTTAAATGAAAAAAAGAGGACACATTCTTCACACATAAAGCATTTCAGCAAGCTAACATGCATGTGGGAATGTCCCTTTAACTCTTAATAATAAATCAAATGTAATATTATATCTAGATTTCTAGCAAATGTCCATATTATGAAAATGTATGCCTGTATCTCCATGCATTGACATATGAAAGACACCTGTTGTACTGCACATGTTAATTAGCCTACTTTCACAATGTCAGGGTTGCAAAGTCCACTGTAACCATGACCCTTTGAGGGCATAGGGTCCACCCAATGCACTACGGTGGCACACAATTGGCACACAAAGAGTTAAGTCCTAGCACGGACATTTTATATTAATTTATATTCACATGCATCAATTTATTCAGTAGGTTAAATAATTTACTTCTGCTTAGATCTTCTAGCAAAAGTTAAAGACCAAACTATTTTGATATTTTCAATTCAGTATTTCCTGGATCTCAGCAAGTGAACTATGTGCAATCGATCCAAAACATCATTTGCTAATGGTATAAAGCTCTTCTTAGAAAGAGTATCATTTTTTTGGTGCCAAATGTAATGCTGTTAAGTATGTCTAGAAGCTTAATGTATGTTCCTTCTGACACTGATCTGGACAGTTATTATGGTTTGGCAAGTTCCTAGCACCATTTTTTTTAATAATTAATCATGGCTGCTGTTCCAATCAAAGTATTCTATTTTTTTTTCTTTTATAACAGAGACTTCATTCTTAACAATGTTTTCTTAGAGCGTCTCTGTCAATCCCACCCAAAATGAGAATTTCATAAAGATAGAATCTTTATAAAATTCTAATATTGACTGTGTTGGAATTTGACTGAAATACCAAACCACTTAAAAGATGTAGGGACTACTTTGTCTTAGAATTTTTCCAAACATTGACAAAAGGCGGAGCTACCTTTTGTCAAGCCCTCAGCTATCACTAGTGATGGCTGGGGGAAGGCTTACATATAGACAGGAGGGAAGAGGAGGGTAAGGACCACAGGGGGAGGGGGGGGAAGGATCACTAGGGGGGGGAAGGACCACTGGGGGAAAGGATCTCATTGTTGCAGTTTGGCACATGTGCGAGAGTAAAACGCTCATGTCGGATCCTGGCAGCTAAAATGCGAGGAGCTGAAGAGGACTGTCAAAGAGAACATGGTGGCAGCCGTGAGGGATGGGTTCAGATTAGTATAATTCACATTTCCCTGCACCACAGAGTCACATCACTGCCATCGGAGCAGTCACCGTCGGGGGTCTTTGGATATTATACAAAGACCCCAGACGGTAACAGAGCTGCTTTAAGTTAATTAAAAACTAGTTTAACTCCACCTCAGATCTATTTAAAGGAAACCGTCCCTGACCCAAATCCTACATCTTCCTGTTTACTTTATCCAGTTCTTCATGTTTAACTTAGATAATGGTGTTAAAAGGTAAGTTACTAATGAAGGTAAGTTGCTAATAAAAATATAAGAAAACTATCTAAGGAAAAGAAAGTTAAAATAGTTCAGCATTTTGAACAACCTGAGTGTGGTAGTGGCATTTCTAATTTTAGCAGGGAAGCTTATAAAGTGTAAATACCATATTACACAACACTTGACAAATTAAAGCATGTATGAAATGATAGCACATTTAAAAAAAAAATTTTAGAAAAATTTGTTTTCAAAATATGTCCATTCCCCAACCTGTCAATCAATCCATAGTTATATAGTAATTTAGGTGAAAAAAAGGCTCAAGTCCAATGATTGACTTGAGTTCAATCCATGCCAGTCATCAACATTGAGATCTTTGCTGACAGTATAGCCACCTATGCTGGCACTTGGGTAATAGGGGAGAACATAAGAACATTCTTAAATCCTTCAAAAAGTCCCTCAAAACCCATCTTTTATGGAATGCTTATGGCCTCCTGCAGTAACTTTTATCTCACAAACCTGCCTCTTGCTCTCTCGCAAAGGGCCACATTCCACTCACACCTCCAGTTCTGCTACTTTCCCACCATATTTATATGTTGTCTCCCTCAATACCCTTCCTATTGTGTTCTATGCCCAAACTACTCTAGACTGTAAGCTTGTTTGAACAGGGTCCTCATCCACCTATTGTTCCTGTAACATTTCGTTATTGTCTTTGTTAAATTCCCCTTTTAATGTAAAGTGCTTGCGGAATAAGCTGGCGCTATATAAATACCAATAATAATAATAATAATAGGTTATCCTCCATTACAGCAACTACAGTGCAAGTAATAAAGGAAAAAGAGGGATGGAACAGCGCTATCCAAACTGATCACAACGGGGATCGGGAGGCTGCACACCTGAAAGGAAGGGTAACCCTCAAAACCCTTCAAAGGACTGGAAAAACAGGAAACAACAATTACAGGGTGCTCCAAGAACAAAGTAAATAAATAAAATGTATAATAGGAAAAAAAATACCAGGGAAACAGGCAAATTAAAGTCTCTAATTCACAGGTATATTCTTCAGAAATTCTCAGGACGTCTTGGGTCAAGTTCTCATCAGCATATATGAAAGAGAAAAAAACACACAGAGGGGACCAGTGGTGCAGTAACTTAAAGGAACACTATAATTAAGCCTAAATTACTTTAGCGACTATGGCTGATAATTTCCCCTACAATTTCACTACTCAATTCACTGTCATTTAGGAGTTAAATCACTTTGTTTCTGTTTATACGGCCCTAGCCTACTCCTGGCTATGATTAGGCAGAGCAAACTGGTTTTCACTTTCAAACAGATGTAATTGCAACCCAAATAATTGTATCTCAATCTCTAAATTGAACTTTAATCACATACAGGCTCTTGCAGGGTCTAGCAAGCTATTAACATAGCAGGGGATAAGAAAATCTTAATTAAACAGAACTTGCAATAAAGAAAGCCTAAATAGGGCTCTCTTTACAGGAAGTGTTTATGGAAGGCTGTGCAAGTCATATGCAGGGAGGTGTGACTAGGGTTTTAGAAAAAAATAAAAACAATGTTACATAGTTGACTGGGCAAATTTACATTCTGCTGGTGATGCACAAGCCCACTGAGCTGTTTTTCCAGCTTGAATGTAAATTTGCCCAGTCAACTATGTAACATTTTTTTTAGTTTTTCTACTTTCTGTTTATATGTCCTTTGACCTTTGAAACATGCCATGTGACCTCATTTAGGGTCAAAGGTCAAATAAGACACCATTTTCAATTTGATGACTGTTTGGACCTTATATAAACCCACATGTGCCAGGCTAACATTATGTACACTTGAAGAAGCCCTTTGTGGCGAAACGCGTTGTGTTTTAATCTAAATAAAACTATTTTTTCGGACTATTTTAAATACTTTTATATTTATCCTTATTTTTTTTACCTGGCATATCCTAAACATCTGAAGCTTTTATACCATCCAAAGAATCCATGGTGGGGATCGTACCACCCAGGCACTTTACACAGAGCGGTTTGTCTGCTCTGTAAATTGTAAGTACATCTCTTATTTTATCCAGCACTTTTTTTTAATATAGAGAGCACTATGGGCCTTTTCTTGTGTTTTTATTTCATATAACCTGCACTGAAAATCTCGTGAGAGGAATATCCTTCATGTGGCTAGTTTAAATACCACTGTATGCTGTTTTAACTCGAGCTGGTTATAGCTCCCATAAATGTGAGTTGGCATTTCTTAATCTCAGTGTTGTCTGTAGCCATACTCCTTTAAGTTACTGCACCATTGGTCACCTCTGTGTGTTTTTTTCTTTCATATATGCTGATGAGAACTTGACCCAAGAAGTCCTGAGAATTTCTGAAGAATATACCTGTGAATTAGAGACTTTAATTTGCCTGTTTCCCTGGTATTTTTTTTTTCCTATTATACATTTTATTTATTTACTTTGTTCTTGGCGCACCCTGTAATTGTTGTTTTTACAGTGCAAGTAGTTGCTGTCAAATTCATCTACAGCAATTGACGGTTAATTGTCACTTATTTCTGATGCCCATATTCTGGCAATTAAATAATTTAACCGTCATGGGGGAGGAACTTACCTTGTGTTAGCAGAACTCAGGAGGCTGGAGGGACTGGGATCTCTCTGTAATGGTTATATATATATGATAATTGCATTGAGAGCTGTTAAGGTAAGTCTGCCATGCCAGGTTCATTTTAAAGACTGTAATCAATAAAATGCAGACAACAGTCAGCTATATTTTTTTCCACTACAGCTCTGAAGTATGAATTTGTTATAAGTATCCTTGATAATATGTAGCTAGTATAAACTCAGCACTGCTACAATGAAACACTTCCCAGCTCTTAAACCATATTTATTGGAAGCAAACATAACACGCTACATGTAATTTCCTTGAATCTATCTGTCTGGCTGAAAATGTGTTGATGACAGATCCAGTTTAACGACAGACAATGTAGTGGAACTTGGTAATTATGAGCCTATTGTGAGTTTTGTTAAATAAATTGCTCCACTTGGAGAGATCAATTGCATTTATGTGCATTGACTGGACTGTTTGCTGTTTTGTTTTTTCCCTGCCCGATTTAAGTTTTATTTTGTCGTGCGAGCAAGACAATATAAACAAATAACAAAACCTCAGTGAGTACAATAGGAACGAGCTTACGGGTAACATGGAAACCTTGTTAAATGAATGCGTAACCAAAAAAAACAATATGTTCAAAGGAAGAGCAAGAAAAAAGGAAAGAAAGAATCAGAGGGTAAAAGAAGAGAAGAACTGAGCGAAGAAGAAAGAAAAAAAAGAAAAAAAACACCCAAAGAAATTAACCACCGTAGCGCAGGCCAAACCAGAACCCATCAGAAACCTACCACACAAGCAACAAAGGTTCTATCTATTTAAGAAAAAGGTCAGTAGCATTAAGGAAAGCCAACGAAAGGTTTCCATCCTAGTTAAATATCAGATCTTGGCATCTACCTGGGCCGCGGAGGGGGGAAGGATTTCCAGTTCTTTAGAGTACACGTGGATTTATTGCCCCATTCTGGGCTCTGTCTACTAAACTCTGACAATAGCAAAATCCAACAAACTTCCTTAAAGGTTGGAGATGGATGTTGATGGGGAGAACATGAAAGCAAAATGTCATCAGCAAAAAACTCAGCTTGTATTCCTCCCCCTCTATGTCCATCCTCCCCAATATCTGGATTATCTCAAATTAAATTGGCCACATGGAGGCGGAGCTTGAACACTGAAGCAAACGGACGCCAGCTAAAGGAGCTCTGAGCCTTAAACAGAGAAAAACACAAGAAATACCCCCCCATTACCATCCCAATCGACAGGCAAATACCCCAAGACTTAATGGGGAGAAAGGGAAAGAAAACGATACCACACAAACCCACCTCGGGACTTACTATAGGGGAGTTGTGGAGGCAAGCACGTGGAGCCTCCGAAACAAACATGGCGGCTCAGCACGGTGGGTGCTCGGACTTCTCCGAGGACATATCCGATGAGGAAGATGGGGGAATCTCACAGCCTCCTCACCCACCACAAAAGGCACAACAAGGCGGCAAAAGGTCCGACACAGAGCCGATCACCATATCGGTTCTGAAGGCATTACTGGCGGACCTGAAACGCAGCTTCCACGAGGATGTCACAGCGCTCCGCGCAGACTTGAAAGGCCTGACAGGCCGAATCTCCAAACTGGAGGACTCCTCACAATCCCAGGCCCAGGAGGTCGCTGCACTGCAACACTCCGTACAAGCCCTGGAACAGCAGACCCAGCAATATGAACGCGGCGCTGGAGGACGCCAGACGGGCTTCCAACATTAAAATCAGGGGAGTCCGAGAGGACATTACAGAGGCCGAACTGCCTAAACTAATGGAGCGGATGTTACTAGAAATACTGCCACGAAGACAGAAATCAACTATCACCCCAGAAAGGGTCTTCAGGGTCCCTAAACCAACTAACGCACCAACCATGGCCACGAGAGATGTCATTCTGACCCTCCGCAATAGCGGACATAAGGTGGCGATCCTGTCTGCCCTCCGAGGCAGGACCCCCTTCCACTTTGAAAACATGGACCTCTCACTCTACACAGACCTGTCCAGTGGCACCCTGGCCTGGCGCCGGTCGCTACGACCACTCACCTTAATTCTTCGTGCCCGCAAGATTGAATACTGCTGGCGGTCCCCCAGAGCATTGACGGTCCAGCGAGGATCGAACTTGCATAACATTCAGGACATCCGGGACGCCCCGGCCTTCCTCCGGCTCCTGGACCTACCTCAAGAACTGCTGTCCCCGGCAAGACTGGCCAACAAGGATAACAACAGCCCCCCTAATCGCACCCATACTTGGGACCCAGACCGGATCGCCCCATTCATGCCCCAAAGCTCTACACCGGACACATATTCAGCAATCACGACATAGAGGCACAGAGACACTCACCAGTCAGAGTCTCGGGTCCGCCGCTTGGCGTAGGTAAGGACATGGTACACAACCTGCGACCCACTGATACCCTGACAGCTGCCGAGCTACCTCGAATCAGGACTGGCACAGCCGGACAGGACACCAGAGACCTGATAACGCAGACCTAAGCCCCCCAACACTAACGAAGACCTCCCCGCTCCCGGGCAACTCTGTGTCCCTGCCCCAACCGTGCTAAGTGGACAGACTCAGGCTGGAAAAACGGAGACTATTTCTATTTTTCCTTCTACAATTACTTAGAAAAGGGGATAGGAGGACGCGGAGAGGGGGAGAAGAGGGACAATTTTTATATATATTTTTTTTTTTGCTTTTAATCCCGAGACCCATCAGACATGCCCAACTTGCTCATATGTTCAGATCGCTTTTAAGGGCAACAAACACTAGACCTCACATAAATATATAGCCTGAACATGTCTAAACATATATGTACCAATGTGTGTTTGTTTGGCCAGCCTGCCTCCGGTCGCCCTCTACTGTACCCATTGAGGCTTTTAAGACCAGAATACTCAAACATGTGTATTTTAGCACCCAAACCAGCAATTTACATGTAGTAATTATATAGCCTGTAAGCCTGCTTCAATACTCTACCGATAGCCACATATGGCACACAACGTGGGTGGCCTTAGGCAGTAGGTTTGTGGGGTGTTTCCCCAGGATGCAGGCCATTTCCAGGTCAGGTCAGTATCCTCAGAGACCCTCTCAGAAATGCAATGCCATGTATTTAACAATTTTAAACGTAACAAAACTAACCACAAGTCTGCCTAGCTTAGCAAACTTAAAACATAAAACAATCTGCTGATGTTTCACAACCGGATACTTCCATGTTTCTTTGTTTGGGTGTTTTGTTTTTCCCTTCAAAAACATGCTGTTTAACCTACCTTACGCTAATGTTACCTGACTTTAACCTTAAAAAATGTGCACAGTATCTCATGCCATGCAACTGTAATATTACGTGTCTGAAAACAATTAGTAATCGCTGTTGTGGCATTACTAGACTAAATGTTATCTATATCTATGCACGAAAAATAAAGAATTATAAAAAAAAAAATTGGCCACATGCTCAACAGACTGGGCAAACAAGAGAGTTGACAAGGGCTAACCCAGGTGGGTCTCATTCAGAATCAGAAATGACCCCTACAGAGTACCCCCATGTCCAGCTGTTCTACAGGTGCAACATCAAGAGCCTGAACCACCTAAAGGAACTCCCTCTGGAAACCAAGAGCCCCCGGGGTGCCCCTTAAGCAGTTCCAGTCCACCCATTCAAAAGCCTTCCTGGTATCTAATAACATGGTGGGCAAAAACATTGGTGAAAAAAATCCCAGGTCAGCCAAGGAGCGGGGAGAAGCCCGTTTAGTTACCATTACGTGACCGCTCATAATAGAAGAGGAAATGCCTCTGGGGTCATTGGTAAAATAACAACCAGCGGACCTGATGGAACAAACCGTTCTTCCTGGATTCCTGATGTAATTGTCTCACCAACATGGTGTCAGGTTTATTAGACTTGACAAAATACTTTTGAACCACCCATTGGGCAATCCAATGGTCCTGCTGGGAAAGAAGCAAAATTAATTGCCCCCAAGCTCCCACAAGCTGTGGACTGTTTACTGATTTTTACTGTGAAAAAACGTTTTTCTTTAGAAGTTTTATAAATGTGCACATCCATCCTATTTATATTAAATACAAATGTATACTGAATTTGTGTAACAGGATTGTCAGGCAGAATGTAGCAAGATAAAAATAAACTAAATTGTAAAAGTGCTAATAGTGTTCGTGTTCTGTGATTATTTATCACGTGAAAATATATCATAAATTCAGCTGCTACCACATTCCAATGTGTGAAACTCCCAAAACACACTAAAAAGATACCAGTAATCAAAACAAAAACAGCGGTGCGCTTATTGTGATTATCAGGTGTAATTTTGGTAATGTATCCAAAAACACTTAACTTATTGAAATTATGAGACAAATTCTGTTATCCAAACTTGGACCCTTTAAAAATATAAAGTACACACAATAGTGCAGAACCTTTTGTGATAAAAGTGATAAGTGCTAGTCATATTGGCACACTCGCATTTCCCAGAACTACTGGTACGTCAGATGACCACTACCTTCTTTAAAGATATTCATTCAGTATTCATTACTCCAAATGGTGACTCCAAACATCTCAAACAAAAACAGATATACAATAGCGTAATATTGTTTATAGATACTGGCCACACTTATACATGCAGTGTATATACTCACAAAATCAGGGCCTAAGGATTGGCTCAGTATATTGTCTCTGTGTGGGTAAAGACCATAGACCTTCTCAAAGGCAGCAGGAAACCGATAACAGTTCTCAAAACAGAATATGCTTTAAATTAAAAACAAATATGTAAAACAAATAATAAAATATACCAGGAATCTATGATGCTCCAGAGATGCGTTTCACCACATTGGCTTCCTCAGTCTGGTCTGTGAATGTAGATGCGTGGTGTAGAAAGGATCGCAAAGGTATCTTCCACAGGAAGTGCCTTGTAGATTAAAATAATAGCTTGCAACTTCATAGACCTAGCAAACCCCATATATTTGTGCTGCTGCTCCTTCAAGTTTAAAGGAATACTCTAACCCAGCAGTTCCCAAACTGTGTGACGTGCATTTAAGACGGCGACCGGGCCTGTGTAATGTCGGCCGGCTGGGAGGAAGTAACAGCCTATCACTTCCTCCCAGCGTCATGCAGAGAGAGGAAGATGAGGCAGCTGCAGCATTCTAGAGTTGCTACAGACACCTCACACACATCAGCCAGCAGGACTCCAAGTCACCCTCCTGAACATTCAAGGTAAGCTAACAAGAGGGTGGCTGGAAATATAAAAAAATATCACTTATGTGAGTTTGTGTATGTATGAGTGTGTGTGTGTATGTATGTGTGTGTGTGTGTATGAGTGTGTGTATGTGTGCATATTAATGTGTGTGTGTATGAGTGTGTCTGTGTGTATGAGTGTGTGTGTGTATATGACAATTTTGACTTGTGATGCCTTGGCAAAATATTGAAATATTAAGGGTGCCTTGAACCTAAAGAGTTTGGGAACCACTGCTCTAACCATCAAAACAGTGTTAACTTAATTAAGTGGTTTTGGTGTAAAGATCATGTCCCTGCTCAATTATCTGCCACTTAGGATTTAAATCACTTTATTTATGCAGTCCAAGATACATTTCTCTTGGCTGTGACACACACAGTCTCAATGAAAAAAATATATATAATTTTTCCCTGGACATTGTGTTTAGTTTAAAAGTTCTTATATCTTGCTCTGTTCATTTAAGTTCAATTAGACACATACATGAGGATGCTGTTGGCTCTAGCAGGTAATTAACAAAGCAGTAGATAAGGCACTCTAAATTAAACACAGTGTGCAATAATATAAACTGAAATATTTTAGCTCTTTTTCAAGAAGTGTGTAAGGAGGATGTATGCGTCAGCCAGGGCAGCAGTGACTAGGTCTGCAGAAACAAAGGGATTTAATTCCTAAATGAAAATTGGGCAGTGAGGTTGCAAAGGCATAATCTGTACACCAAAAGCAGTAATTCAAGATACATTTGTTTGGTGCTTATAGTGTGCGTATAAGCACAGCACCCTTATGTATGAATAAGTGTAAGGGCTATACGGCATAGTTGGCGCTGCCTCAACCCTGGGAACTTGAGGTCACCTGCACACAGTAAGGGTACCTAGTCAATATCGGTGTCAATCTCATATACATTGTGAAACAGTGCACCATTCCAGCACTAATAATGATGCTAGAGGATCCTTTCCAGGTAAAAGTGACGCAGCGCATCAATCCAGTGTCAATATTGACATAAGGTGATCCTTCTCTGTCAAAAGTCTTGCCACATGTAATTTCTGCATTAATATTGATGCATGACGATCTTACTTAGACAAGAGTGACTTCACCTGTCAATCCAGCGTCAATAAAGACATAATTTTATAGCCAATATTGATGCGAGTATTTTGTCATTCAGGCTTTGCAGCTCAATTTTGTATTATAGATGCCAGGTCTATGACATCTCAGTCCACCTAGTGGACTGTGCCTGTCGTGGTTTTTAATAGCCCAAGAGTGCATTCATACTATGTTTTATTTATTCTTAAATTCTGACCTTGGCTTGTTTATCGATGCAAAGAACTCTCTCTGGCTAACTTTTTCCCTGTTGATCCCTTACTTAATTAATGGGGAGAACTTGATGTCCTGTTCACCAAACAACCCATATTCCACTAGCTCTGTATCCTCCTCCTCCCGAATGCTTACCGAAGCACCCTTTCCTGGCAGCCGTTTTTGCATACAAACGAGCGGCCCCAGCGACACTTGGCAGTCTCTCGTCTGGAACTAGATTCAGGCACTTTATCCTCTCCTCGTGGTCATTCCGGTTCCTTGTTTTATTCCCCTTCCTGACTTGCCAGGAAAGCGCTAATTGGAGAGAGGATACTCTAGACTGTGATGAACAATCGCTCCTTGAGAGCCAGGGTAAGCCCCCATTTGTTTGTCCACAGAAGCACCCGACAATTGACCGCCTCCAAGGACAATTCCCTTGGAACTATTTTGGGCTTTGCCCATGTGTGCAGTCAGTCAAACCTCTACCCCTGTGGTGATTTGGCTACACTGCATGGATCTGAGCACTTTTTGGACAACTTGGGTGCTCAGATCAGGGCTATCCGGGGATATAAAATATGTGGGGGCTCCTGCCTGCTTTCATTGTGATTTGGGGTGTTTTATATGTTGTAACTCATGTGTTCGGGAGATAAATAATTTAAGCAAACGCAAACTCACTTATCTCCCAGACACAGAAATGCCTGGGCAGGTTCACTGTTTTATGAATAGGGACGTCATGCTGGGGGTCGTATATATAACCAGGTAACCTGGCCTAATAAAACCAGATAGTAGTCAAGTATCGACTGATGTTTGGGTAAGCTGGAACTCTAGCACTATATTCACTGAAGCCTTCTGGAATCTGGTAGAATTAGCAACGAAGTACGACTCTGGGTACAGGTGGTTCGTCACAATCGACTATCCTGATTTCTGTACTGACTTTGTCTTGTCTTATTGTCTTGTTGTTTTTCTGTATCTCTTGAGCACATTGTTGCTTTGGTCATAATGTCCAGCTTGGCCACCTCTCAGGACCGGTAATACGTTCAATTTACGTAGCTTTCCTAAATTTGTCTGCCAATTGTTAAACACATGCAGTGAGTTTCGAGGTTCTGGCTTGGGAGAAACAGGAACTGGATAGTAGATTGTCAAATACCCTTGAGTCTGTCTTTTTAAGTAACTCCACCTAAAGCTGGTGTAACGTTATGTTTATATTTTGAAACATTACATTTTTAGGGAGAAAAATTTAATTGTCAAATAGAGTCTAGAAAGATCTTGTTTTTTGTTGTCAGTGTATTAAACACAATTATGATCGTCTTCATCTGGACATCCTGATGCAGAGTGTAATTGCTTTTGAAATGGTGTCAAAAAATAAAGAGCAGATTTTATGCGTTGGATATGTCTGGTGAGACTTGGGTTTAGTTTAAATGGATTGGAAAACACACACTGCTGGCACAAATTGTGTTGGCCTGAAATCCCAGCAGAAAAGAAATGAAACATATACTTGTAGCTGCCCGGGATATCGTATTTGTTCAAGACATGATGTTGAATATTATCTTTTTTGTTAAAATAATCATTTGGGCAAAAATACTATCACAACAAAATGTTTTTTTGTTGTAGTTTTTTTTTTTTTTTTTTACTGAATATGTTTGTATATCTGCAAGAATGGGAAGATGAATATGTCCACTGAAACACATATAACAATGGATAACAAAAATCACGAAGGAAACCAATATACACCTTCTGAAGTGGCCCAGTCAGAGTCCTGACCTTAACCCGATTGAGATGCTGTGGCATGACCTCAAGAAAGCGATTCACACCAGACATCCCAAGAATATTGCTGAACTGAAACAGTTCTGTAAAGAGGAATGGTCAAGAATTACTCCTGACCGTTGTGCACGTCTGATCTGCAACTACAGGAAACGTTTGGTTGAAGTTATTGCTGCCAAAGGAGGTTCAACCAGTTATTAAATCCAAGGGTTCACATACTTTTTCCACCTGCACTGTGAATGTTTACATGGTGTGTTCAATAAAAACATGGCAACATTTCATTCTTTGTGTGTTATTAGTTTAAGCAGACTGTGATTGTCTATTGTTGTGACTTAGATGATGATCAGATCACATTTTATGACCAATTTGTGCAGAAATCCATATCATTCCAAAGGGTTCACATACTTTTTCTTGCAACTGTATTTATTCACGCTCTCAGTAGTCCCTTCATAAGATACCACAGCCCATTAATGTAATTAGTCAAATAGCAAATCATGTGACGGCCACTTAATGCGTAAAGCATGAACACAGTGTCAGAAGATGTAAAGGCTATCTGACCAAAAGGTTAGAATGGGGAGATGAATGATCTAATCAGCCTTCACTCAGATGTAAAGTGTTTCTAGCCATGAGTGGTAAGGCCAGAAATCTCGGAAATAGTTGCTTCCATGCTTTTTTCTCATTCTATCATCTCTAATGTTTACAGTGAATGGTTCTATAAACAAAAAAGCCTTCTTCATATAGCAGATTTCTGGGTTAATAGAAGACAAATGACCATGCTAAACTGAGAGAAAGTGCACAAAAACTCAACAGTGGGGTGCAGAAACACATCTCTTAATATATGTATTAAATGGATACTCTAAGTAGCTTTAACTTAATGAAGCAGTTTTGTTGTATAGATCATGCCCCTGCAGTCTCACCACTTAATTCTCTGTCATTTAGGATTTAAATCACTTTGTTTATGCAGCCTTAGTCACACCTCCCTGCATGTGACCTACGTAGCCTTCCTAAACACTTCCTGTAAAGAGTCATCTAATGTTTACACTTCCTTCATTGTAAATTCTGTCAAATTTAGAATTTCTTAGAATCTATTCTCTGTTAATAGCTTGCTAGACGCTGCACACAGCTTCCTGTGTATTATTCATGTTCAATTTACAGGAGATAAAAACTTTTAAAGTTAACATCTGATTGGAAATGACACCATGTTGTTTTCATGTAGGCCATGTGAGTCACAGCAAGGGGAGGTGTGACTAGGGCTGCATAAACACAAACAAACGAGATTTAACTCCTAAATGGCAGGAAATTGGGCAGTAAAACTTCAGAGGCATGATCTATACACAAAAACGGCTTCATTAAGCTAAAGTTGTTTTGGTGACTATAGTGTCCCTTTAAGCAGTGTTTTTGAAATGAGGGTAAAGATAAAGTATGATAAACTTAAACAAGTATTTGAAGGTAATGGACAGAATTTTACGATGAACTACATCTGACTGTGGATGGTGATGCAATTTAAATAGACAAATCCATGTAATTCAAATATATTTATATATGTTAAAGGGACACTGCAGTCACCAGAACAACCACAACTTTGTAGTTGTGCTGGTGAGTATAGTCAGTGCCTGCGGGCTTTTTGCAGTAAACACTGTCTTGTCAGAGAAAAGTTCCTAGGGGAAGTGCACAGCACTGATGTTCAGCGTCTCCATGCTCTGCATGGAGATGCTGAACTTTCCCCAAAGAGGTGTATTGATTCAATGCATCTCAATGAGGAGATGCTGATTGGCTAAGGTGGCATTTGGCTCCGTCCCCACCCCCACCCAGCCTTCTTGGCTGAGGTCATCAGAATTGACAATCTCAGTCAATTCCTATGGGAAAGCCTTGTGATTGGCTGAGATAATCAATTTTGATGATTTCAGCAAATGAGGCAAATCGGGAGAGGGTCAGACACGAGGAGCCCTGCACAGACCTGGAAAATGGTGAATAAATCACCTTTATAATCCGAGGTAAGGGGTTTTAGAGCTATAGTGTCCCTTTAAAGCACATCAAGGAACTTAACCATTACAACCTACTGTAGTGGTTATTTTGCAAGGAATATGCTGGCGCAGTGTAGTGTGTCAAAACATTTTCTAACTTACCTAGGTTCCTGGGACATCTGCAGGAGTAGACTGGATGGCTCTATTCACTTATTCAGCCAAGTATAGACAATCCAGGTCCACATTTGTCTGAACATGGCTCCTCCTGATTGTCCTCCAGGAGATACCTAGAAGCAGGGGATGTAATGCAAAGTTGTTAAACCATTCTAAAAAAGTTTGTTAGATTACAGTAGGAAGATAAAAGGGCACTCCTGACACCATAACCACTACAGCATGCTGTACTGGTTATAGTGCTTGGAGTCATTTGGGTTTTTTTTTTGCATTCACGCAGTTTTCATACAATCTTTGAGTTATAACATATTTACAGTATAAGACATTGAGTTTACATAATTCTGAATTAAAAAGCAGTTACAGCATACCATCACTATAGGTCAGCAATCTGGCAGGCTGTGATTATAAATGTATTTTTCCTACCCCTACTAAACATTATGCTATTTTCACTTAATTTATAAATGCACATGGAATTCTCCTCTATAGATCTTTCCGTGCTCTCTAGCCCTGTGCTAAACACTATTAAACATTTTTTAGCGATTCCTGCTAGCTTTTATTCTATGAGGCACTTCTGGCTTTTTGCATATAATTTTTACCACATGTCTCCCTTCTAGAGAATTTCCCATTTTTATGCCCTTGAACCATTTTCTTTTGCTTAGCTCCTTTGTGACCTTTTCAAAATCTTTACTCTTTTCTTCCATAAAGGAAAATGATACCCAATCATTTGTAAAGTTTATTTACTTACCTTAGATATGTCAACTTCACAGTTTTTACTACAATTAGATAGTTATCTCTGGTATGCATGTAGTGTATTATTTTTTGTTTAATCCGTCTATTTTAATCAATTTTGGAAATTATTTTATCCACGCAAGTCTGAGTTTAGTGTTGTGTGGGGTAAAACTTTCACAATTAAAAGCACACTATAGTCACCAAACATTTTTTAGCTTAATGATGTAGTTTTGATGTAGAGATCATGCCCTTGCAGTCTTACTGCCCAATTCTATGCCATTTAGGAGTTAAATCCCTTGTTTATACAGCTCTAGTCACACCTCCCTGCATGTGACTTACATAGCCTTCCTAAACACTTCCTGTAAAGAGTCATCTAATGTTTATACTTCCTTTATTGAACATTTTGCTTAATTTAGAATGTTTATCTCCTGGTCTGTTAAAAGCTTGCTAGACCCTGCAGGAGCCTCCTGTATGTAATTAAAGTTCAATTTACAGAGCATGAGATAAAAACTTTTAAAGTAAGTTAGCATCTCATTGAAAATGAAACCATTTTGTTTTTATGCAAGCTGTGTGATTCACAGCCAGGGGAGGTGTGGCTAGGGATGCATAAATAGAAACAAAAGTGATTTACCTCCTAAATGGCTGTGAATTGATCAGTGAAACTTCAAGGGCATAATCAATGCAAAAAAAAAGGCTTAATTAAGTTAAAGATGATTTGGTGACTATAGTGTTCCTTTAAGTAATTATCTTTCCCATACCCTTTTTTCTAAGGCAACGTCCTGTAAAGGAAGATAACAAATTTTAGTCTCACAGAACCTGCACAGTTTCCATTTTTTGGGGAATCATGTCTACAGAATACTCATAGTTCTGCCAATATCTTTCAGCCAATTCCTGGCATTCCATAGATTTCCATGGCAGGATTAGTGCACATGCTTGGGTATATGACGTCAGGCACATGCTTATTTATTTCTAATAAAAGTTAACGTCTAGCACAATGTGGTGGCTTATGTCCATCTGAGCAGTTGCTTTAAATTCTGTATATCCAATGAACAAGACGACACTCACAAATTCACAGGTTCATTGTGCATGCGCCAAGCATTGCATTCTATTACAAATTATTGCCATGGGGTTTTGGGTGGCTACAATGTTACTCTTGGAAGCAAACACATGTAGCTGAACTAGGGTGCATTAATGTGGCTTTGTTTTTTTTTATTCATTATTCCCTCCCACCACCACAACAACTCTGACTACAAATATTAAACTAGCTAAGTGATTTTTGCTTGCGTTTTAAAACATGTAAAGTTTTCCCTTTGTATGAAAAAGGCTATAGACACCAGAACGACTACAGTAAGCTGTAGTGGTTCTGGTGAATATAGTGTCCCTTTAAAGCTGCTTTAATGACTTCTGATAATGCGACCCATAAGTACTTGCCTTACGAGTCTCTTCTTCTGTTTCAGCCTATGTAATTCTCTCATACAAAATTTTCTGCACTTTTTTCTATCTCCAGTGACCATTTATTTGGAATGTTGTCACCTGTGGTAGCAATAAAGAAGACCTCACTGTTTTACCAATAAGTTTTTTTGCCAATAAGTTTTTAGACTCCATCTTTCATGTTACCCATTACAAAGGAGATACCTTTCATCTTATATATTATTATATTTCTACTCTTATCTTCGAAAACAATATTTGCCATCTGCTAGCCTGGCTCTACTGGATAATGATGTTTTCACACCCAGACTCAACTGAAAAAGCATAAATATCAAATTAAGCAAAAAAATACCACGCTTATAGAGTAAAGATATGTCTTGCGGACAACTGGCAACTGGATAATAGAGCGTGAAAGTAAGATGTATAGCTTTAACACTCCTAATATGTACATTCTATGTGCTTGTTTGTGTGCCCTACTCAGACAGGGTTACATTGTGTCCTGCGTCTGTGTGTTGCTTGAGTCTTAGTTTTGAAAATAAGGCTGTAGACCTTCAAACTCCTGCATGGTAGTCCCTTCTTATGGCACTAAAAATGTCCAAGTAAGAAATACCTTGGTATGGCTATCTGTAAACAAGAAACAATACTATATGTATCCGATGTAGATAAGGGAACAGACACTCTAGACATTGTAGGGACACTCTACAGTGACACTGTAACTGCTTCATCCCATTGCAGTGGTTATAGTGTCTGGAGTCCCCTGGCGCCGTCCTTTTCTTCAGGGTTAATACAGTTTAAATAATACGAGTATAATGCAAGTAAGGGTCGCCAGCAGCCTATCCCATCTGTGCTGTTCAGGTCAATAACTAATCATTAGCCTGATTAGCAACGGGTGGCAATGATTGGCTGAGTGTCAGCCGACTGCTGTCAGTCTATCACAGCCACCCATTGTAGGTAGGTGGCTCTGGAGCATTCCAGGCCTGGTGTCTCAAGTCAAAGGCCCTGCGGGGTGGAGCTGAACCTGGCTCTGCAGTCACTGAATGTCGATATTAATGTGAGGTAACCAGGGACTGCAGCAGGCCTCTGTCACGTTGTGTGTTCCCCCGCAGCATGCTTGGAGTAAGAGAGTTCGGGTCATTTTCTCTTGGCAAACAGGGCACCGCATGGGGAGGAGAGGGATGCACACATAGAGGAAGAAAGGGACTCCAGAAACATGGAGTCTCAAATTACCACTACGCCACTAATTGCAGGTATGCATTGGTATAAATAAGCAAGAGTACAATCTCTGTCGTAGCTATAACTCCTGTCGGTATACACTTTTAACTTCTATGCCATGCACATTTTGTACATGCCCACCATACAACAAAGGTGCCCAAAAGGTAGATCCCCAGATGTTTTCAAACTACAGCTTCCATGATGCTTTGTAATTCTAAAGTCATACAAAGCATCATGGTAGTTGTAGTTCTACAACAACTGTCTTTAGGACACCCCTGCCATACAAGATCTCGTACAAGCAAGAATTCTGTGATTCTGGAAATATAGTTGCAGAACATTTTTGCAAATTGCTGCATCCATTGTAAATTGAATGAAAGGGACAGCGGGCTCCCTGAGCCGTAAGCTGTGCAGCAGTATATACATGGTTATAAGACACTTGTAAACAAATCCCCCTAAAAAAATGTTGCTTTTAAATTTTGAAAGTCACATAGAGAGCAATAAAGTGCATAAAGGATTAAATCTCAAGCACTCTAAAATCCCACATTTAAGATAGTTGGAGCGTCCCTTTAATGATTCACTGTTTAGAATTTCTGACCATTCACATACTCGTTCTTCAGGATAGTCTGCTGTATTCCCAACACACTGCTCTTTTTAGCTGTGACCTTTTTCCACTCGTATACGGCTCCAGATATGGTACAGTATGCCACCTCTTTGAGGCGGAGATTGTGTCACTCAGCATTAGCCATGTTTACTTTCCAATAATCTGTTATGCAAGGGATCACATAGCGTTTATCAAAGCGTTAAATCTTTTGTGTCTCAGAATGTTCCCCCTCTCGGCATTCTAAATTAGAAACCCTACTCTTTAAACCTATAGAACTAAGCTATACTGGCAACTATATTTCCCGATTATGTAACCCAGCTGAGTCGCTGTGATTTCATCTAAAAGCAGACCCAGGGGACGGGGCATGATTAAAGTATATGTACAGGGCTGTTAGCCAGATCTCACTGTCTAGCATCCAAGGAAGGTGCTAATGATTGGTTATTGTGAGTGAGAATGCAACAATCAAATAGCTTGTGTGTCTGTCTCCATGGCATTATCATGTGCTGCATTGCAGGCACACTTTCCCTCTGATGGTTACATGGAGAATTTTTAAAAAGTGCCTGTTGCAAAGGAACAGTAAAAGCAAATAAGAGGAACTTAGAATCAAAATTCTTAAACGGACTAAGTCACAAAGACAGTCTAATGTAGTTGTTCTTGTGAGTATAGAAAAGGGCAGTTTTACATTACTGCTGGGTAACACCTCTAGTGGCAGTCACTCAGACGGCCACTAGAGGTGCTTCTTGGGTCAGTGCTGCACAGAGTGCAGCAGTGACGTTTAGCATTTAGCATTTCCACACTCTGCATGGAGACGGTGAGATGCATTGATTCAATTAATCTCTGAGGAGATGCTGATTGGCGCTGTGTTTTTTTGAAATTGTAATGTTGATTATCTCAGCCATGGATGCGGGACGTGGTAGAACCAACCTCAGTGAGATTGGCACGGCGTTGGAAAAAAGGGGGCAGTGGGGTCCGAGCACCTAAATAGCTTTTTTTTACCACTAAAGTGTCAGGGATACATGTTACTATAATGTCCATTGTTCTCCAGATTTTACAATGCCTTTCTTTTGGCCTCTTGCCTAGATATAACCGAAAGTCTCTTTATAAAGTCTCTTGATAAAGTCTGTTTACCTCTATCTGTCCCTCTATCTGTCCCTCTATTTTCCTTTTGAACTATTATTTGGTTCTGTTTTATGAAACGGACAGTGGAATCTCAGGGTCTAGGCCCACATTTACATCTCAGATGACTGTAGGAACAGAATTCTCAATTCCCAAGCACGCCGTATCTCCATTCAGTTCGATTTTGCTTATTCCATGATTTGGAAGATGCACAAAGAGTCAGCATCGTCTCTCACGCCTCCCAGTGTAATTAAAGGGACAGTGTTAGCACTATATCTGATCAGGTTATAGCGTCATGAGTCTCTTGGTGCTGTCCTTCCATTCAGCATTTAACAGGTTTTGATGTTTTAATGCTAAACTAGAGTCCCCAGTAGGCCATCCCCTACTGCTTGGATTAATGAGGAAGTATTAGCCTGAGCTATGGGTGGCACTGGGTGGCTGTGATTGGTTAAAAGTGTCAGCTGACAGTGTTTAGCCTATCAGAGCGCCCATTGCCATTATGAATGCGTATGAAAACAAGGAAGTGTTAAATCTGCTTTAGCCAAACCTCCAGTAGGGTTCCGGGCTTTGGGTAGCCAGCGACCCTTACTTACTGTTGACCTATTCATAAATGGTTTAACAGTGCATGAAGGGACAGTTCCAGAGGACTCCAAGCACTATAAACTAACAATCATATCTCTCTTTATATTATATTATATTATATCTTTTATTCAAAACCTGCGAGTCCCTTGCTGTACTGCTGACAAAATCCCCAAAATCTTTTATGTTTCAATAAACCGATATTCACAAAATGTAATAGTGATTTCAGTGTTCCTTTAAAAAACAAAAACAAACAAACACTAAAAACGTATTACAAAATATAACTAAAAAGGGGGAGGGTGGTTACATTTTTAGTCAAGGTAGACAGGCTCCTGTAGGATGCTGCCTATTGGCTAATCTGGACCTGTGGGTGACATGCTTTCTTGCTGAGAATGAGAATAGAGTTGTACTTGGGATCAATATGACACCCAGTGGATTGGCAATGTACCTATATGCTTCAATCACTCACATGCAGGGCCGCCATCAGGGCATGACAACCATAACGGTTGTCATGGGCCCGGCGGTCCTGGGGGGCCCGGACTGCTCTGGCAGTCTGAGCCCCACATTCCTTATGTGCACAGATATATAGCGAATATCGCTATATATCTGTGCACTGAGGCCCCCCCCTACCTGTAAATTGCAGAGGGGGGGCCCAGCAGCAAACTCTGTCCTCCTTCCAGCTCATCTCTTTCTAACTCTCCTGCGGCCGCCAGAGTGTTGCCACGGGTTACCATGGCAACGCTCCGCACAGCACGCAGGCCGGTCTCGCAAGAGTTCGTCAGAGAGGAACTGGAAAGGAAGACAGTGTGTGCTGCTGGGCCCCCCTCTGCAATGTAACGCGGCTGGCTCTCTCCACCGGACCACCAGGGAATCACCTCTCCCTGGCAAGGGGGGAATAAAATTAAAATGTTAAATATACACAAATATTTTTTTTTAAAATACTCCCCTGCCCACTACTTTACACAAACACTGCATAATTACAAGCACACACACACTACATTCACTGAACTCACTCTGCACTACACACACACACTACATTCACTGAACTCACTCTGCACTACACACACACTACATTCACTGAACTCACTCTGCACTACACACACACACTACATTCACTAAACACATACACTACATTCACTAAACACACTCTGCACTACACACACACTACATTCACTGAACACACTCTGCACTACACACACACACTACATTCACTAAACACATACACTACATTCACTAAACACACTCTGCTCTACACACACACTACATTCACTGAACACACTCTGCACTACACACACACACTACATTCACTAAACACACACACTACATGCACTAAACACACTACACTACACACACTTCATTTACTAAACACACTCTGCACTACACACACACACACACACACACTACATTCACTAAACACACTCTGCACTACACACACACACTACATTCACTAAACACATTCTGCACTACACACACACTTCATTTACTAAACACACTCTGCACTAAACACACTCTGCACTACATTCACTAAACACACTCTGCACTACACACACACACTACATTCACTAAACACACTCTGCACTACACACACACACACTGCATTCACTAAACACACTCTGCACTACACACACACACTACATTCACTAAACACACTCTGCACTACACACACACACACTACATTCACTAAACACACTCTGCACTACACACACACACTACATTCACTAAATACACTCTGCACTACATACACACTACATTCACTAAACACACTCTGCACTACACACACTCACACTACATTCACTAAACACACTCTGCACTACACACACACTACATTCACTAAACACACTCTGCACTACACACACTAAACACACTCTGCACTACACACACACTTCATTCACTAAACGCACTCTGCACCACACACACACACACTACATTCACTAAACACACTCTGCACTACATACACTCACACTACATTCACTAAACACACTCTGCACTACACACACACACACTACATTTACTAAACACACTCAGCACTACACACACACACTACATTCACTAAACATACTGCACTACACACACTCACACTACATTCACTAAACATACACTGCACTACACACACACACTACATTCTCTAAACACACTCTGCACTACACACACTACATTCACTAAACACACTGCACTACACACACACACACACAAACTACATTCACTATACACACGTTGCACTCACTACAAACACACTACATTTACTAAACACACTTTGCACTCACTACAAACACTGCATTCACTATACACACTATGCATTCACCACAATCACACTACATTCACATACACATTTTGCATTCACTACAATCACAGTACATTCACCATACACATTTTGCATTCACTTCAATCACACTACATGAACTATACACATTTTGCATTCACTACAATCACACTACACGAACTATACACATTTTGCACTCACTACAATCACTATACATACTTTGCACTCGCTGCAAACACACTACATTACATACATTACACAAAACGTACAATCTGCATCCACTATACACACTGCATCCATGACACACATACCACATCCACTATACACACTGCATCCATGACACTCATTCTACATCCACTATACACACACACACACACACACACACTTCATCCTTGTGGGCGGACTCGGGGCTGGCCCAGGGGGCCAGATCTTGAGCTGTGTCAGGGGCCCTAATATTTCTGATGGCGGCCCTGCTCACATGATCCTCCTTGTTGAACCTCTATGTTACAAAGTAGGTGCTAGAACAGCCATACTATACGAAACAAAATTTTGAACTCCCCCAAAACGTTTTGTATTGACACGATGCAGAGTTGTTTATAAGGGTTAACTTCCCCTTTTATATGGATAAATATATATTGCATGTTAGGCATGTATAACATTAGCATATAAAATGTATTTGTTATGCCGGCTTTCTAAATAAGAATGTGAAGTTCAAACACTGAAAGATAAGCAGTACTGCATGTGTGTTAGTTGCAGTGGTCTGACTGTGCTTTGTACACATCGAGCTCAATCTGTTACACGCATGCGGCTTAACCTGGTAAAGATGTGGAAATTATATCAAGATAAACCAAATATGTTTTGTCGTAAAAAAATCCTCTTTCAGTTCTCTTGACATGTCCTCAGGACCCGCTCTAAAGCAAGATTAGCTGTACAAAAGATTAACCTGTCTTTGTTGATGCGATTGAAACCTTACACTGTGGCATGGTTTGGATTGACAGAATAGACGTTTAAGAGGTACTTTCCTGTAAATTGTAAATAATTCTTTGGGAAAATAAATAAATAAATGCATATGTGATGTAATAATTTTGTTATAATTTTATACGCAAATGCGAAGTCTGTCCGGAAAGTATCCAACCATGCAATACGAAAAATAGAGACATTTATTGAAGAACATGTAAGAAACATTGTACATTGGACAATGACACTTTAGTCCTCTTCAAAGTAGGCACTTTGGGACCTCACACAGTTCTCCCAGCATCTCTTCCACTGTTTAAAACACTCAGCAAAATCCTTTGTTGGAATCGCCATCAGCTGCCTCGTCTGATTTACCTGAATCTCATCGACGGTCTCGGCACCAAATCTTTGAACACAATCTTGACCATCTTTGAAGCGTTTGTGCCAAATTTTAATTTGCGCTGCACGCATTGTATCGTCCCCGAAAGCCTTCTCAATCATCCGAATAGTTTCCACAGAGGAATGTTTAAGCTTAAGGCAAAATTTGATGCAGAACCATTGCTCTACTCGCTCAGTCATTTTGAAGGCCATGGCCACACAGTACACAAGCTCACTCAACTGCGTCTAGCGCCCCTACTGACTAGTACGGTGAAGTTGTCATTGTTCACACAGGCACTAAATCAAGCAGTAGTGGTTCTGGTGACTATAGTGTCCCTTTAATGTGAATCAAATTAGATATTAGTGCCACTAGTATTATACTGGATTGCCTACTAACCACCAGATGAACCTGCAGTCTGGCTCCACTGGTCTGGTGTTAAAACAGACTCTCTGGAAGCACTGCTCACAAATATCAACTAAGGATGCACCGAAATGAAAATTCTGGGCCGAAACCGAAACTTCAGGATGCCCTTGACCGAAAACTGAACATGACTTTTTTAAACTATATATTACACAGTGTATGATGCCATGTAGTGTTATATTGTTTATCCCAACACACACACAGACACTATATATCACACAGTATTTTATATTTACTGTGTGATAAATAATATATAGTAATAATAAATATAATATACTGTGTAATGTATAATGTCTAAAATATAATATACTATATAATATATAGTAATAATAAATATAGCATACTGTGTGATATATAATTTATAGTAATAATATATTATATTTATTATTACTGTATATTACATAGCATATTATATATTAGATATTATACATTACATAGTATAGTATATTTATCACTATATATTATATAATGAATATATTATTCTGTGTAATATATAATATACTATGTGTATTATTACACATTACTGTATAGTATATTATATATTACACAGCATAGTATATTTATTACTATATATTACAGTGTATGATGGCATGTAGTGTTATGTTGTGTATATATATATATATATATAATGAAGCTCAGTTTATCCCCAGACCCCTGTACTTCCGGGGGGGCAGCCCCCCGAATGCTGATTTCCGGTTCCATTATCAAGCCCCGCAGTCTGCCAGCCCCGTGCTCTCCCACACTCCCCCTGTCCAACCCTGCACACCCTCTGTGCCCACTGTGCCGGCTAATTTCACTAGGCATGTCCTATGTCTCAGAAGTAACACAGAATGTGTGGCTTGGAATACAATAATTTAGAATTCTGGATTAAGGCCATGATACCTGAGTGATATAACCCAGTGTCTGCCAGAGATGCAAAGTAATTTTGCGAACACTTTTTGTTAAGTTTTTTTGGCGTCATGCTCCTTTAAATTTGCAATTAATTTAAAACAGTAATTGCAACTTATAATAACATCTCCAAGGGAATGGCTGTCTTTCGTTCCAAAGCCATTTACTACAATACACCTGAAGTTCAGGGACAGAACCCTCTGGCTATCCTAGACTATATAGCAAATAATTTTAGGTGACTAAGAATAATGTGAGTGTTATTTCATAGCAGCTACATTGAACTTCCCAGGCCTGGGCTTCGTTTCAAATAATTATGTGACCTATTAATGTTACCAAATTCCCTAGTGGTTGATTCATAGCTGAGGATGTCAGGTTCTGAAATGATTAACTATGTGAATCTTGGCGCAAATTGTAAAATCAGTGTTTCTCATCCTATTTGTTACCACGTACTACTAGTTACGCATTTTTCAAGTCATGTAAGCCGTCCACTCATTACGTAACCGATATTGTTACCCCGATTCATTTGGCAGGTGCCCCTAATTTCAACATTCCATTCAATGCATAATTACAAATATAATCCATCCATTCATCAAGTACCTCCAAAATAAACCTTCTATCAAACAACCACCCCAATATAAACCTTCCCTTCCACAAACGACCCAAAAATAAACCATCCGTTCAACATGTAGCCTTTTAACCTTACATTGATTAAAATTTCAATTATATATACAGTGTATATATACATAATATGCCGGCATATTCTGCAGAGCTGTACAGTAGATAAAGCAACACAAATAATTCTGCAACACACGGTTGAAATATAGGAACCTTGCTTTAGAAGCAAGGCCGGGTCCCTTTAATGTCACAGGTCAATGCTCGGAAGACCTGACGACCTGCCACATCCTCCCAATTTACAGACCACGCAGGCTAGGAGGATGGAACGCACTGCAGACAGAGAGTTTGAACAGGATCAATCTCCCATCAGTCTCAACCAGCCAAGGAAGCCACCTTCCTGCACCAAAAAAGTATAGAAGCAAGCAGGTGGATAAAAAAATCTGTAAATTGAGACCTGTGTGTGTCAGTGTATGTGTTTATCTGTGTGTGGGTATATGTGAATGTATCTGCAGAGCCGTCTTTAACTTGGGGCAAACAGGCCCAGCAACTGCCCAGTTGCTCCCTGGGGCCCAAATCAGCTGCCCTGTGGGCCCCACTGCCCTCAACAATTTTTTTTCTCTCCCATGGCCCGCACACTAAGGAGGCCCATCAGGTGGCCCATGCACTAAGGGCCACCGAAGGACATTTGTCAGCAGGGGCCATGTCATGCGCAGTGGCTCTTTAACAGACAACCAGACCCCTTGCTTTTCAGCAGCACGGGAGGAATTGACAGCCGCGAGTGAGAAGCCAAGGCAGAGAGGAGGTGGGCTGAGTCGGGAGAGCCAGTCCCTAACTCCCAACAGCCTTGCCAAAACTCTGGACACCAGGGAAGCCACCCTCCAAGGTAGGAAATGGGAGGTGGGTTTAAAAGTGCAACCTTTTTGTGTGTGTGTATGTGTGTCAGTATGTCTGTCAGTGTGTGTGTGTGTGTGTCAGTATGTCTGTCAGTGTATGTGTCTGTCAGTATATCTGTCAGTGTGTTTGTTTGTGTATGTGTGTGTCAGTATGTTTGTCAGTATATGTCTGTGTCAGCATGTCTGTCAGTGTGTGTTTGTGTGTCAGTATGTCTGTCTCAGAATGTCTGTTTGTATGTCAGTATATATGTGTGTATGTGTGTATGTGTGTCAGTATGTCTGTCAGTATGTCAGTCTGTGTGTGTATGTGTCAGTATGTCTGTCAGTGTATGTCTCTCAGCATATATGTCTGTGTGTGTGTCAGTATGTCTATCACTATATGTGTCTGTGTATCTGTGTGTCAGTGTGTGTATCTATATGTTGTCAATGTGTGTATCTATATGTTGTCAGTATGTGTATATTTGTGTGTATGTGTCAGTGTGCATCTGCATCTGTGTCAGTGTGTGTCTGTGTATATGTGTGTCAGTGTTTGTATCTATGTATATGTGTATCTGCACGTGTGTCAGGTTGTATATCTCTGTGTCTGTATGCATGTCAGTGTGTTTATCTGTATGTTGTCATTGTTTGTATCTGTATGTTGTCATATGTATCTGTACATATGTTGTCAGTATGTGTATCTGTGTATGTATCAGTGTGTACATATGTATGTATATGTGCATCTGCATGTGTGTCAGTGTGTGTGTGTGTGTGCATATGTGCATACAACTCAGCATTCAAATGCACCCCAACATCACCTACACACACCTGCCGTCAAACGCTCACACTACATAAACACACACACACTGTTGCAATCAAACACCAACACTACATACAAACAAACAAACCCATGTATATACGTGGCAAAAGGTCATACAAACACAACTGAATTCAAATGGCACTACACACAAGTAGAGCGCTGGATTCACACACACATACTCCATACAATAACATGCCCACAAATAAAACCCTGCAAGGATGGGCAAATGGTAGATGCTTCCAGCGCAGCTTTACAGTCCCCCTCCTGATGTCAGGGTTCCAGTGCGAGGTCCAGTCAAATGCTTCACTATTTGATTGGACCGTGTTACAGGCCCTGAGTGCATGTGCACGCTCTGAGCTGCTAAAAGGAGGGAGTAATCATTTTAAAAAAAAACTAAATGATTGGCAAACATGAAAAGAATTGAGAAGCGGGGAAGGCTTAACTGAAAGAGGGAGGGAAGGGCAGATAAACGCTTTCCCTTGAGAAGCTCAATATGTCTCGCGCAAGTGCGCAGTCCGCAGTGACGATAGATGTATTTTTTGCACAGAATTAACATTAGGCAGCCTACGGCACAAACATGCAGATTACTCTGAATGCGCCGAGTTTCATGCAGAAACAATGCAAGTACAAATTCCTACCACCATGGCCACTTCTAAAAGCAAAAGTGTTCATAGTAATTGAAGCAACCCTTTAAACAATAATCCCTAACATAAACCTTTCATTCAACAACCCTGTTAACTCTTGTCTCAAATCCCCATTGTATCCTTTAGATTGTAAACTCACTGGCCATTTAGCTAAGTACTTCGTATAAAAGAGCTTCAATGGCTAGATATCAGCTTACGGACAGGGCCCTCTCTACCTTTTGTATTTGTCTGTGTATAATGTACATTCTCCACTAATTGTTTTAGCGCTGTGGAATTTGTTGGCGTTTTATAAATACCAGTAATAAATAACAAATAGTCCCAATATTAATTCAATTGAACAAGTATGCTCAAATATATACATCCCATTAAGTAAGTACTCCCTAATATCAACCACCTATTCAACAAGTAACCCCAATATAAATCTTCCTTTATATGACCACCTTTCATTCAGAAAGAATATCTTTATATCAATATTTTCTGTGGAATACCAAAATGCATGAATGTCAAAAAGGCACTGAATTAAACCCTAGCTTCTTCAGAGGTTCCCCATGCAGTACATATACACTGAACAACTGGCCATCTAAGTTAGCGTTGGTTGGACAACTATTTAACTGCTACATGCGAAACTTGCCATTTCTAATGGGACACGAGGCTGAGGAGGTACAAAAGGCTGTTATGCATAGACAGAGGATCTGGTCTTGCATACTAATCTCATTTTCCTATTGATTCAAGCACAGAGAATTCTTGGTTGGTTTGTGACAGAGGGATAAGCCTTTGTCTTGACCCCCTAAAAATATACCCCCTTGCTTTTATGCAAGGTGACACTGTACGTGCAGCACTAATGCCACTAAACAGCGATGCCACTATACAATGGTTATTATTTATTATACATGAGCTTCAGGAAGGAGCCATAACCAAGCCCTAAGTGGACAATATAGGGTTGAATAAAAAGATCAGCAGCATAGTGGAAGGAACATTTCTATGTTTGCAGTTGTATCACGTGTCCACTTGCTTTAATGAAATATCAACACAAAATATGTGGGTACGCATAAAATCCTCTTACCTTCTCAGTGACTGCCACTGATTTGATTCCAGTCAATTCATTTATATAAAAATTATAACAGCATTATTTTTGCACAGATCATATGCACTGACATGAAGAATCACGGGAAAATAAATCTAACTTGCATAAAATTCCCTCATTGAGACTTTCCAGTTTTTTTCGTGATATAAGGATGAAATTACACTACTCAAAATTATGAAAAAAATATGATGTTATAACAGCTCAATTAATAGTTGATTTTGCACTAGATTAAATTAAATCGTGTTGTTGGGTTTAATTTTTTTTTTTTTTATGGTAATGATTTTGTACACAAATCTGTGCTATTTTTGACACCAGTTTCTAGGCAATATCATTCTGATCCATAATGTTCAATCAATCACTCCCTTATGTAAATGGAATTTCTCTTTGTATTTCTTTAGAAGTGAATAGCTAGGAATGATGTTTGTGAGACAATTATCCCATTATCATCTTGGCAAGGGGAGGAGGGGAATGACTTAGGTTGGTAAGAGGATGGCCCTGCCATAATAGGTGATCCTATTACTGTGTGTTGGCCAGTTGATGTATGTAAGAGGGAGATTCTTGACTTATAAGTGCATTATCCCATTAAGGTATTTTGGTGGCTGCTGATGTGTGTAAGAAGGTGATCCTATTGAGGTGTCTTGTGACAGCTGTAGAAGTGGGTGATCCTATAGATGTCTATCTCATGAATAGGAGAACAAAAAAAATCTTGCAAGAATCAAAGGCAAGTGGTGTTGATCGGGGCAGAGACTTTAAGTATGTGGGACGGGCTGCCCTGTCAAGCTTACCACTTGAAAATGTCATAGATAGTTAAACAAAGATTGACAGAGGTTAAACAGGCCTTTTTCTGCAGACATTCTGCCTCTTACTTTAACTTTGTGGTAATTTTGGACTGATTTATAGCCACTTGTCATTTTGTAGTGCTTTTTGCATGTATTCACAAAACCATGAATTGTAGTGCAGAAAAAAACCTAAAATTTTGCAGGGCTCAAATCATTTTTTATCCCCCCAACTTGGCTGTATTGGCCTAAATCTTGCAAATGCAGACAGTTGTCAATTCAGCTCAATTCCATACAGTTGTCATAATTCGTAAATAAACCTTATAAATTAATATATAATGTTTTGCCCACTTGTCAGAGGGACGTTTTCAGAAAACGGACTGGAGTTGCATCTGTTTCACCCAAGGACCTAGAAGTCTGTTATCCTCTGTCAATGATATGTTTAGTCCTGTGATGATACCTGTTACTCATGCATCATGTGCCTGAGCTACTGCATCATTTTGCCGTCCTTTTAACCCCTTAGGGTGCACTGTGCCTCACGTGAATGACTCTAGCCGTCAAGCATCATTTGAACATTTTGCCCTTAGTGACACCATTTGGGTCAGAAGTGTGTTTGTATCTTCTGGCATATTTCTTTAGTTCTGACTGCCTTGTGTAATGCAGGGATAGGCAACCTTCAGCACTCCAGATGTTGTGGACTACATCCCCCATAATGCTCTTACACCCATAATGCTGACAAAGCATCATGGGAGGTGTAGTCCAAAACATCTGGAGTGCCGAAGGTTGCCTATGTCTGGTGTAATGTGTTCCTGAAGATATTCTAGTTTTTGTTTCATTATGACCTTGTCTTGTTCTTTATGGTATCTGACAGCCACTGCCCAAGACCTGGCTTCTATCTCGAGCTTGGAGTTTTCCAGTGTCCAGACCTCGGCTAGATATCTGGATTTCACAGTACCTGTCTACAAATTCCTTTTTCTTCGCATTTTTTTTGAAGTTATTTTATTCACACGGCCATTCTGAGAACCACTAATACATCTCCTTTTCTCGCTTCTCTTTCCTTCCCGTAGCTTTTGTGCTCGTAACCCATGTGCTGGGATCTCAGCTGCTTCTGACAAATCTGCCCTAAGGGAGTAAAAATTGCTGCTCATATCAGTTGCTTTTGTCGTTTCTAATTTAAAATCGCAGATATAATAACATTGGTCCATGCCAGATCCACCGAATTAAGAATTGTAGCATCTACGACCATTATTTAAGGTACACGAGAACTATGGGGGCCAGAGTGGCTGTCAACTAACCCTTCATAATGAATATATATAAACAATGAGTGTATATATTAAGATAGAGTTAACTGGATGCACTATGACTAAATGGACTCACATCAATGTTACTTAAAGGGAAACTGTAGATTCTCTGTCATTTACACCAGTGAATAAAATATTGAAAAGCACCTATCTTAATCTTTTTTTTTTTTTTCAGAATATGCTCTCTTTTCTTTTATATTTAAAGGGATCCTATAGTGCCAGGAAAACAAACCCGTTTTCCTGGCACTATAGGCTCCTGGAGTGCCCCCTTTAAACCTCTTCAGCCACTTATCTGAATCCAGTGACGCTCGCATTAGACCTCCCCATAGGAAAGCACTGAATTCAGTGCTTTCTTATGGGGAAAATCTGACGCTGGAGGTCCATGAGGACGTCCAGCATCAGATAACGGACCAAAAGTCCGTTTGGATTCCGGAAGCCCTCTAGTGGCTGTCTGTGTAAAAGGGACACAGCACAAAGACCACTTCAATGAGCTGAGGTGGTCTAGGTGCCTACAGTGTTCCTTTAAGTTAAAGATTTAGCAGACGACATCATTTTCCAGTTCAGAGAGGGAAAACAGTACAAATGAAAAGGAGAAATAGAAACATTGTTTAATTTCTTCTCTTCTCTTCCTGCTATCTCTACTCTGACTGCCAGGTGCAAAGGACACAGCTAATAAAAATGATTGAAAGGGAGCTAAGATGGAGGCGCCCAGTTGCAGAATAAAAAGGTAGATTTCTACGTTTAATTTTGGTTTTCACACCTCACAAATACATATTTGTTAAATATAGAGAATGAGTAAACATATGATTAAAAATCCCTGAAAGGGACTGTTCCCCTTTAATAAACAATCCATCTCTTTCCAAGAGCCCAGCTGACATTCAGGATGAAAAGTGTGCAGTCCCATATCTTCAGAGAAAGAGCTCGTATTGCTCCAACTGCAGTACCTGTCTGAATCGTAATGTGGCAGGTTAAATTCCTGGCAAGGGAAAATTGACGTCATGGTACTGTCATTCATTCAAGAGTTCAGCATCCTTTCTGGTAGACACATACATCCACACACTCTCACATTTCCCTGCAGTGAGAAGTTGCCAGAATATTAAGATTAACATATATGTGGTATCTGCAAAATGTGCATATTATTATATCTGTTTCAGGTAAGTTACACGACATGATATATACACCGTGGTTGTGATATCAAATATATCAGTTAAATATTAGAAATTTGGTTGCAGATATATATATACCTGGAACACAATCATGCACACATTATTATTGACTCACACACACAGTTACACATACACAAACAATGTTACCAATGCAAATGTACCAGTGTTACATATAGATACAATTATACACTCACAAATACACACGTTTACACATATAGTCATGTACATATACACACTCACAACATACAACATACAAACTGTTACGCATACTCACATAAACACTCACTGGTACACATGCACACACTATTACACCCTCAAACACTCACAGACACACTCAAACTGTTACACATACTTACAAATACCCACACACACACAATTACACATTTACAGACACTATTACACATTTACACACTCACAGATACACACACAATCTGTTACACATATATACACACATTGATGCACATACAGACACACATACACTGTTCCAGATGCAATATCAAAACGTTAAAGCAAAACAAAACAGATTACATCTTGCTCCCCCTAACATTGCTATATTATATACGTTCCCCCTCATGTTGCTGAGATTTTATACTGCTCGCTTTCGTGATGCTGATAATATAAGATCACCTTCCCTGATTGTCCAGTGTATCTGCTCTCGCGAGCCTCGTGTTCGGAATGTTGCCTGTAACCCGTGGCAACGCTCTGAATATCTGGAGCTCGTGGGAGCCATGCTAATGTCCTGGTCCTTGGCGATGCTGCTTGGCCTTGTTAGGGGGCAAAGAGCAGGATGGCATTTTGTGGTGTTCTATGCCCCAAGTCTTTTCTGGCATAGAACAGGTGACTCAGGGCTAATAAAATTTAGACTCTGGACTTTTTGTGGGCCCTCTAGGATGTCCTCCCCTACTAATGTACCTGTGTGAGGCCAGAAAATACTGACTGGTTTCCAGCCTCTAGGCCCATGTTTAATGGCCTACCGCTACTGGCATCTGCCTCTACAGATAACATCCGTATCTAAGCATTTAAAGAAACACTCCACTAAAAATTTATTTTGTAACAATGTTGTTGATATACCAGCAAAGAAAACACGCATATATTTGTTTATTTGTGTTTTGTTTGGATATGTAGCACTGCCGCTATTTGTGGTCCATATTTCCTATTATGCAAAGTCAGACAAAACTAGTAAAAAGTGTTTTATATAACACATTATCCATAATGCTCAGCCAACGTTGTAGGTAGCTAAGCGTTATAGACTATTAATTTTCAAGAATGTGGTTTACAATGCCTAGAGCAGTGGTTCCCAAAGCAGTCCTCAAGACTCACCAACAGTCCGGGTTTTGTCAGTATCTCCATAGGAGTAAAACAGGGAAATACATAAATCCTGGACTGTTGGTGGGCCATGAGGACTGGTTTAGAAACCACTGGCCTAGAGAAAGAACTTCACAAATCATTTTAAATCTTGACAGTCGGTGGATGAAAGTGACTTGGTGGGTGGTTGTGTTGGATTTAGTAGGTGATTTGGGAACTGAGATATTTGCAACTAGCTACTGGAAGTAATTATGTGCACAAGACTTACACGGTGGTTCATTCATTGGCTGAGAGGGTCATTCGTCAGCTGACATTGTCAGCCAATAACTGAACGGCTAATCTTCGGAATATAGATTATTATTATGTTATTTATATAGTGCCAACAAATTCCGCAGTGCTTTACAGTGGATGGACGAACAAACATGTAGTTGTAACCAGGCAAGTTGGACACACAGGAACAAAGGGGTTGAAGGCCCTGCTCAATGAGCTTACATGCCAGAGGGAGTGGGGTAAATTGACACGAAAGGTAAGGATATTATTAGACTAATGACAGTTGCAAGAGAGGAATCAGTCAGATGTGGCTTGGTCACCATCGTTTAAGACTTGACGCCTGGAGGAACCGAAGTAAGTGGAAAACCATTATAAAACGGTTTGCTCCCTTACTGAGGAACATATCCAGTAAGCTGTAGTAGTTGTGATGCTTGAGGTAACCCTTCGAAGAGTTGTATTATTTGATTTCATCAAGCTTTATTGTCGTCTATTACCTGTTTGACTTTTAGGTTCATCATAGCACAATGTGAGTATGTGAGTTTTTATTCTTGTGTACAATAAATTTGTTCACGTGATATACTATACAATCTGATATACTATACAATATTTTGTTATCTGTAAAAAAAAATTAACATTAAGATAATACTGGATATTATAAACTGAGCTTTACTAAAAGCAAAGGGTGGTTTTTCTATAAGTGAATTCTATTCAAACATCACACATATTTTATTGGAATTAAACCATACTGCACTATAAATTCCTTTCCTGTTTATAGGTTCCAAAGGGTATATGTGCAGTTTAGAGGTGAAGTATTGCACAACATCTTATTTTATTGTATTTCATACTTTGTGCATTGTGTATATAAATATTATTTCATTTATTTGTCAAACTGACAAAATAGGGCTCTAAAGCCCAAACCAGCTTCCATCATGGAGCAGCACCCGCAAGTCCCTTCCATGTCAGCATGAACATGCCCTGAGAATCGGTAAGTCTATTTAATGTGTCCCTAATTGGCAAGACATCTAGGTGGAGCTATGAGCTCCACTATAAAGCTATTTTTTTTGTCAGTCTGACATATAAAGATAGCTTTTCAGTGAGCCAAAGTGGTTCTGGTACCTAGAATGTTTATTTAGTTAGTGTTTTTTTTTTTTTAAAGCACTTAAATAAAACTGCCCACTGGGAATTGTTGTAGAATGACCAAGTGGAGAAAGCTCACCTTTCCTTCTCAGTCTTAACATTTCATGCTGCAGTTCTAAGGCTAAGAAGGAAGGTACTGTGATTGGCCATGTTACAGTAATTAGTCAAGGAATTAGCCGGGGGAACTAAGGAGAGGTAATTGGCATGGTGTGCTAGGGAGAAATAACAAGGGGGATAGGAGAGGGTGAGATAACTGCATGGCGGGCTAGGAAGATATAACTGGAGGGATGGGAGTGAGAAAGAAAACTGGGGGTTGGAAGGAGAGAAAACATGGGTGGGCTAGGAAGAGATAATTGGCCTGGTGGACTAGGTATAAATAAATAGGAGGGTGGGAGAGGGTGAAATAACTGAACAGTGGAGCTGGTGGATGTTAGAGACCTTGCGCTCCTCCACCATCCGTTTGAGGATGCCACACAGATGCTCAATAGGGTTTAGGTCTGGAGATTTGCTTGGCCAGTCCATCACCTTTACCTTCAGCTTCTTTAGCAAGGCATTGGTCGTCTTGGAGGTGTGTTTGGGGTTGTTATCATGTTGGAATACTGCCCTGCGGCCCAGTCTCTGAAGGGAGGGGATCATGTTCTGCTTCAGTATGTCACAGTACACGTTAGCATTCATGGTTCCCTCAATAAATTGTAGCTCCCCAGTGCCGGCAGCACTCATGCAGGCCCAGACCATGACACTCCCACCACCATGCTCGACTGTAGGCAAGACACACTTGTCTTTGTACTCCTCACCTGGTTGCCGCGACACACGCTTGACACCATCTGAACCAAATAAGTTTATCTTGGTCTCATCGGACCACAGGACATGGTTTCAGTAATCCATGTCATTAGTCTGCTTGTCTTCAGCAAACTGTTTGCGGGCTTTCTTGTGCATCATCTTTAGAAGAGGCTTCCTTCTGGGACGACAGCCATGCAGACCAGTTTGATGCAGTGTGCGGCTTATGGTTTGAGCACTGACAGGCTGACCCCCCACCCCTTCAATCACTGCAGCAATGCTGGCAGCACTCATATGTCTATTTCCCAAAGACAACCTCTGGATATGTCCCCCTCAGACTGAACAAAGCGATCTGTGCATCGCCCCACCCCCTCAGAGAGAACACAGCGATCTGTTCATGGCCCCACCCCCTCAGACAGAACACAGCAATCTGTGCATGGCCCCACCTCCTTAGACGGAAAACAGCGATCTGTGCATGGCCCCGCCTCCTTAGACGGAAAACAGCGATCTGTGCATGGCCCCGCCTCCTTAGACGGAAAACAGCGATCTGTGCATGGCCCCACCTCCACAGACTGAACACAGTGATCCCGGAGAGAGTTCTGGCAGCAGAAGGGACAGGACTTATACCAAAATAACCAACTAAGAAAGGACAGGTACACACACACAAACACTACAGGATACTACACACATTGCTATTGATATTGTTGCGTGCACTGTTATACTTACATCCTGCTACCCCACTCTCTACACACATTGCTGTACCCACACTGTTACCCAAGCACACACTACTAGACATGCTCCGACCCACACATGTTCACACGTGAACAAACACATACAGATACCGAAACTTTACACACACTACCTCACATGCTGCTACCCACACTTAGGAGGCATTATCCCTATTTGTAATCTCAATGTCCCTGTTTTCTTAGAGCTCCATATGGTTGGTGTGTATAACAGAGCTTCACAGCAATAATACTTAAAGGACCACTATAGTGCCAGGAAAACATACTCGTTTTCCTGGCACTATAGTGCCCTGAGGGTGCCCCCACCCTCAGGGACCCCCTCCCGCCCGGCTCTGGAAGGGGAAAGGGGTTAAAACTTACCTTTTTCCAGCGCTGGGCGGAGAGCTCTCCTCCTCCTCTCCGCCTCCGTTCCGCCCCGCCGGCTGAATGCGCACGCGCGGCAAGAGCTGCGCGCGCATTCAGCCCGTCGCATAGGAAAGCATTTACAATGCTTTCCTATGGACGCTTGCGTGCTCTCACCGTGAAAATCACAGTGAGAAGCACGCAAGCGCCTCTAGTGGCTGTCAATGAGACAGCCACTAGAGGATTAGGGGAAGGCTTAACCCATTGATAAACATAGCAGTTTCTCTGAAACTGCTATGTTTATAAAAAAATGGGTTAACCCTAGAAGGACCTGGCACCCAGACCACTTCATTAAGCTGAAGTGGTCTGGGTGCCTAGAGTGGTCCTTTAACATTATGTGTATTAAAACTACAATAAATGTGTTTAGAAATCATTCGGGGTAAATCAGATACATTGTTCTTATTCTAAATTATATTTTGTTTGTATAGATTATTAGTAAGTCACCTAAAATTCTTCAGAACAGCCAAGCCCCTGGCCACAGCCCCACTTACACCCCTAAAATTAATGTGTCCCTCATTTCCATTTAAAATGTTTGTAGGTATGTATGTGCACACGTGACACACACTCGATATGTGTGTGCCCCCCATTCTAAGAAGAAGTCAAATTGGTTTTGAATGGTTAAATGGTTAACTTCTTACCTAGGGTCCGCTGGGCGCCACCTCCTACCTCCACTACCATCAACGGAGATGGTGCTGGGACTGTTCCTTTAAGACAGTTGCTAAGAGGTTTGAATCAAGCAGCCGTAATGTTTATTTTAGCTGCCCAATATCTATTTTGTCCAAGTTGGGCATGTAATCAGTAAAACTAATTAAAGGCTTTCTGCAACCACTATGACCACTTCTGCTTTTAGAAGTGGTCATGGTAATAGGAATCTGTATGTGTAGTGCTTCGCCTTGAAATGCTGGACGAGATATTTGCACGTTTGTGTTAGGGCTAGTTTCACAAGAAGTTGTCAGGAAGCACTGTGAGCCGTCAACAGACTGCGCGAGGGAGGCAGTGACGAACGTTTACGCCTTAAATGTGCCCTAAATAGTAATGCCTAATAGGGCGTGCTAGACCAAATAAAACCGTACACTTAAAAGTGTTGGTGTTAACCTTCAAGCCCCTATTCTTTCCTTTAAAAGAGGAACTGTCACTTTCACAGTTTTAGCACAAACTAATAGAGAGCAATTAGTTGTCACAAGAAAATTAAAAAAAAAATCTTTATGCTTTCTTTTGTTTTATCTTATTTGCTTAAAGGATCACAATAGCGTTAAAACCCCTTCAGTTAATTACCTTATTCCAGCGCCGGGCTCCCTTGGCGCTGGTGACCTCTCCTCCCCCGCCGAGGTCAGCTCCCTAGTGGAGCCGAATGCGCATGTGTGGCAAGTGCCGCGTGTGCATTCAAACAGTCCATAGGAAAGCATTTCTCAATGCTTTCCTATGGACGCTCTGCACAATGGATGCGAAATTCGCATCCAGCGTCGCAGATGCGCCTCAAGCGGCTTTCAGGAAGACAGCCACTAGAGGTAACCCCTAATGTAAACGTAGCAGTTTCTCTGAAATTGCTATGTTTACATCTGAAGGGTTAAAACCTGAGGGACCTGGCACCCAGACCACTTCATTGAGCTGAAGTGGTCTGGGTGAATATAGTATCCCTTTAACAGGCCAAAGCCCAGCAAAGTATGTATATTAGTGCTTTTTTAAATGCCAGTAATAAATACAAATAAATAATGAAAGGGACACTGTAGGCACCTCTTCAGCTAATTGGAGTTGTCTGGGTGCTGTGTCACTTTTGCACCTAGTGCTGCAATGTAAAACATTGCAGTTCCAGAGAAACTGCAATGTTTACACTGCAGCTCTAAGTCTGCCCTTAGTGGCTGTCTACCAGACAGCCACTGAGGGCGCTTCCGGAATCCCCACCCCAAAAAAAACCATTACAAAATGTCAGAAGAACTGAGTTTAATTAAAGAGACTCTCCAGTGCCTGGCACTGCAGGACCCTCTAGTGCCCCTCTCACTCCCACCCCCTATCCCAAGTTGCTGAAGGGGTTAAAACCCCTTCAGTGACTTACCAGAGTCCAGTGCGATATCCCTCGGCGCTGGATCAGGCTCCGCCTACGCTCCTCCCCCGCCGACGTCAGCCGGCGGGGGAGACCTATTACGCATGTGTGGCCGTGTGGGGGAGACCTAATCCGCATGCGCTGCAATGAGTAATGCTTTCCTATGGGGATTTCGGTGACGCTGGAGGTCCTCACATAACGCGAGGACCTCCAGCGTCGTTATAACACACTTTTCGTGTTCTATAAACTCGGAAGTGTCCTCTAGTGGTTGTCTAGTAGACAGCCACTAGAGGAGGGGTTAACGCTGCAAGGTAAATTTTGCAGTTTATGAAAACTGCAATAATTACATTTGCAGGGTTATGGGTAGTGGGAGTTGGCACCCAGACCACTCCAATGGGCAGAAGTGTTCTGGGTGCCTGGAGTGTCCCTTTAATGTAATAACTTAACATTGAAAGGATAAAAAGGTTTTAAAAAATCATGTAGTGGTATTTAACAGCTTCATATGTATACATGTATGTATGTGTATATTTCTGCTTGTAACATATTGTTTTTGAATCTCAGTGAGTGTAGTATGTAGCTATGTGACTGCATTGCAGGATTAAAATGACACAATAGTCACCAGAACAACTACAGCTTAATGTAATGTAAGTCTCTGCAGGCTTTATAATATAAACACTTCCGGGCTACTTACACCTCGAGTGGCAGACACTTAGACGGCCACTAGAGGTGCTTCCTGGGTTAGTACTGCATATTGTGCAGCACTGATGTTCAAAATCTCCATGCTCTACATGGAGATGCTAAATGTTCCTTATAGAGGTGCTTACTTGTGCTGTTGTGCTGTGCATGCGCAATATCCTTCCAGAATTAGATTGGCTGAGATCGCCAAATATGATGATCTCAGCAAAGGAAATGCAGCAGGGAGAAGCAAACCGTGATAAGATCCACCCCCCAAAAAAGGTGCGTTTAATACCTTTTTAAAGTAAGGAGAGAGGGGCCGGCCATCTAAATGGCGCTTTTAGTATGCTATAGTATGAAGCATACATGTTTGTATTCCTGACAAAATAGTGTCCCTTTAAAGATAAAGTTAGAAGTGGGTAGGGTAAAGAGGTGTTCAAGGTTTGAGTGGTGTTTACATGAGCTAATTTACACAGCATGTTTAGTGTTAAAAGCAGAAAAAGCTTGATAGAAGTGATTAGATGTATTCAGTTTAGGGTTATATTTGGGTTTTATACTAAGTTTAGTATTGGAGTGCATTGGGTGCTTATTGTTTAAAAGGAGTTAAATATTGTATTAAGGTAAAAAGGGTTTTCAGGTTTAGACTTTCAGTGCTTAAACTTGGAACTAAGGAAAGAGTTTGATGAAATTTGGGGTAGTGGAGGGTTATAAGTACTTGCTCTCTTATGTCCTCTGTAGACCAGTCAGCCTTCTGTGATTGATAAAAGAAATGAAGGAGCTGTTATACAGTGTGCATCACTCAATGCTGGTCCTACTCCTCCTGCAAGGCATTTCCTGTATAAGAGGCTGTTAGTGGGCAGATGGGCAGTGATCCCTTCCCCTTCCCGTCCAGCCTCACACACAGACACTGGAGGAGCTGGGACAGCACTGAGTTTTACACTATCTATAACTGTTCCTGCAGCTCTGCTATCAAGCATAGAAGGCTGACTGGACTACAGAGGACAATGGCCAAAGCTCCTGGTACTTGTCTGTTTTTGAAAGGTATGTCTAAAAAAAAGGCTCATTATAACAGGTGTCTCCTACAGGATAGGCACGTTTAAGCAGGTGCCTACTCTGCCTAATGGGGAATCCAGCCCTGAAGGCAGCCCCTGGGGGCTCCAGGCACCATAACCACATAATTAAGATGAAGTGGCTATGGTATTTAGAGTGCTCTGTTAAGTGATCATCATGTACTTCCTGTTTGGTGATGGCTTTGTTCATATGCTGCAAAGCATATAGGGAATTACAGGAAATGCAGGAGCTGCAAATGTAATTTTTTTTATAAATTTTTAAAAAATGCATTGTTTTGCATATTTTTTATACACTATCAATTCCATATAACACATCAAAAATAATGGATCAAATCCAGCCTAGAGTGTTACTCCAAGTCATTTAATAATTTTATATTTGGTTAAAATTAATTAATTATGAAAGATAAATTATAGTTTTATCTGAAAGTTTTTATATATAACCCTGCACACCTTTTTATCCAGTGCCATTTCTGCAGCTTTGTGGATGTTCCAGCATTGTAATAGTCTGGTCCCCCTATGCATCCATGATGCAAACATGCTGGTTTCACTGCCAGTACATCTTTATCTAAAGCACAGTCCCTCTCTTCCTGTACTCCTCACAAGAAGCACCGGCTGGAGGACTAAATACAACATATGCACTGTACTTGGTGGAATTAAGAGCCCAGCTGTTGCTGATTCTATAAGATTGTTCCAATTCGGTGCTCATTCCTGTCATGAAAGGCAATTCTTCTGGTAATTCTTATTCTATAAGCACTGATAAAAATCCATAAAGAAAATGGCAATGCGCATGTGGCTTAATAGAGCTACATGCAACGTGCCACAGAGCAACCAAACAATGCTCTCAAGGCGCGCAGAGAGTGTACTGACATGCCTTTATTAAACGGAAAAGGTAATTTCTCATGATTCCTAGTGTTATTTTTACCTATTTCTATAATTAACAAATACGTATTTGTGAGGTGTAAAAAATAAATGTAGATAGAAAGACAGATACATAGAAAGAATGAATGGTTGTTCAAAGTAATTTTAGGCAGTAGCTTGTTGTGTTTTAGTTCAACTATTTTAATCTAAAATTTTTAATTCACTGTTATCTTAGTATCTTTAAACCAATTTTTTTTTTATATATATATATATTAAAAAATAAATAAAAATAATGATATATGTATGTACATACTAAAAAGATTGTGGTGAGGCCAAACACGATACAGAACCCCCCACAATTCAAATACCAAAAAATTACTATTTCACCTGCATATCTCAAGTTGGACTTTGAGGGGTCTTTCTTTGGCATAGAAACACGAGAAATTAAATTTCCACAACTGTCCCAGAGTTCCCAGCTTGGTATGCAAATGAGCACAGACAGGTGTCGTGTTTTAGACTTCATTCTGGATTTCTGCAGATACCCTTAGCAGTTTTAAAAAAAAACACAAAAAAAACCATGGTTTATCATCCAAGAGCATCAGTGACCAGAAACCAGCCTTGGACTGCACTATCGACCTCGTGGGTCTCATCAGCATGGCGCTGGTTCTGGTTTGGAAGTTGCAGTCTCTCTGAGAGCGTATACCTGTGTACCAAAAATATTCTGATAAGCCCAAACACAATACAACTCCCCACAGAGCACATACAAAAAAAATAGTATTTTGCATCACCTGCACATCTCATATATAATATACATATGTGTGCGCATGCATGTATACTTTCGAACATGACGCGATGCATGTTTCACGTGTATATATCTAAGTAGCATTGTACTGTTGTTTACTTTTTTTAACACAAACACCAGAGAAATTGTTTTAAAGAATTGACTCCAGAATAGTAAATGGTGGAACTTGCTATACCCAAAGAGTCCTCCAGGGGGAAACCCACAGCAGCCTTACTGTATTAAAAGGATATGATACACACATAGGGAGGGGAGGAGCTCAGTATAACTAGATTTCCCCCTTTCCTCTCTGCCTGTATTCCTGACACACGGAGGGAAGAGAAGAAAGAGAGAGAGACAGAAACAGCCAAGAAAATATTCCCCAAACACAAAAAAACAACAATAAAACATTTAAACAATCCAAGATCTAACAAAACTGCCAGCTGTCCTATTTTTTTTTTTTAAACCCTAATATCTGTTTAGGGGGTGAAAGGCGTATTATTTTGGGGGACTCTAACCAGGGAGGAGGAAAGACTGCACCCCTTTTTTTTTATAAACATTTTTTTAAAAATATTTTTATATTTTTTGCAATTGTGTCACTGCTGTATATTTTTTTGGCTCCCAAGTTTTCTGCGACCCATTACTGCCCCCAGGACACAAGAGGAGTGGGGAGGGGGGGGATTTAAAGATCCGGCCCTGATCTGCACAGAGGTGAGTTATCTTGCAGAACTGCACATGGGGTGGGGGGGTGGCTGTGATGGTGTACAAGTGATCAGAGGTGCTGTAGAATGGTGATGGTCTATTGCTGTATACATGTATAAGCTCAGATCTCCCCCTTGTCCTGTCTATTTAACTCCAGTCTCTGTTGGAGAGGCCTGTATTGCTTTTTAAATACATTTTCCCAAGGAGATATTAGCCATGCTCTGTACAGTATTGCTCTATCATGTGTAAGGGGGCGGGGGTCTTATTACCTGCTACGATTTTAGTGACCCTAATGGTCCACTACCTCCTTCCTCACCAAATATTTGTAAACCAGCGTTCGGGGAAGCATGCCTTTGATATATATGTATTTATTTATATTTTATTGGTTAATTCCTCCCCACCCCCCTCATCCTGTTCCTTTTTTCATGCAATCATTAAAAACCTCCTTGAAAGGGGTGATTTGTTTTTTCTTAATAAATTCATTAAAAGTGTAAACAAGGAATAGGAATTGCTGTGTTAATAGAAACATGGAAGTCCTTTTAGAATGCACACGAGGCCTATACATTTTTTTTTTAAATCATCTTTTCTATGGTGATCTGTGCCTGCATGGTTAAATCAGTCCATGGCAGGGAAGTGGTTAACCCATGCTGATATTTGACAGAGCACATGTCCTACCTATTCCCTTGACCTATAACAAGTTAGTGTGGGTACCCCTAGAGTGCCCCCCACAGTGCCTTACTGAATCTGTATTCAGAGCAAGTGATACACTAACTTCAAATGTAACCCTTTCTGCACCATGTTCGTAGCAGTGATCCATCACAAATCTATTCATATTTATATATGAAATATCTATGAGTATATTTTAACTCTACATATACTGCTACTTTATTTAAGGCTAAAAAATTACAATGTCATTTTTTTTTTTATTCAAAAAAATGTCAGTCGTGTTCTTTTTTTTTTTATTTAACCAAAAAGAGCAATTGGAACATTTTGTATATACAAAAAAAAATAGCCAAACAATGCGTGTTTATTATCTGTCGCTTTTGGGGGTGTGTCCAGGGTTTATCCTGGAAAGCTAACAGCCAAGGTTGGATGCATGCGTAAGGGGGGTGGCAGCAATACAAAAATTTTGGTTGCACAAATGCTGTACCTTTCCCTCGTTACATGCCGTTCCAAGCCATGCCTTGGAGTATTTTGACTTCAGGCGTGAAGAAGTTAGGTATCCTCCCAGCCAAACTCCTTAGGAAACATCCTATTCATATCACAACTCTCATTAACGCCTCTCAAACCACCGAGGGCCAGAAATGCAAAAGTTTAGCCTGCTTTTGGGCCTGGCGTGTCTGAAATAGGCCTCGTATAGATACAGTGTGGGTGTTACTGTCTGTGTGGGAATGTTTTTGTAATTAATTTACTGTGTAGCCAACACACTCACCACTAGTGTATGTGTCTGTCCTTTTTAACTGTTCAATTGCCGAGATATCCTTGTGCTTCTGTACGTTTTCCTTTATAAATGACAGTATGGATTTCTATACATTTTATTTTTTAATTTGCATGGCTGTGCGTTCATGTTTGTGCAGCTGTACTCGTCCCTAGTGTAGAAGCTTTGTCTGTTTTGTTTAGTTGTGATGTGCATTCTTGACTTTTAGTTTTTCATTTTTGGTCATTTTTACTTTTCCTATGTTTGTCTTGCATTGTTGTGTTGTAGCTGTCTTGTTGTGATGTTCGTGTTCCCTTTGTGTATCCCCTTGCGGCCCAGTGACATGGCCGCCATGATGTCACAATATAAAGGGACTCGGTTAACCCTTGGTTGTGAAGCAGCTATTCGTTTGTTTGCTGCAATTCTTTGTTTTGTTTTTTGCGTTTGTTTGCATCGTGATTTTTATGACTCTGTTTTTCCATATGCGCATCTGTATGTGTTGGCTATCATTGCTGACCGCCCTGTGTGCAGGTCATTTTCAATGCGCAGGCTTGCTTTTCTGCCCGCGTGCTAGTGCGTCCTGCAGGTGGCCTTTGAAGTGGTGTTGGCGCTCTGTCACGCCAGCAGCTGTCGTGATTTGTGTGTTGTGTTCGGAGAGGGGGGTGTGGCACTTTCTGGCTCAAAGAAAGTGTTGCGAGGTCATCATCGTAATCTAAGGCTGTGTGACATAAGCAGGCAGAGGGAGACCTTTTGTGTGTTAAAAGATTAGTATACACAAGGTCCTTATATCTGTATATCTGATATTGGAGAGCCATATCTGATGGGCCCACGTGTTAATAAAAAGGAATAGAGAGGCTCATTCAATCAACACTGACCTTGAGCCCTCTCAGAAATACTGAACGCGCAGAATATATTGCAGAACGTTAAAACCTTATGATTATCACACTGAGATGTAATTTAGACAACCTGGTAGCATTGTGTGTATGAGTGTATATGCAAAGCCTAATATTTGTGATGGCCTTCCATGTGACACTGACAGCTCAAAGTCCTGTAGCTCTGGAAACATGCTTGTTTGTGTATCCCTCTACACTCATAAAGCTGGCACAATAAGGCAGCTCTGTGTGTTTGTAACACTGAATGACTTAGGAAGTTGTGTATGTGGCACAGAAATAATGAGGAAATAGTGCATTGATAGAAACAGATGGTTGTCTGTGTGGGGCACTAACAGTCACTCTGAGTGCTGTTTGGAATTGTCTGAGAGAGCTGTGTTTGGGTGGGACGACTGCTATCTAGGATTTAGGATATATATTGTGGTGGTTCACTAGTGATGAAGAATTAATGAGGGGATACTGCGTCTATTTGGGTGGCTGGGGGTGGGGGGTGGGGTTCTTTGCCAAATACAGATAAGCAAGTGAGTGGGGCTGTGATACTTTGAAATACACTGCACAATTAATTTGTCTGACTGTACAATGGTGGGCTCATTTGGGTAGCCAGATAATATTTCCCCACCTGTTGCTGAATGGCCATATAACACTGGAGTTATGAACTTTAACAAGTGAAAAGTTTGACGTTGTATACTCCCCCACCACTCCCTCTTGTAGCTCAAGGGCTAGAGAACCTCAGAATGTATTATTTATTTTTAAACATTCTAACTGTCTAGTGATGCTCTGTTTGTTTGTGATATTGACTGTCTGGTGATGCTCTGTCTGTTTGTGATGCTGACCGTCTAGTGACGTTCTGTTTGGGCAGTGTGCTGACTGTGTAGTGATGCTCTCTTTATTTGGTATGCTGTGTATTGATGCTCTATATTTGCAGTATGCTGACTGTTTAGTGGTGCTGTTTTTGTGTGGGATACTCACTTGTCTGCGGGATGCATTGTGTGGGATACTGGCTGTCTAATTGTGTTATGTGCGGGATGCTGCCTGTCTAATGATGCTGTGTTTTTGTGGTATTCTGGCTGTCTAATGATGCTCTGTTATTGTAGGAATCTGACTGTCTGCTCTAGTGTTACTCTGTGTAGGATGCTGACTGTCCAGCAATGTTCTGTGTGGTTTACGGATTATCCAGTGATGCTCTGTTCGTGTGAGATGCTGTCTAGTGATACTCTGTTCGTGTAAGAGATGCTGTCTAGTTATGATCTGTTCGTGTGAGATGCTGTCTAGTGATGGTCTGTGCAGGATAATGACAGTCTAATGATGCTCTGTGCAGGATGCTGACTGTCTGCAGTTGCTAAGTTTATGTGGGATGCAGGCTGTCTAGTGATTGTTTGTGTAAGATTCTAACTGTCTACTAATTGCCCATTTGTGTAGGATACTGACTATCTAGCGATTGTCTGTTATTGTGGGATTCTGACTGTCTGCTCTAGTGTTACTCTGTGTAGGATGCTGACTGTCCAGCAATGTTCTGTGTGGTTTACTGACTATCCAGTGATGCTCTGTTTGCTTGGGATGATGACTGTCTAGTGATTCTCTGTTCATGTGAGAATCTGACTGTCTAGTGATGTTCTCTGCAGCATAATGACAGTCTAATGATGCTCTGTACAGGATGCTGACTGTCTGTAGTTGCTAAGTTTATGCGGGATGCAAGCTGTCTAGTGATTGTTTGTGTAAGATTCTAACTATCTAGTAATTGCCAGTTTGTGTGGGATACTGACTATCTAGCGATTGTCTGTTAGTGTGGGATGCTGACTGTCTAGTGATGCTCTGTTTGTCTGTGATATTGTCTGTCTTCTGATACTCTGTTAGCGTGGGATACCGTCTAGCGGTGCTTTGTTTTTGTGGTACCCATGCTGTCTGACGATGCAGACGGGGTGCTGGACATCTAATTCTTCTCTGGTTGTATGGAGGTACTGACAGTGATGCTCTGTTATTGTGGGATACTCTTAGATAGGACCTGCACACTGTGGTAATGTGTCTGTGTGCAGAATCCCAGACTCCCTATGGTCTTTACAAAGTGTACAAGTAATAATAAAACCACACACCAGACTTAATGCAACAGATTTTTATGCCACCAAAAGTGGACTCTGCTGTGTTTTCTTTGTGAGAGATACTCTGTTTTGTGGGTTACTGACGGTGTAGTAATACTCAGCTTGTGTGGGATGCGGACTGTCTAGTAATATTCGGTGTGAGATACTGACTGTCTAGTGATACTTGGTTTGTGTGGAATACTAACGGTCTAGTGATTCTCAGTTTGTGTGGGATACTGACTGTCTAGTGATAATCTGTGTGAGATACTGACTGTCTAGTAATGCTCGCTGTGAGATACTGACTGTCTAGTGATACTCAGTGTGAGATACTGACTGTCTAGTGATACTCAGTTTGTGTGGGATACTGACTGTCTAGTGATACTCAGTTTGTGTGGGATACTGACTGTCTAGTAATGCTCGGTGTGAGATACTGACTGTCTAGTGATACTCGGTTTGTGTGGAATACTAACTGTCTACTGATTCTCACTTTGTGTGAGATACTGACTGCGTAGTAATACTCGGTGTGAGATACTGACTGTCTAGTGATTCTCCGTTTGTGTGAGATACTGACTGCCTAGTAATACTCTGTGTGAGATACTGACTGTCTAGTGATACTCGGTTTGTGTGGAATACTGTCTAGTGATTCTCAGTTTGTGTGGGATACTGACTGTCTAGAGATGTTGTGTATTTGTGGAACCCAAACTGTCTAGAGATATACTGTACTGTGCATGCTGCTGGCTGTCCACTGATATTATGAATATTCTCTATTATTTAATAATTTAACTAATTGACAACTACTCTATTAAAATAACTATATGTGTCTAAACATAAATGAAAAAGTAAGGACTAACATGCATAAAATGACAACACCGTCCTGTACACTTCCCTTCATTTTTCATCCTAAAACTATGATAGTAACTAGTATGTATATGTATAATGCCAAACTGTGACGGAGCTCCCTGTACCCGGGCTGGGTACCTCCGCAAAACTCGATCCCTAGCTGGAAGCAGGAAACCTGCAACTCTTCTGTCCCAGTTGCTGCAGCTTGACTGGGGTCCTTCTGAAGCTTTTCCACCTGACCAGGTTGGTATCATCCCTTCTGCCTGTTCCACTGCAATCCTTCTTCCAGGCAGGTATCACCCCCTCTGCCTATTCCACTGCAATCCTTCTTCCAGGCAGGTATCATCCCCTCTGCCTTTTCCACTGCAGTCCTTCTTCCAGGCAGGTATCATCCCCTCTGCCTTTTCCACTGCAGTCCTTCTTCCAGGCAAGTATCATCCCCTTTGCCTATTCCACACAGGACACATATTCCAAAAGGAACTGATTTGCAATACTGTCTTTTACTTGGGACTAACCCATACTTTGATAACATAAAGCTTGCTGTGACAAACTAAAAAAAATAAAAAATAACCAAAACATGTCAGAAACCATACAGGGAATTATAATAACCTAATAACATATGTATAAAACAGTGGGGAAGACAATAATAAACACAAAACATCTCTCCAGTCTGCAGAAACAGCAATATGCAAATCTACCTGAATATGCAAATTAGCCCAGCCTTTCCACTCACGTAGACGTAGTGCATATTGCTGTTGCTACCAACAGAGGGCGCTACACAGGAGTACAGGAAGGCAGAAAAACCATTTAACACTAAATATTTTACACAAATCCTGCACCTATAATGGGCACAGGGTGAATAAAATATAAGACTAGCCCAGGGACCTACATTAATAGTCTGTCTGAAGTTCCTAGTGATGGTGACTACCGTCACACATACCACAGTAGAAATAAACTAGTCTTTGTGTCACATTTATGAGGACAGACCCAGCATACCTTCTGGGTTATTTATCAAAGTGAGAATTCAGGTTTTAAGACCAAAGTAGCCAATCCGGAAGCATAGCTGACTTAGAGAATTTTTCCAGTTCGGTTATTTTCACCTTAAATTTGAAATTAACTTTAAATTCAACTTTAATTCTCATTGTAGTGAATAACCCTGTCACGGATCAGTCCTGTTCTTTAAGCATTCTGGGTAACAAATGGCAAAGCATGTTGGGTTGGACACAATATCCAAAATTAATAAGCATTCAAAACTATTCAATTTCGTTAGAGCGCTGTAAGGATGGAAAAAAATGAGAGACATGTTTACATAAAGATGAAATGCATGACAGGTTTCCTGGGATTGACAGACTAACCTAATGAGAACCAATTTGTTTTGAGGGTTTCTTTACTATCAATTTTAGGAGTTGTTTAACCAGTTTATTTTTAGATAGCGGTAGAAAAGCAGTACTATCAGGTGAGCGGAACATCCTCTTTTTTTTTTTTTCTTCCTTCCTGAAATAGAACAAAAAATCCATTGGATCAGTTCAAATTACTGAGTGTTGGGAATTCATTTTGAGAAAATCCCGTGTGTGTGTGACACTGAAAGACCTGTAGGGTTCATTGTATCAGATTGACATTCTGATGGAATACTGAAACTCTTGAGTGATAACTTGTGAGATTGAGTAAACAGAGGTGCCCTTTGTATCACACTGAAGGACTGAGATGACCTTTCTGTGTGTCTGTGTAGGGTGTGTGAGTGATAATCACACTCAGGGAAAGTTCACTGTCATAAAAGAGAGCCATGTGCGCTTTGCATGACTCAGGCTCACTGGGATTGCTTGTGTGTGTGTGTACGCGCACAACACCAACAAACCTAACAATAAACTTACAATATAATATGTGTGACTAATTGGAGATCCCAGTGTGTTTGGCTTGCAGACTGAGAGACAGTTTGCAGGCACAAAAAAGCAGATGCCTCTGTTGAAGATTGTTACCAACAAACTGGAAGCGTGTCTGATGGAATCCTTTGATGTCTGAGCCTCTGAAGATCCCCTTCCGGTTATATCACTGGTTAACAGTAGTCTTGCGTTTAATAATGAACTGTATATGTATACAAGAACGCCAGAAGTCGCCAAAATGGAGCCTGAGCAATTGTTGAACTACAACTCCCATGATACTTTGCCATCCCTAATCGCTTAAGGACCAACAATAATAAATAGTTCCTAAATGAATGTCGGGCTTATTAAAGAGACACTCCACTGCCAAAATAAAATGAAAAAATCATTATTTAGTAGATATACTCCCAATGAAAACAAGCATGCATTTAATTATGCATTTTATCATTGGGGGCATAGCTATAAACAGTTGCAAAAGCTGCAGATTTGTTGTCGGAAGCCTCTGCAAGCCCTCCTCTTTTAACTCCACCCTGACTTTCTGTGGCTGTCCAATTACAGACTTCCCAATGCAGCTCAATAAGATGTCTTTGCAAGGCAGGTGATCTGCCACTTAAGTTTAGCTCCACGGAGCTAACCAAACCAGGAAGTAACAGGACCTGTTGTCTAAATGACAATAAACGAAGGAGTAACAAGGTTAATTTATAAAAGTGCCAATTTCTATTGAAATCTTCTGCATTTTTTTTTTGTAAAATGAATAAAGAGGACACACTCTTCACACATAAAGCACTTTAGCAATCTGGAGTGCTTAGGGGTTTGGAGTTTCCTATGAACACATTAAAGGACCACTCTAGGCACCCAGACCACTTCAGCTTAATGAAGTGGTCTGGGTGCCAGGTCCCTCTGGGATTAACCCTTCTTTTTTATAAACATAGCAGTTTCAGAGAAACTGATATGGGGTTAACCCAACCTCCAAAGCCTCTAGTGGCTGTCTCATTGACAGCTGCTAGAGGCGTTTCCGTGCTTCTCACTGTGAAAATCACAGTGAGAAGATGCCAGCGTCCATAGGAAAGCATTATGAATGCTTCCCTATGAGACTGGCTGAATGCGCGCAAGCTCCTGCCGCACATGCACATTCAGCCGAAGAGGAGGAGAGCTCCCCGCCCGGCGCTGGAAAAAAGGTAAGATTTAAACCTTTCCTTGCCATCCAGCCCCGTGGAAGTGGGACCCTGAGGGAGGGGGCACCCTCAGGGCACTATAGTGTCAGGAAAACGAGTATGTTTTCCTGGCACTATAGTGGTCTATAGTGGTCCTTTAAAGACAACAATATTAAATATAATCAAAATAGTTCTATAGTCCATAATGTCTGGATTATTTAGCATTAGGTGCTATATACAGATCTAATACCTTTAAAAAAGCTAGACATTTAATTTTTTCTATATATAGGATATTTGCTAGATATGCGATAGGATGGAACTGTTTCATTGTTGGTATTTGAGGAGTTAATTCAATTTTAGTTCTGGAACAGCTGCTGGGTTACATTTCGGTCACCCCAGCCGTGTATTGTTCATGTTAAATCGTCATATACCTCGCACTAATTTGAAGAACGTTGAAAACTATTTATTTATTTATTTTAAATGAAAAAGATGCTAAAAAACTTAAAGCACCTTAAATGCAACATGAACGGTTTGCAAACCAAAAAATGGCAAATAAATAAATATTTTGCGATTTTGTCAGGTTGATGCTTAAAAGGATTTCACTTCAAGATTGTTTTATTCACAAACACCACCGAAAATACTTTTGTAGGGAGTAGTGGGTGGCATTCTGATTTTAGGAGATTTCTCTGAATGAGCATGTCTTATATTTATTAAAGCATTCATTCCTCAGGTATGTGTGTGGGATTGTCAGGGATTCTCCTCTTTCAATGTGTGTATAATCAGAAAAAATTGAGGGTTCCTTTGTCTGAGCATGTTATCTGTATGTTTTAATAAAATTCTTTTTCGTGAGTGTGTGTGTGGTGTGTGTATATGCATGAGCATTTCTACTTATCCTAAGGCAGATTTAAAAATAAAACTTGCCGTAGTTCTTCCAGATTGCAATGGGAAAATATGCAAATAATCACTGGCAGCACCCTTACTTTTCCAAACCACATTTTTTCCCCTTTCACTATTACCTACTGTTTTACAACGACAGGTTTGGATTTGAATGAATGCCCAATATCTGCTATAATATGATGTGGATTTGGCACAACATTCTATTTGAGAATTATTACTTTTGATGTCAACCTAGCAGTACTTAAAGTGGCACACTCACGCCATACTTACCTTTTACCAATCGCTTCCTCTCCTTTTCCTCTTTCCTACTATGTCTTTCTTTTTAAATTTTTAAATCTATTTCTAACTAAAAACACAAGACAAATTAAGGACTACTTTGTCTTATGTATTTTACCTACACCTGACTTTTTTTAGACACTGGGTAGCGCTACTGCCGTCTGTTAATGTCAGTTTCACCCAGCCACCAACAATGATGGCTGCAGGGAATTGGCTTTGTCTCTGGAACATCTCGCGGGAGCCTCTATTGATCTCAATGCTGTACGTAGGCTCCTGGCACTGAAGCACCAGGGTTGCAGAGGACAAGCTTGAAGAAGATGGGGGCACCTTTGAGAGACAGGATCAAAGGTTCAAGGAAGTAAAACTTACCTTTCCCTGCCAATCCCCCCAGCTTCCGGACACCCAGAGGTGATGTCACCCTCGGGGGGTTTTGCAAATTCAAATTCGCTTTAATGAGATCTATTATTATTATTATTATTATTATTATTATTATTTATAAAGCGCCAACAAATTTCACAGCTCTGTGCTAAATGGACTAACAGACAAGTGTTTGCAACAAGACAAGTTGGACACACAAGCAAAAATAATCCAGTGGCAGGTCCTCCCTCATCAGGGCTCTGCTCTTCCACAAGAAGACAATAATCTCCGCTGCCTGTTGGGATGAAGTTGAAGGCTGTGCGACCATTGCTGTGAACACATAAAATGAAAAGTCAGCACAAACTAATGGGTTTCCATATATTAAAATGTAACTTTTATCGGCTAATTAATAATAACGAAATCTTTAGGACGGCGATGTGACCGTAGTAAAAAAGTACACACAAAATGACGGAAGAAATCCGCATGTTTCATGAGTTCTACTGTACTTAATCATGTGCCAATCAAACGAAGCAATAGCCCACAAGAATGCTTCCCTTAGGCAAGCATTAACTTAGCTCCCCTATGGAAGCTTTGACAATTGTTGAAGCTGAGTAAATCAGGAAGCCCTCCAGGCTGCCATCTTGACAACTCGGGGGGAGTTTCCAAATTTTTTCATAAATTGATGATTTCTCTTAAAATTGTCAGTTTTATGAATGGGTGCAAGAGGACAGCCAGTTAACCCCTAGCACGCGCCAGCAAGCTCTGTGCTGCATGGTTAGTGACATCATCAGTGCATATGCCTTTAATGCACCGTTTGATAGTCACAGTGCAGTACAGGTGCCCCTAATCTCACATCATATACCTGTCTGTCTGAGATTAATGAGAGTTGTGCTACCAGGCCAAGAATATATAGTGGGAAAGGAGCTGAGGAGACAGAAACAGAATTATGTTTTATCCCTAGCTCCTTTGTCAACACATAATTGTTTGGTGAGGAGCTGAGTTAATGGAGGCAGCTACTGCTCAGGGGTATAACTCAAAAAAATCTTGGGCAGTCCGATATGCATGCCCAGTGCTACATAATATTAAGGGAACTAAAAAATGTTTTATTTTTCACACTGAGACATCTTCAAGAGAACTCCCTGTACATCATCTGTTGCCTATTTGAGAATGACATTCTCCTACCTCGATTGTACTGCAACTGCATTCTATCCTATAAATGAGTAGGGGTTTTCCTAAATGAGGTCTTTCACATAAATATGGGTAGGCACTGTCTTTCTTATTTATCCATACAGTCTCCTACATTAGTTCTCTATTGATTGACATTCATTCCCATTCATGGGCCCTCTAAACATATTTTTTTAACAGGTAGTCAGAGTTCTTTATTCTTGGTAGACTGTCTCCTACATGTGATTGTCTGTTAGTGGTACAGGCAGTCTCTCACGTGTGAGCGTCTGTTGGTGGGTGGGAAGTCTTCTAAATGGGCCATCTGCCTTGTTTGTTTGTGGACAGACAGTCTCCCACAGCAAGCTTTTTCTCCTACGTGTGGGCAGCCAGTCTCCTTGTGAGAGCTATCAAGGCCACTTGTGGTCAGGCAGACTCAAAAGAAGACTTGCTCATTCATGGGCATCTATTAAACGCTGACCCCTGTGTGCTAGGCAACAGCCATAACATTGACAGCAAGCTGAGAAAAACTGTTTATTGATAAATTAGCAAAGTGATAAAAACAAAAAACAAACATCAAGTACGCTAGATATAAATAATGTGCTTTAAAAAAAAAAAAAAAAAACTAAAATAGAAAATATGCAATAAGAATTTGTAGTGTGGCCAATGACAGCTGTGCGGCCTGAATTAAGTTCTTGTGCACAACAGATTCTTAACGGTAATACTGGATGCTGTGCCATATGATACACTGAATTTACTGGCAAACTTCATGGTACATTCTAACATGCAGCTCCTTTTGGAGAGTTTTAGAGATCACTTTGGAGTTTGCTTGTATAAGTAAAGTACTTAGCATCCCTTATGTTGAAAGATTCTGGTAATATGTCTGATAGTTTGTCATACTTGTGAATATACAGTTAGCATAATTGTGGTTCCTGGTTTCCTCACACACACTAATATTACACTATATTTTGCGTTTTATTTCCTGTTATGCAACAACCAGCTCTGTTTTTGCTGTATGCCAAATGTACGAGCATTGTAGGATCGACCAGATAAACTGGAGAAATTAAAAGCCTTTCAAATGTGAGATGGCAAATGATTGGCAAAATCCAATTTAGATAATATTTTTACATGTAATGTATGTTGTTGACTGTCCATTTAAATCCCAAAAATAATCGGCAAATTCGTAGAGACTAACCAGGGAAAAGCTCAGACACAAAAAGTGTCTCTTAAAAATATAATTTAATAAGTAGTGCATTCGGTTTTCAAAAACAATCACTCAAAAATAATAAAAGAATTAAAAAGTAACTCACTTTTATAGTTCTTTGTTTTTGGTGGGGGCAAATGTCCACACAACGTATCATGATCGGTGAACTTTGCACCCCCATGACGTAGCTTGACCAGTAACAAGCTTTTTATTCTGGTCTGTGTAGCCTCAACTGTTTATTTAAAGGATCACTATAGGGTCAGGAACACAAACATGTATTCCTGACCCTATAGTGTTAAAATCACCATCTAGCCCCCCTGGTCCCCTCATGCCTCCATAAATATAGTAAAAGTCTTACTGTATTCAAGCCTGAAGCTGGAAATCTGCATTCTGTTAGACTCAAAAAAACAAGCAGTCTTCTGACATGTGGTAGCCTGATCCAATCACAGTGCTTCCCCACACAGCCCTGGCCAATCAGCATCTCCTCATAGAGATTCATTGAATCAATGAATCTCTATGAGGAAAGTTCAGTGTCTGCATGCAGAGGGAGAAGATACTGAATCACAGGATGCTGTGCACAGTGCTGCCCTGTGCTCTGCTGACAGCAGATCTGAGTGGATGGAGGCATATTATGCCTCCATCAACTCCGAAGTCCATCTGGTTCACTCTGAGTGACTGCAACTGGAGGTGTTCCTAGCTTTCAATGTAAACACTGTATTTACATGAGAAAGGCTGCAGGGAGCTATAGTTCTCACCTGAACAACCTCATTATTCAGTGAATATAGTGTCCCTTTAACCCAGCACGGTATAGCTAAAATGTAGTGTGGCTGACAAGATTTTGGGATTTGTATTTCAGTTATCAGCTTTCTTATGATGAAAACTGACAGTTGAACTACAACAACTAGAATCATTTGATGTGCCTTATATTTTTGTTAAAGGACACTGTGGATCACGAAGGCGGTTAGAAAGAACACTATACGTAGTTACAGTAACCATCAAGGGGGGAAGTAATTTAGAATGAATAATGTGGGCCAGAACAGGAACGGTTAGTATTTTGGTAAAAACCATAGAAAATATGGCATGCATAAAAAAACTGCTAATTCTTTAGTTGTGTTGGTCCCTGGATGTTGTAATTTTACTTATTTTTTTCCTCTGATACGGTAAGGTGCTAATTTATGTTGGTTGTTTTTCTATCAATCCCAGATCTCTGTTTTTGAAACACCAGGTGGTAACTAACTCTACTCGTCTCTCTTGCACAAGCCTTACCGCATTGCCTGCTATTAACATGCAGGGTGGCTGCAAAGTGCAATTCTAGACTGCGATCTGTGCTTTGGGAGTGCGTGCACCTCCACCTCTTTTCTTTGTGCACTCATTGACACATGCTGACAGACACAGCTGGATTTCCTGAATGAGCAAGTTAACTTCATTTAACCTGTTACACGAAGACCGGTGTTACAAGAGCATAGAAACGATTCACAAATCACAGGAATAATAGAAAATAGTCAGATCATAAATTGCTTTGTTTACCAATAAAAGAAAGAGTGTTAGTGTCCCTATCTGTCTACAAAGATCTGTTTGAATTTAGTATAAATTCCATACAGTAAAACTAGAAGCTCTCAGTTCTATAGAGTTACCATTGAGTGGTTATGTTAAAACTATCAAGTTCTCCTGTAAAATAACTTTCTAACTTGGTAACATTCCTCAAATTTAAATGATAGATCTTTAATTAGCCTTCATTTGCAATCACATACTCATTGGCAAATTTATATATGTATTTTCTTTGAATAAATATACAAATAATGGCAGCTGACACACACCTCTCTACCAAACTTCATCCAAAGGGTACAAAAGTCCAAAAAACCTGTAAATGGATACTGTAGTGCCAGGAATACAAAGTTGTATTCCTGGCACTATCGCTCCCCCCTCCCTCACGCTCCCCTCTCCCTTTATTTACTTACCTTATCCTAGCGCCGATGTCCGTAGGTGCTGGGTTGTGGCTCAGCCCCGTCCTGTGACTAGTGGCGTCTAATGCGCATGCATGACAAATGCCGCATGCACTCTAGACCTCCCCATAGGAAAGGATTGAATCAATGCTTTCCTGTGGTAAAAATTCTGACGCTGGAGGTCCTCAAGCAGAGCGTAAGGATGTCCAGCGTCAGATACCGGACCAAAGGTCCTTTTCATTTCAGGAAGCCCTCTAGGGCAGACTTAGAGAGTTTCTAAAAGGGACATTGCAACTAGACCACTTCAATTAGCTGAAGAGTGGTCTGGGTGCCTACAGTGTCCCTTTAATATAGCACCAATTAGAATAATGTTCTGTTACTCCTTTAAAAGCTCTTTTAAGCGGAAATGTTTGGACCTTACACCAGGCTCTTTATCAAGTCATGATAGGATTGGTAGACACTTTGATATAGGCTTGAAACGATGCAGTGTGTCAGGGCACAATAAAGAGATTTTAATTTCACCATTCTTTAAATTTTTCATATGTCTTAAAACCCTCCACCAGCTGTGATGACATACAGTATTCCATAGATTATCCTTCTTTAAACTGGGCCTCAAAGCGCGGATATTCAACTGTGCTAGATATTCAATATCTTTTAAAAGTCTTCTTTTGCAGATTCTGCCCACAGCTGGATGGGCACACATTCTCCACCATTTTGACAGATTAGGCTTAATGCAGGTCAAATCGACGATTGATGGACGGATGAAGGAAAGCAGATGAAAGGGTCCAAATGTTAGATGAGCTATTCTATGTGCGAGTCACACAGGACTTTTTATACTTGATCTGTTAGCAGGTATTACAAATGAAGGGGGGACACACACATTTTTTTTCTCCCTTTTTCACTTTTCTAGTTTAGATCGAGACCGTATAATTGTCAATTGTCTCTGGTCACTGACGTGTCATAGCATTTGTACACCTTAAAACTCCCAGAATGCTCAGAAGCATTCTGATTAGATTGCCAAGGTTCCATGGGTGCAATCTTTTTGTCCTGATCTTACAGCCAGAGGCAAAAATTTGTTCCGAGCCTGAAGAGACTTGAACGTGCCAGATTGTTTTGGTTCTGAAAAATGCTTTTACAATAGGATCATTTCTATAGAAGAAATTCTTCGAATTCTAATTAAAATGCATGTGGCTGCTGATAGCCAGATACAGTTAGCCTCTCACTCACCCCGTCTAATAATGAGGAATCCAGCCCTGCTATCCAGTACACTCGGACTGTAAGCACATGGGCACGGTGACAGTTATTAGACCTCACAATTTGTTGTACTCCAACTGTTTCCCAATGTCGCAATTTCTCGTCTGTGCATTGCTGTGCAATGCACTGCATAGCATTAGGGGGCAATTAGCGTCACCCAGACCACATTGCTAGTTTTGTAGAAATATCCATTTTTACATGGAAGGGTTAAATACACCTCTAGTGGCTGTCTTCCAGTTAATCAGTCATGTGGTCTCGTAGAGACCATTTGATTGGTGCTGCACAGCATTTTAACGCGCATGCGAACTAGCTTCCCAATGCTTCCCTATCGGGATGCATTGAATAGGCTGAGATCGTAAAATTTAATGATCTCAGCAGACCAGCCGAGAGCTAGTGCGGCAAGGGAGTAAAAGTAAGTAAATCTTATATTTATACCCTCACAGCGGGGGACTTCCATCTATAGATAGAGTAACACTAAAGTGTTATACATGTTAGTAGTCCTAATGCTTTAGTGTTCCTTTAATATCCACAAACCTAGTCTGTGCAATGCTGCGGAATACAATGTACTTTTTAAAAGAGTTACTATAACTTGCCATGATTTTTAATTTTATCTTTTCTTATCCCCCCTATAGTTATCAAATATTTATTTGTTGCTGTATGAAGAAATTCATACCTTTTTATCCTGCAGCTGGACATCTTCATCTTAGCTCCCTGCCAATCATTGTTATAAGCTCTGCCTCTTGCGCCTGAGTCAACCTAGAAAAAGCATTCAGAGAAGAGGAGATATGAAACCATGTTTCTCTTTTTCCTTGTTTGCAATGTATGCCCTGGCCCTACCTGGGCTGAACAGGACAGCGATCTAATTTCTCTAATCTTTAAAGGAACACTATAGTCACCTAAACAACTTTAGTTTAATTAAGCAGTTTTAGTGTACAGATCATGCTTCTCAGGTTTCACTGCTCAATTCACTGCCATTTAGGAGGAGTTAAATCACTTTGTTTCCGTTTATGCAGACCTAGTCACACCTCCACCGACTCTGATTGACACAGCCGGTATGAAAAAAAACACTGGTTGCACATTCAATCAGATGTAATTGACCTTAAACAATTGTATCTCTTTCTCTGTAAATTGAACTTTAATCACATACAGGAGGCTCTTGCAGGGTCTAGCAAGCTATTAACATAGTAGGGGATAAGAAAATCTAGATTAAACAGAATTTGCAATAAAGGAAGGATAAACTGTAGATGACTCTTTACAGGAAGTGTTTAGAAAGGCTGTGCAAGTCACATGCAGGAAGGTGTGACTAGGGTTCATAAACAAAGTGATAAATGGCAGAGAACTGAGAAACGAGACTGCAGGGACATGATCTGTACACCAAAAACTTCTTCATTAAACTAAGTTAATTTGGTGACTATAGTGTCCCTTTAATAAAAGTTTCAAAGAAAATAGAGCGTCTCATAAAAAAAAAAAAAAAAAAAGTGAAAAGAAATGAGATTTTCCATATTTTTTTAATAGTGTAATTTTTAGTATGGTGACCGTTTTCTTTTAATGTTCTCATACCTAACATGCGCAATGCTAAGGAATGTACTTCTGTAAAGAAATGAAATTATACTATGCATTCAATATTTTGTCTTAAGATAAAAGCCATAAACCAGAAATCAACAAGACTTTGGTGTACCACCGGGGAGAGAAATCGCTGCTTAAGGGTGGAGGTGTCAAATTTTCCATCACATTTAGCTTTGACTAGGGCTCTTGATAAATTGTAAACCACAGACATCTGCAGAACTAGGTGTTTGCATTGTCTAGAATGCACTTGTAAAAATAGTATCCCCCCTCTGCTATATAAACTAGTATTAGTATGAGTAGAAATCTTATAACAGAACATGTGTATAGGAAAATAAGTAAATAGTGCAACAAAGGAATCTTCTTCGGGATTAGGAGCAAGAAAATGACAGGGGAGCAAAGAGTTCAAGAAAGATGTAGTATGGGACAATAGGAAGAATTATACTGCAAGTCTTTACAAACTTCAGATACTTGAGGATATGGAATATTACAAATGGACAGCTTCTAAATTCTCCAAACATGAAGTAAGGGAAAATGGTATATTGACCAGAAAGGTGAGCAGTGGGAGGAGGAGATATATGGAAAGGTTATAAAGAGAAGTTATATGGAGAAAGTAGAGGAGTTATAGGGAGAGGATATATGGAGTAATAGGAGGAGTTATAGGAAGAGGTTATATGGAGTAATAGGAGGAGTAATAGGGAGAGGTTATATCGAGTAATAGGAGGAGTTATAGGGAGAGGTTATATGGAGTAATAGGAGGAGTTATAGGGAGAGGTTATATGGAGTAATAAGAGGAGTTATAGAGAGAGGTTATATGGAGTAATAGCAGGAGTTATAGGGCGAGGTTATATGGAGTAACAAGAGGAGTTATAGAGAGAGGTTATATGGAGTAATAAGAGGAGTTATAGAGAGAGGTTATATGGAGTAATAGGAGGAGTTATAGGAAGAGATTATATAGAGTAATAAGAGGAGTTATAGAGAGAGGTTATATGGAGTAATAGGAGGAGTTATAGGAAGAGATTATATGGAGTAATAAGAGGAGTTATAGAGAGAGGTTATGTGGAGTAATAGGAGGAGTTATAGAGAGAGGTTATATGGAGTAATAAGAGGAATTATAGAGAGAGGTTATATGGAGTAATAGGAGGAGTTATAGGGAGAGGTTATATGGAGTAACAAGAGGAGTTATAGAGAGAGGTTATATGGAGTAATAAGAGGAGTTATAGAGAGAGGTTATATGGAGTAAAAGGAGGAGTTATAGGAAGAGATTATATGGAGTAATAAGAGGAGTTATTGGGAGAGGTTATATGGAGTAATATGAGGAGTTATAGGGAGAGGTTAGATGGAGTAATAGGAGTTAGAGAGGTTATATGGAGTAATAGGAAGGAGTTATAGGGAGAGGTTATATAGAGTAATAGGAGGAGTTATAGGGAGAGGTTATATTGAGTAATAGGAGGAGTTAAAGAGAGAGGATATATGGTGTAATAGGAGGAGTTATAGTGAGAGGATATATGACGTAATGGGAGGAGTTACATAGGTTAGATGGAGTAATAGGAGGAGTTATAGGGAGAGGTTATATGGAGAAAGAAGAGGAGTTATAGAGAGAGGTTATATGGAGTAATAGGAGAAGCTAGAGAGGTTATATGGAGTAATAGGAAGTAGTTATAGGGAGAGGTTATATGGAGTAATAGGAGGAGTTATAGGGTGGCGTTATATGGAGTAATAGGAGGAGTTATAGGGAGAGGCTATATTGAGTAATAGGAGGAGTTATAGGGAGAGGTTATATGGAGTAATAGGAGGAGCTATAAGGAGAGGTTATATGGAGAAAGAGGAGGAGTTATAGAGAGCGGTTATATGGATTATTAGGAGGAGTTATAGAGAGAATATAGGAGTAATAGGAGGAGCTATAGAGAGAGGTTATATGGAGTAATAGGAGGAGTTATAGGGAGAGGTTATATGGAGTAATAGGAGGAGTTAAAGTAAGAGGTTATATGGCGAAAGAGGAGGAGTTATAGAGAGAGGTTATATGGAGTAATAGGGGCAGTTATAGGGAGAGGTTATATGGAGTAATAGGAGTTATAGAGAGAGATTATATTGAGTTATAGAGAGAGGTTATATGGAGTAATAGGAGAAGTTAAAAGGAGAGGTTATATTGAGTATTCGGAGACGTTATAGAGAGAGGTTATATGGAGTAATAGGAGGAGCTATAAGGAGAGGTTATATGAAATAATAGGAGGAGTTACAAAGATTTATGGAGTAGCTGGAGGAGTTTTAGAGAGAGGTCATGTGAGGTAATAAGAGGAGTTAGAGGAATGAATGTCAGAAGTTGCAGGGAAACATTACATAAAGCAATAGAACAATGAACTGTATGTGCAAACAGTAAGGACATTCCCCAAAGTGAAAGTTTCAGAAAACACATTTCTTTTACACATTCTCCTCAGGAAGTGGGCACCTTTCATCACATATAGGGATTTCCTCAAAAGATAGTACAACATATGTATGTAGAGAACACAGAAAGTGAGAAACACACTGCTCTCTGTGTATGCAGGCGGCTCTGAAGCTGTCTGTGCCACCGGAGCACACTGACACGGTTATTCACTAGTTAGAATTCAAATTTAAGGTCCAAAGAGCAAAACTGGAAAAATATATTTTTCACTGACTGGCAGGAAAATTCTACATGTTTTTACTGGGCTGACACATCCCAGGAGACATGATATTGAGTAATAATAGGTAGAGGTTATATAGAGTAATAGGAGGAGTTATAGAGAGAGGTTATATAGAGTAATAGGAGGAGTTATAGAGAGAGGTTATATGGAGTAATAGGAGGAGTTATAGGGAGAGGTTATATGGAGTAATAGGAGGAAATTTTTTTATTAAATTTTCTTACAACAAATTACAAAACAGTGTTCAATGTATCAAAAACATATACAAAAATACAATTAAAAACAAAATGTCATGTCTATATTTTCCCAACAATCTGTATTTTGTTCTTTTCCATATACATCTTTTATGTCTTTAATTATCCGATTAATCACAGAGTCCGTAGTTAAAATAATTTGTTTTGATGATTTTAAACACCTCGCTTGCCATAAATGATATATAACAATACAATTAATTACATATAAAGTGCATTTGTTAATCTTATCTGCCCAATTGAAATTTCCATATACTAATTCAGCATAGGACTGTCCTTTAAAATTTGGTATTTTAAGAAGTGTGGACATTTCTGACCATATTGCTAAACTAAAGGGACAGTCACACAAAAAATGAGACATTGTTTCTAATATCCCTGAACATTCTTCCCTCGGACAATTTCGTTCCTCAAGTTTTTTAAATTTCAAATTAGAGCGAACGTATAATTTTCCTTGAAAACTAAGCCAAATAACATCTCTCAATTTAATTGGTATTCTCGTGCTAGTAACATTCTGAATGGCTTTTTTCATTAAGGTATTAGGGCAGTCTTTTAAAACCAACTGGGCACTATAGTACTTATTTAACAGAACATGATATAATTGTTTTCTATCTAGCCCAGTGATATCTTCATATGAAATTTGCCATCTCAGCAACAACTTTATACATTGCTGAGCATATAGAGAGCAATGTTTAACCTTGCCAGACAATCTTTTGATCTTTACACCTCTTGTCCAAACTCCAACAAAGTGATTAATTTGGTTTTTATATAAGATTCCCCATAAATCTGTTCTACCAGATTTAAAAAAACTTAAATTCTTGGTTATAAACAAGAGATTGTAAAAAAGTTCTGGACACAACATGCCTAATCCTCCATCTTTCCTATGGAGATAGGAAATGTTACGTTTAACAATATTTAAACGATTACCCCATATTAGCTGGAACAACAAACCGGTTATCTTAACCACTAATTGATCAGGTAATGGAAAGACAAAACTAGTATAAATAAAAATGGGGAATAAAAATCGTTTGATAGCTTGAATTTTCTTTTGGTAAGACCATTTCCAATTTTTCCATTTGTGTATTTTATCTGAGAATATTTTAAATTTATCATCCCAATTTCTCTGGGCAATGTCTTCAACACATCCATATGTAATACCCAACACTTTGATTGTTTTATCCTTTCTTTTAAAAGGGATTTGAAAAGCTTCTGCATTATCCCCCAGCCACAATGCTTCACTCTTCTCCATATTAACCATAGAGTTGGAAATCTGAGAATAACTTTTAAGTTCCCTTTGTAACAATTGGTTATCTGCTTCTGATTTCAAAAAAACAGAAATATCATCTGCATAAGCACAAACTTTGACTCTCTCGGAAACACCTTCTACTTTCACTTCTAGGCCTTGAAAATTAAGGTTTCCTTTTATTTTCCTTAATAGAGGGTCAATGCTAAAAACATAAAGCAAAGGACTTATAGGACAACCCTGACGAACTCCAGATTCAACCTGAAAAGGGTCTCCCAAACTACCATTAATTAAAGGGAAACATATTGCTTCTTTATATAATATCTTCAACCATTTAATAAAAGTATTAGGAATGCCATATCTCCGTAAAGTCTCAAATAAAAATTCATGATGTACTCGGTCAAATGCTTTGGACTGGTCTAGTCCTACCAAATAAATACCTTCTCTCTGCTGCTTAGCATATTCCACCACCTCTCTTACTAGCAACAGTGTATCCTGTATGCTACGATTCTTAACTGCACACGACTGACACGGACTTACCAAAATTTCAGCCACCGCACTAAGCCTCATAAACATGACTTTTGCAAGAATTTTGTAATCAGTATTCAATAATGATAACGGACGCCAGTTCTTTAGTTCATTCAAATTACCACTTTTAGCTAAAAGTACCAAGACTGAGGCATACTGTGAGGGCGGCAACTGTCCCAGAGTTAGCACTTCATTATATAGCATTACAAGATCCGTTACCAAAAGATCTAAAAACACTTTATAAAACTCTGCAGTTATCCCATCCAATCCTGGACTTTTCTTCCCAACTAATGATTGAATGCTATTTCTAACTTCTTCCTCTGTTATAGGCTTAACCATGGTCTCAGCATCCACTGCATTTAATACCGGATTATCAACATCTTGCAAATATTTTACAATATTTTCATTTGCAATAGGCTGTCTTGCAAACAATTGTTTAAAATATTTTGTGACAATATTTATAATGTCCTTACTTTCTGTTTGTGTTTCACCATCTTGATCTACCAGTCCTGCTATGGCTTTCTTACATACTCTTTCCTTACACGCTTGAAAAGGATCTGGGGCTGTGAAACCCCAACTATCGAATTCATTTTCAGCTTTTAGAGAGATCATACGGTCATATTGAAGTTTTTTCATTTTATCCTTAACTTGATTAATGCTATTTGAATTCACTGTCTCACCATTATTGACCAAGGAATATAATCTACTAAGTCTAAGTCTTAGAGCAAGATATTGCATATATTGACGATTTCCTTCTTTTCTAGCTTTTGATTTAAAAAAACTTTTAATATCTTTTTTTGTTTGTTCCCACCAACTCGACATCGTGTCGTATAAGCACTGCGTGGTTTTTCGATCTTCATAAAAAGTAATGAATTCTTGCTTAACTTTATCATTATCAAGTATTCTTGAGTTTAGTTTCCAGATACCTTTCCCATATATTATTCCTTCCTTTACCTTTAAGGACAGACTAATCATATCATGATCTGAAAACTCTACCAAGACTAAATTATATCTAAAAGATGAAGTTTGATTTTTTACATAGAGTCTATCTATACGACTTGCCCACCTCCCTTTATGATATGTAAACCCTCGCTGTGTAGGATAATTATATTTAAAAGTATCAATCAGACCAGCTTGACTGATCAGAGTTTTTAGAAAGTTTTCATCATATTTTAAATTTTTATAATTACTATTTCGATCTTCATTATTTACCACACCGTTAAAATCACCTCCCATAATTAACACTTTGGATGTGAAACAATATGGTTTTACACTTAAAAACACTTTTTTCCTACCTGCTATTATCTGAGGAGCATATATATTAATTATTCGATATCTCACATCATTAAGCGTAAAATCTAACAAAAGGCATCTACCTGCAACAATTTCCACAATCCGATCAATTTGAAAATCACAGTTCTTAAACAAAATACCCACACCATCATAACTTTCCAGTCCAAATGACCAATAAGATGGGCCCATTGTCCACTCTCTTTTAGCACAAAAAACCTGGCTATTATTTCTTAATCTTGTCTCCTGTAATAAACACACATCAAATGATTGTTCTTTCAGAACAGTATAGAGTAAGTCTCTTCTCTCTTTTGATCTCAAACTGTTGACATTAAGCGAGCATATATGTAAAGTCATGAAAACCAAGGAGACTCAGCGCTTCTTCTTTACTGCTCCTATATTGTCACCTTGAGATCCCCATCGTTTTATTGAAACAGAGGCAGTTGCTTCTTCTTCACAGAACAACTGCAATTCCTCTGTGGATCGCCTTTTCCAGAGAGATCCTTCACTCTGTTTAAACTCCATGGCATCTTCACTAGGTTCATCCAGGATAGCATAGCGACCAGCAGTTATCTCAAATGACGAAAGCATCTGAGGAGGTTTTTGTGACTCACGAGTACCTGAATATTTTAATTTCTTCTTGTGTTTTCCTTGCACCAACTGAAATTCCTCACTGTTTTTTTCTAATATTGGACCCTTTTCAACATTTAATGGAGATTGTATTTCCTTGGCGTCTTTCCTTAAGATGTTTTCTGGCTCAGTAATGTCATCTTTCTGTGGCTCATTTGTATCTTGTTTCTCAGTTGTATTGGGCTCTTCCATTGCTTCAGTAAGTATACTTTCCAAATCTAGCACACAGTCGTTTATCTTATTATGGTGTGCTTCTGGGCACTCTCTAAAGGTATGACCTTGTACAGAACATAAGTTGCATATTACGTCCTGCTTGCATTCTGATCTCATATGGCCCAGACAGTTACATTGAGAGCACTTTATTTTATCACAGCAATAGGCCAAATGCCTTGTTGACCCGCATTTATAACAGCTTCTAGGCTGTCCTGGATAATAACAAATGCCTCTGTCCGTACCAATAAAAAAACTGTGTGGTAAATGATGAGTAACGCCCCCTGTCTGCCACAGTTTAACTTGCAGTTTCCATCCACCATTCCATAGCCCAATCTCATCATAAATCTTTTGTGGGTCACTCACAACTGTACAGTGTCTCTTTATCCAATACATTATGTCATTTAAAGCCACTACTTCTGTCTGGAACTGGAGATTGATAGACACTGTGGCCTGTTTTGTGAGTGGGATAGCTTTTATATTTTTCCAGATACCATCTGATTTTGTCCTATGGAAAATCACCCAAAACATATCCAGGTTCTGCATTAGTTTAAAACTAATGTCAAATTGTCTTGATCCAGGAAAGTGAATAAATGCAAATATTTCACTTGCAGAAAAACCCATGAATTCCATTAAGAGTTTGCGACCAATGAATATTCTGTCTGGAATATCAGGTTCTGGTCCTGTGAACAACAGGCGCACTGCATTCTTCCGCTTAGATACATCTCCCCTTGATCTTGCTACATTTGAAAACAAATTCCCGCTTGTTGCAGGTTGTTGTTGTTCATTTACCTGTGTGCTGCTCTGTTTGCTGGTTCCTGTTCCCATTTTAGTACCTGTATCCGGTCCATGTTTTTGTCCTTCTGGATTGCTAGAGTCAGTTCCAGATTGCAGATGTCTATCCGGTGATTCCTCCAGATTCTGCTCTGCTGTGGAATCCCTGCATTGTGTTGCATCTCTTGCAATGCTTACACCAAGAGGTTTTTGCAAATCACTTTCTTTCTCAATAAGTGTTTCCACAACACGCTTTATGCTCCTAGATCTCAGTTTATGGACAGTTATTTCATTTAAGCATTCAGGTATGGCAATGCTGAGGGCTGCTGGTTTATTGCACCCAGGTGAACTCTCAGGTTTACATTCAGCAGCAGCCTCTCCTGTTTGAGCAGGTAAAGTCACTGGGCACATTTTATCACTTAATTTCTTTATCATTACCCCTACTTGCTTGTCTTTTAGCGGTTGTGTGGGTACCTTCTTAATCTTTAATGGGTTTAACTTTTGCATTTTATAACATTTTCTTTCCTCACCTTTTATTGCACTTTTCAGTTTTTCAATGCTTTGCTCTTTTACATCCATTGCCGTTTGTAGGGAGTCGATCTCCACCTGGATCTGATCAATCTGCTGCAGAAAACCTGTTCTCTCAGATTCCTGGGTTACTTCATCCACTTTCTTTACCAAATCTTGCTTCTGCTTGTACAAATCATCATACATTGCACATAAAGTCTGATAATTAGCAGAAGCATCTCCCAGTTTTTTGTCCAAAACCGTCAAAGCTTTACTAATTAAACTTTCCTTAACAGGTCTCCTTTCGTTTGTTTGGGCTTCTTGGCCTTCCAACACCTCCAGGCCTGGGACTAGAGCTGGACTAGTATCCAGAACACCAACACTCCCCCCTGGGTCTGAGGCCATCCTCAGTCCCCCTACAGGAGCTCCAACACATAGGAGTTATAGGGAGAGGTTATATGGAGTAATAGGAGGAGTTATAGGGAGAGGTTATATGGAGTAATAGGAGGAGTTATAGAGAGAGGTTATATGGAGTAATAGGAGGAGTTATAGGGAGAGGTTATATGGAGTAATAGGAGGAGTTATAGAGAGAGGTTATATGGAGTAATAGGATGAGTTATAGGTAGAGGCTATATGGAGTAATAGGAGGAGTTATAGTGAGAGGTTATATGGAGTAATAGGAGGAGTTATAGTGAGAGTATATATGGAGTAATAGGAGGAGTTATAGAGAGAGGTTATATGGAGTAATAGGAGGAGTTATAGGGAGAGGTTATATGGAGTAATAGGAGGAATTATAGGGAGAGGTTATATGGAATAATAGGAGGAGTTATAGGGAGAGGTTATATAGAGTAATAGGAGGAGTTAGAGAGAGAGGTTATATGGAGTAATAGGAGGAGTTATAGGGAGAGGTTATATGGAGTAATAGGAGGAGTTATAGAGAGAGGTTATATGGAGTAATAGGAGGCGTTATAGAGAGGTTATATGGAGTAATAGGGGGAGTTATAGGGAGAGGTTATATAGAGTAATAGGAGGAGGTATAGAGAGAGGTTATATGGAGTAATAGGAGGAGTTATAGAGAGGTTATATGGAGTAATAGGAGGCGTTATAGGGAGAGGTTATATGGAGTAATAGAAGGAGTTATAGAGAGAGGTTATATGGAGTAATAGGAGGAGTTATAGAGAGAGGTTATATGGAGTAATAGGAGGAGTTATAGGGAGAGGTTATAGGGAGTAATAGGAGGAGTTATAGAGAGGTTATATGGAGTAATAGGAGGAGTTATAGAGAGAGGTTATATGGTGTAATAGGAGGAGTTATAGAGAGAGGTTATATGGAGTAATAGGAGGAGTTATAGCGAGAGGCTATATGGAGTAATAGGAAGAGTTATAGGGAGAGGTTATATGGAGTAATAGGAGGCGTTATAGGGAGAGGTTATATGGAGTAATAGGAGGAGTTATAGAGAGGTTATATGGAGTAATAGGAGGAGTTATAGGGAGAGGATATATGGACTAATAGGAGGGGTTATAGGGAGAGGATATATGGAGTAATAGGAGGAGTTATAGCGAGAGGTTATATGAAGTAATCAGGGCCAGATTAAGAGCCCAATGGGCCTGGTGCTGACAATTATGACGGGCCTAATTACAGAATCATATCGACCAAAAACAGTAAAACACTCCCAAGCGTCATGTATCTGATGGAGAGGGTGCTGGAGAGAAAGAAAACAGCAGCTATAATAAAACACATACCCTAGTCTAATCTCTCACTAATTTATGTTTTCATCTTTTAAGTAAATCCATAACCCCTAACAGCAGTGTCCAGTCAAGCAGGAAGTCAATGGGCACGGTAAAAGGGTGTGCCACTGACACAAATCAAATAAC
>OW240917.1:223203678-223244958 GCA_933207985.1 Pelobates cultripes | reverse complement strand
TTTTCTTACAACAAATTACAAAACAGTGTTCAATGTATCAAAAACATATACAAAAATACAATTAAAAACAAAATGTCATGTCTATATTTTCCCAACAATCTGTATTTTGTTCTTTTCCATATACATCTTTTATGTCTTTAATTATCCGATTAATCACAGAGTCCGTAGTTAAAATAATTTGTTTTGATGATTTTAAACACCTCGCTTGCCATAAATGATATATAACAATACAATTAATTACATATAAAGTGCATTTGTTAATCTTATCTGCCCAATTGAAATTTCCATATACTAATTCAGCATAGGACTGTCCTTTAAAATTTGGTATTTTAAGAAGTGTGGACATTTCTGACCATATTGCTAAACTAAAAGGACAGTCACACAAAAAATTAGACATTGTTTCTAATATCCCTGAACATTCTTCCCTCGGACAATTTCGTTCCTCAAGTTTTTTAAATTTCAAATTAGAGCGAACGTATAATTTTCCTTGAAAACTAAGCCAAATAACATCTCTCAATTTAATTGGTATTCTCGTGCTAGTAACATTCTGAATGGCTTTTTTCATTAAGGTATTAGGGCAGTCTTTTAAAACCAACTGGGCACTATAGTACTTATTTAACAGAACATGATATAATTGTTTTCTATCTAGCCCAGTGATATCTTCATATGAAATTTGCCATCTCAGCAACAACTTTATACATTGCTGAGCATATAGAGAGCAATGTTTAACCTTGCCAGACAATCTTTTGATCTTTACACCTCTTGTCCAAACTCCAACAAAGTGATTAATTTGGTTTTTATATAAGATTCCCCATAAATCTGTTCTACCAGATTTAAAAAAACTTAAATTCTTGGTTATAAACAAGAGATTGTAAAAAAGTTCTGGACACAACATACCTAATCCTCCATCTTTCCTATGGAGATAGGAAATGTTACGTTTAACAATATTTAAACGATTACCCCATATTAGCTGGAACAACAAACCGGTTATCTTAACCACTAATTGATCAGGTAATGGAAAGACAAAACTTGTATAAATAAAAATGGGGAATAAAAATCGTTTGATAGCTTGAATTTTCTTTTGGTAAGACCATTTCCAATTTTTTCCATTTGTGTATTTTATCTGAGAATATTTTAAATTTATCATCCCAATTTCTCTGGGCAATGTCTTCAACACATCCATATGTAATACCCAACACTTTGATTGTTTTATCCTTTCTTTTAAAAGGGATTTGAAAAGCTTCTGCATTATCCCCCAGCCACAATGCTTCACTCTTCTCCATATTAACCATAGAGTTGGAAATCTGAGAATAACTTTTAAGTTCCCTTTGTAACAATTGGTTATCTGCTTCTGATTTCAAAAAAACAGAAATATCATCTGCATAAGCACAAACTTTGACTCTCTCGGAAACACCTTCTACTTTCACTTCTAGGCCTTGAAAATTAAGGTTTCCTTTTATTTTCCTTAATAGAGGGTCAATGCTAAAAACATAAAGCAAAGGACTTATAGGACAACCCTGACGAACTCCAGATTCAACCTGAAAAGGGTCTCCCAAACTACCATTAATTAAAGGGAAACATATTGCTTCTTTATATAATATCTTCAACCATTTAATAAAAGTATTAGGAATGCCATATCTCCGTAAAGTCTCAAATAAAAAATCATGATGTACTCGGTCAAATGCTTTGGACTGGTCTAGTCCTACCAAATAAATACCTTCTCTCTGCTGCTTAGCATATTCCACCACCTCTCTTACTAGCAACAGTGTATCCTGTATGCTACGATTCTTAACTGCACACGACTGACACGGACTTACCAAAATTTCAGCCACCGCACTAAGCCTCATAAACATGACTTTTGCAAGAATTTTGTAATCAGTATTCAATAATGATAACGGACGCCAGTTCTTTAGTTCATTCAAATTACCACTTTTAGCTAAAAGTACCAAGACTGAGGCATACTGTGAGGGCGGCAACTGTCCCAGAGTTAGCACTTCATTATATAGCATTACAAGATCCGTTACCAAAAGATCTAAAAACACTTTATAAAACTCTGCAGTTATCCCATCCAATCCTGGACTTTTCTTCCCAACTAATGATTGAATGCTATTTCTAACTTCTTCCTCTGTTATAGGCTTAACCATGGTCTCAGCATCCACTGCATTTAATACCGGATTATCAACATCTTGCAAATATTTTACAATATTTTCATTTGCAATAGGCTGTCTTGCAAACAATTGTTTAAAATATTTTGTGACAATATTTATAATGTCCTTACTTTCTGTTTGTGTTTCACCATCTTGATCTACCAGTCCTGCTATGGCTTTCTTACATACTCTTTCCTTACACGCTTGAAAAGGATCTGGGGCTGTAAAACCCCAACTATCGAATTCATTTTCAGCTTTTAGAGAGATCATACGGTCATATTGAAGTTTTTTCATTTTATCCTTAACTTGATTAATGCTATTTGAATTCACTGTCTCACCATTATTGACCAAGGAATATAATCTACTAAGTCTAAGTCTTAGAGCAAGATATTGCATATATTGACGATTTCCTTCTTTTCTAGCTTTTGATTTAAAAAAACTTTTAATATCTTTTTTTGTTTGTTCCCACCAACTCGACATCGCGTCGTATAAGCACTGCGTGGTTTTTTGATCTTCATAAAAAGTAATGAATTCTTGCTTAACTTTATCATTATCAAGTATTCTTGAGTTTAGTTTCCAGATACCTTTCCCATATATTATTCCTTCCTTTACCTTTAAGGACAGACTAATCATATCATGATCTGAAAACTCTACCAAGACTAAATTATATCTAAAAGATGAAGTTTGATTTTTTACATAGAGTCTATCTATACGACTTGCCCACCTCCCTTTATGATATGTAAACCCTCGCTGTGTAGGATAATTATATTTAAAAGTATCAATCAGACCAGCTTGACTGATCAGAGTTTTTAGAAAGTTTTCATCATATTTTAAATTTTTATAATTACTATTTCGATCTTCATTATTTACCACACCGTTAAAATCACCTCCCATAATTAACACTTTGGATGTGAAACAATATGGTTTTACACTTAAAAACACTTTTTTCCTACCTGCTATTATCTGAGGAGCATATATATTAATTATTCGATATCTCACATCATTAAGCGTAAAATCTAACAAAAGGCATCTACCTGCAACAATTTCCACAATCCGATCAATTTGAAAATCACAGTTCTTAAACAAAATACCCACACCATCATAGCTTTCCAGTCCAAATGACCAATAAGATGGGCCCATTGTCCACTCTCTTTTAGCACAAAAAACCTGGCTATTATTTCTTAATCTTGTCTCCTGTAATAAACACACATCAAATGATTGTTCTTTCAGAACAGTATAGAGTAAGTCTCTTCTCTCTTTTGATCTCAAACTGTTGACATTAAGCGAGCATATATGTAAAGTCATGAAAACCAAGGAGACTCAGTGCTTCTTCTTTACTGCTCCTATATTGTCACCTTGAGATCCCCATCGTTTTATTGAAACAGAGGCAGTTGCTTCTTCTTCACAGAACAACTGCAATTCCTCTGTGGATCGCCTTTTCCAGAGAGATCCTTCACTCTGTTTAAACTCCATGGCATCTTCACTAGGTTCATCCAGGATAGCATAGCGACCAGCAGTTATCTCAAATGACGAAAGCATCTGAGGAGGTTTTTGTGACTCAGGAGTACCTGAATATTTTAATTTCTTCTTGTGTTTTCCTTGCACCAACTGAAATTCCTCACTGTTTTTTTCTAATATTGGACCCTTTTCAACATTTAATGGAGATTGTATTTCCTTGGCGTCTTTCCTTAAGATGTTTTCTGGCTCAGTAATGTCATCTTTCTGTGGCTCATTTGTATCTTGTTTCTCAGTTGTATTGGGCTCTTCCATTGCTTCAGTAAGTATACTTTCCAAATCTAGCACACAGTCGTTTATCTTATTATGGTGTGCTTCTGGGCACTCTCTAAAGGTATGACCTTGTACAGAACATAAGTTGCATATTACGTCCTGCTTGCATTCTGATCTCATATGGCCCAGACAGTTACATTGAGAGCACTTTATTTTATCACAGCAATAGGCCAAATGCCTTGTTGACCCGCATTTATAACAGCTTCTAGGCTGTCCTGGATAATAGCAAATGCCTCTGTCCGTACCAATAAAAAAACTGTGTGGTAAATGATGAGTAACGCCCCCTGTCTGCCACAGTTTAACTTGCAGTTTCCATCCACCATTCCATAGCCCAATCTCATCATAAATCTTTTGTGGGTCACTCACAACTGTACAGTGTCTCTTTATCCAATACATTATGTCATTTAAAGCCACTACTTCTGTCTGGAACTGGAGATTGATAGACACTGTGGCCTGTTTTGTGAGTGGGATAGCTTTTATATTTTTCCAGATACCATCTGATTTTGTCCTATGGAAAATCACCCAAAACATATCCAGGTTCTGCATTAGTTTAAAACTAATGTCAAATTGTCTTGATCCAGGAAAGTGAATAAATGCAAATATTTCACTTGCAGAAAAACCCATGAATTCCATTAAGAGTTTGCGACCAATGAATATTCTGTCTGGAATATCAGGTTCTGGTCCTGTGAACAATAGGCGCACTGCATTCTTCCGCTTAGATACATCTCCCCTTGATCTTGCTACATTTGAAAACAAATTCCCGCTTGTTGCAGGTTGTTGTTCATTTACCTGTGTGCTGCTCTGTTTGCTGGTTCCTGTTCCCATTTTAGTACCTGTATCCGGTCCATGTTTTTGTCCTTCTGGATTGCTAGAGCCAGTTCCAGATTGCAGATGTCTATCCGGTGATTCCTCCAGATTCTGCTCTGCTGTGGAATCCCTGCATTGTGTTGCATCTCTTGCAATGCTTACACCAAGAGGTTTTTGCAAATCACTTTCTTTCTCAATAAGTGTTTCCACAACACGCTTTATGCTCCTAGATCTCAGTTTATGGACAGTTATTTCATTTAAGCATTCAGGTATGGCAATGCTGAGGGCTGCTGGTTTATTGCACCCAGGTGAACTCTCAGGTTTACATTCAGCAGCAGCCTCTCCTGTTTGAGCAGGTAAAGTCACTGGGCACATTTTATCACTTAATTTCTTTATCATTACCCCTACTTGCTTGTCTTTTAGCGGTTGTGTGGGTACCTTCTTAATCTTTAATGGGTTTAACTTTTGCATTTTATAACATTTTCTTTCCTCACCTTTTATTGCACTTTTCAGTTTTTCAATGCTTTGCTCTTTTACATCCATTGCCGTTTGTAGGGAGTCGATCTCCACCTGGATCTGATCAATCTGCTGCAGAAAACATGTTCTCTCAGATTCCTGGGTTACTTCATCCACTTTCTTTACCAAATCTTGCTTCTGCTTGTACAAATCATCATACATTGCACATAAAGTCTGATAATTAGCAGAAGCATCTCCCAGTTTTTTGTCCAAAACCGTCAAAGCTTTACTAATTAAACTTTCCTTAAAAGGTCTCCTTTCGTTTGTTTGGGCTTCTTGGCCTTCCAACACCTCCAGGCCTGGGACTAGAGCTGGACTAGTATCCAGAACACCAACACTCCCCCCTGGGTCTGAGGCCATCCTCAGTCCCCCTACAGGAGCTCCAACACATAGGAGTTATAGGGAGAGGTTATATGGAGTAATAGGAGGAGTTATAGGGAGAGGTTATGGAGTAATAGGAGGAGTTATACAGAGAGGTTATATGGAGTAATAGGAGGAGTTATAGAGAGAGGTTATATGGAGTAATAGGAGGAGTTATAGGGAGAGGTTATATGGAGTAATAGGAGGAGTTATAGGGAGAGGTTATATGGAGTAATAGGAGGAGTTATAGAGAGAGGTTATATGGAGTAATAGGAGGAGTTATAGAGAGAGGTTATATGGAGTAATAGGAGGAGTTATAGGGAGAGGTTATATGGAGTAATAGGAGAGAGGAGGTTATATGGAGTAATAGGAGGAGTTATAGGGAGAGGTTATATGGAGTAATAGGAGGAGTTATAGGAGAGGTTATATGGAGTAATAGGAGGAGTTATAGAGAGAGGTTATATGGAGTAATAGGAGGAGTTATAGGGAGAGGTTATATGGAGTAATAGGAGGAGTTATAGGGAGAGGTTATATGGAGTAATAGGAGGAGTTATAGGGAGAGGTTATATGGAGTAATAGAGGAGTTATAGGGAGAGGTTATATGGAGTAATAGGAGGAGTTATAGGGAGAGGTTATATGGAGTAATAGGAGGGGTTATAGGGAGAGGTTATATGGAGTAATAGGAGGAGTTATAGGGAGAGGTTATATGGAGTAATAGGAGGACTTATAGGGAGAGGTTATATGGAGTAATAGGAGGAGTTATAGGGAGAGGTTATATGGTGACATAGGATTATATTTATTAATAGAAATAATTTATATTACTGGAGGTTTCCCAGGGAGAGGTTATAAAGGTCAATAGGATGGGTATGGACGAGTGTGCGAAGAACAGGAGATATATTAGGATATAGGAGGGATTAATAGGAAGGTTAATATAGGGAAGTTACATGTTAAAAGGGGTTTTGAGTTCCTGTCTTTTCAGCCATTGGTTTCCTGCTAGGTCTGTGACTGCAACTGTTGATGTAACAGCGGGACTCAATTTGAAGATACTTGATTAACAAGTTCTAGACACCTAGGAAATGGAGCAGGAATGCATTGCTCCCTTGTAAAAGTTACGCGCTAACACAAAGGGAGCATGTAAAAATATCCAGTCTGCTGCAGGCACTCCAACCTGCAAAATAGGCCTGAGAAGGGAGGCTTGGCCTGTGAGACATGTGGGATTTTGGCTGACCGCAGGGAAGGCGAGGGGCCAGGACAGACTGGGCTGGGTTCCCACGCTCTCACGCGTGGCTTACGAAGTCTGATGTAAGATTTCATAATATCCCAAGCAGACGACAGGAGGAGGAGGAGCGGGCCTTGTTGTTTCGTTTGCTGGCCTCTGAAGTGGGGAGTGCCAGGGAAAGCAATGTGGCCTCCTTGGACCCCTTTATTTCAGAGTTGTATAGTTTGAAGACTCTCCAAGTTAATGGTTGAATTCACTTTGTTCGTGCTCTGAAACATAAGAAGGAAATCCGTAGTGCTGTGTTATTTTAAGGGGGTGCTTTTTTTTTTTTACTTGCATGGTCTCCCCATAGCAGTTTGTTGACACACCCCTATATTTTCTTGTTTGGACAGGAATCACAGCGAAATTCTCAGCCTGAGAGGGAGATCAGGGGAAGGCGCACTAAGAAAGAGTGTGAGGGAGCCTGTTCATTAAAATGGCACCATATAAATAAACTGAACTCTCAGAGATGGCGTTTCTCACAGGCCTAGTTAGTTTTTCTTTTTTTCATAGTCTGTCCTCATCTTGCTGCGGGGAGACTTTGTTAAACAACTTTCAATGTGACCTATAGCAATAGATATGCAGACGGCTAGACTGAAAGTGGAATGAACGATACAGGCGTACTCTCGGAGAGCTAGCAATAACTACAGTTTGCGGAATATCGCCATCTGATTGACGACGACCTTAAACAGTCTAAGCATAGCCGTAGCAACGATAGTTGAAATTTTGTCAACTCTGTGCTAAAATAAACACGTTACCTTCCTCTCCGGGAAAAATACAAAAATTGCGTTAGCTAAAGGAGTCTGGCACACAGACGGGTTAACAAGATGATAATGATGCACACTCCTTGGTTTTGTGACCAGTGGTTATTGTTCTGAATCTAAAATTATCGCAGTAGAATTTATCTTTCTGTTTATTTATGTAGGTGAACTTCATTCGGCCAATGTAATTAGATGAAACCCCAGAGGAACTTGTTATCTTAACTGAACTGAGAGGATATATTAAGTGATAATTTTGGAAAGATTTAGCTTCTCGCAGAGAGACTTCTCCATCTGCTGCCATGTGTGATGCTACAGAAGCTATAGCTTCTATGAGAGAGAAACTTCACCAATCTTAAACATAAATAGCTCACCTATGGCACTCCAGCTGTTACATGATCTAGAAAAAGCAAGATAACTTCAGATGTTGTAGACTTAGTTTCCTATAATTCTCTTAATTCTTAGTCCTTGCTAAAAGCCTCGGAAAAAGTCCACAATAGCTTGCATACCAGCAGTTAGCCAACCATGTGTTAGTGCCTAATCTCTCCGGTTTAATTTTGTGTTACAAGGTTATTTTCTGGAGGTGACTATATGCAGTTGATCAGCCTTTTAGAGATTTTTACAACTATTGTCAATTTGGTAAAATCTTCCCCCCAACTTATCAAACGTAGTCAATATTCTGCAATTCATCAATATTTGCTTAAAATTAGCAATTTGGATTTAAATTCAGTAAACTTTTGGAGTTTAGTAAATAAACCCCTTCGTGAATAAACCGTTTAATAAATATTTCCCTGATATTCACACTTCTATATTTGTCCTTGCCTCCAAAAAACGTTATGCTGCCAAAGTACATTCAAGAAACAAGTCTATTCTTTAAATATAATTGATTTGTTTACCCAGTCCTTATCAAAGAATGTAGTTGCTTACATTAATGCACGTTCTGTGTGCGCCCTTTGCTGGAGACGGCTTACTGCGGAAGTTAGCTAACTTCACCCATGGCCTCCTAGAACTATATCCACTACAATAACCTGTAGTGGTTATAGTGCCTGGAGTATCCCTTTAACTTCCTTGAGTACTGGTCATCTCATCCCTTAAAGGACCACTATAGTGCCAGGAAAACATACTCGTTTTCCTGGCACTATAGTGCCCTGAGGGTGCCCCCACCCTCAGGGTCCCCCTCCCGTCGGGCTGGATGGAGAGGAACTTACCTCTTTCTCCAGCGCCGGGCAGGGAGCTCTCCGCCTCCTCTCCTCCTCTTCGGCTGAATGCGTATGTGCGGCAGGAGCCGTGCACGCATTCAGCCAATCCATAGGAAAGCATTCACAATGCTTTCCTATGGACGCTGGCGACTTCTCACTGTGAAAATCACAGTGAGAAGCGCGGAAGCCCTCTAGCAGCTGTCAGTGAGACAGCCACTAGAGGCTAGATTAACCCATTTATAAACATAGCAGTTTCTCTGAAACTGCTATGTTTATAGTAAAAAGGGTTAAACCTAGCTGGACCTGGCACGCAGATGACTTCATTAAGGTGAAGTGGTCTGGGTGCCTATAGTGGTCCTTTAAGCTGTGCTTCATAAGCACAGCAAGAATTTATGTAAGTTGAAGACAGCTTTTTACTATAGAAATATGAGAGCTGAATGCTACAACACCCAGAAGTTTAAATTTTAATATCATACACATCATTATATTTAGAACAAAAACTGAAATACTGCAAATGGAGGGGTAAAAGAGTGTGAGAGTTTATGGTGAAAAAGAAACAGACTTGTTTTTTTAAAAACTAGACTAATACAAAACAAAATATACCCAGCATAACTAACTGGTAATTAATTGAACTATACCTAACGTATTTGGTTTGCTGGAAAGCCTGATTAATAAAATCATAGTGGTTATGGTACCAGGAGTCCCCTATCGCCATTGCGCAGTAAAGGGATCAATGCGGTTTTCAGTCTCCTCTATGGACCTCTAGTAGAAGTTCCTATTCTAATTTGGCAATCTTACGTTTGCGTGAGGGTATTGGGTTATTGATTTGCAATCACTCTCAGCTGGTGAATAACTTTCAAATAAGGATGAAATTGATATACCTGATGCGGTAGGTGAACGTCTTGAAGAGGGGCTGGACTGAGAGTGCCTGGGGAACAAGGGTAATTGGTTTGACCTATTTTGTTGGGAAATGACGCAAAGAAACACCTGGCACCATATACACTGTAGGGCGCTGTAGTAGTTATTAGTAGTATGCACCTTTTTAATACGCTTTGGCACCTAAGAGGTACTGATATATTTCAACAGTAGTGCTTTATCTCAAGATGTGGTTTTATGTAGATAGCCAAACCGGCACACTTTCAATATTCTAAATCATTTATTGTAACCTTTTATATACACAGTACAAAATTGTGGCTATCGGCTGAATTATTATACATTATAATTTTTTATTTATAGAAAGCCAAGTGCACTGCAGTATGACAGAATTACAAGCAATTTGAAATGTAGCAGGCATTATATGAGTATAACATACATGTGTCTACATACTAGCACACAAAGAGACAGGGCCCTGCTCTTGCCTACTGATAGTCTAGAATGATTTGTGGAGGATTGACAAAGGATCTGCGGTTATAGTCGAAAAAAGCCGAGATAGAAATTGAGCTTATTTGGCTCAGAAATCTTTCCAATTTAGCGATTTGAACCTAAAATTTGAGATATTTAAGATAAAAAACAAAAAACAAACAGTTGACACTCTGTTGCTTTTTTTTACCCCCTAAGGACCAAACTTCTGGAATAAAAGGGAATCATGACATGTCACACATGTCATGTGTCCTTAAGGGGTTAATCTGTCATCATAATCAAGCTCTTAAATAATAATTTTACCACTATTAAAATTTTTTATTTTGCAGCAGTTACTACAATAGTTTTTTTTGTGTGACTCACGTCATAAATACATATAGAAATCATGGACACTTCAGTCGCAGTTACACTATTTAACAATTGTTGTTGTTTTTTTCATACATGTCATTGGTTAAAAAGCACTCTAAATGAGTTTATAGTACAGTATGTAAGAATTTGTGTATTTGTGTCTTATCATCTATTGTGTGCTCCTGTAAATGACTTTTATGTCAATGTAATTGGGGCATTGTTGACCCCAGTGTATTTCTACTTGGTTAAATACTTCATAAATAAATGATGGGAGTGTTTGTCATGTGTTTTCATTACCCTGATCTCACCCCACTCTTATCAGAAACTGTACAGAGACTGCAATAGAGAATTTCTTATCTGGGACTTGTTTAACCCCATAAGGTCCTTAGCGGTGCGCAACACATTTCAGTACAGTACGTGTCACACCCCTCTGCTGCTGCTGGAGACGAGTTTTCAGACATGCAGGCCTCTACCATAAGTACCAATTATGAATGTCTTTTGCACATTTATTTTTTAGAATGCCAAATTATTAATATTTTTTGTATGGTATCCTGTGAATAGTTATATCTATGTTCTTTATGGGAATCTAGATGTGTCTAATATTTTTTTTTATTAGCAATGACTCTTTCGTCCCCCAATGTTAAGCTGTGTACTTTTAAATTTTTAGTTCAATCCGAGAGTTGCAGAAGCGTGGTACAGCCTGCCAGCAGAGTTGATAGTGAAAAATACATTAGGAAGCTTGGGACGGACCCATTGCTGCCCTGGGCAAAGGGACAAAATCAATAGTAAAACCAAGGGAAGGTTAGACTAGGCTGGCCGATTGGCTTCCTGCGTCTGTTAACACTTTGTGGGCTAGAAAAGATGACTGAGGAATCCATCACTTTCTCTGTGTGGCATTTAAAGCGTTAAATGTTCCGTAGTCGTCCGGTGCACGTCAGGACTCGGAAGAAAAAGTAGACTTTGCTGGCGATTAAGTTGTGTCACCTTACTTTATCTCACCAAACATACCCACAAGTTAAATCCATAACAAAGGATGTGCGTGCGACTCAGCAACCACATGCTCAACCGTCGCCTTAACTGTTTCAGTGCTGCAGGCATTTATTACAGTCTCTTTCATACATATATTTAGCGTTATAAAAATATTATTATACCCACGTACAGCATAGAGGCTGGAAAGGAGACTTGTCTTGTGCAAGACTGTGGGCATTGCAAAGCTCTGGGTGGTCTTGCAAGAGCAGTGAACCAAACCCAACAATTATATATAAAAAAAAAAAAATATATATATATATATATATATGTACATTGTTTGAAACCAACCAGATAAACAAACACAAATATAAACATTTTATATACACCAGTGCTGTCCAAATGTTAGACCTTTCAACTACAATTCCCATGATGCTTTGCTAGCCTAGAACCCAGATATACGCAATTTTCATGTAAATATTGTAGGATAGTGATAAGCAATAACACCAAAACCATTGGTAATAATTATGGAAAGATTTAAAAAGTTTTTTTTTTTCCTTTTGATAGAATGTTAGTGGCTCGCTATCCTTTTATAAAAGTGAGCTGTGTGTTTTGTGAGTTATTGCAGCTGCGTGTGCGGCACAATCTTTCATCTTTTCCTGTGTCGGGTAAAATTCTCCTCCCCAGCTTTTGTCTGCCCTGTCCGTGTTGTGACTGACTGCAATTATGTAATTGGTGTAATTGAAGATTGCAGTTTAGAGAATTCACACAGTGTGTCCACGCTGCTTCTTGTTACACTGCAGGTGCACCTGAATTCAGGGCTATAAAATTAAAGATAGGTGGGACTACCTAGGACGGATCTGTTGGATTATGTTTTCTGAAAATAAACTCACTTCACCAAACAACAGCAATGTTGTGCTGTCTTTTCATGCAGATAATGGGTTCTTAAAATGGCTGGACATTTCTCAAGTCAACACTCATAAAGCGTGTGGCAGTTCAGGAGTGTACTTTCTAAATTGCAAAGAATTTGTTTTACGAGAATAAAAAGTTGAGAATTGGAATGTCCTTCCTGAAGAATTAGAAGACACAAACACCAATATCTGTTTAAAAAAATAAAAATAAAAACTTGCAAGATAATTATAAAACTAATCGCAAACCAATAACTGTGAGGACGTTGTAAATCAAATAGGTTTCGAATGTTGTGCAGATTGAAGATTCTTATCTGCTCTAATAATTTGGGATTTTTTTGTACACATCTATCTTTGCTTTCAAAATCCCACAATGTGCAAGATGTCTGCCCCCTCCTAAACTAGGTGCACAACGTGTTTTTGACAGAGATGCAAATGCCCAGTCTAGACCCTAGAGAACAGATGCTGAATACCTTTGCCATGACAGATCAAGCATTTTAGGCCATTTGCTGACAGGAATCAAATATTAACTATTTGCGTTTTTAATATTTTAGTAGGGATTAGTGGTGGAGCATACTTGGATTGGGTTGTGTGGTCAGTTATTTTTTCTTGGAAGCCTGTAGATGCAAAACTTGGCATAACTCAGGAACTGTTAAAGTTTCTGGACACATACAGAGTTATTTACTAAAGTGAGAATTTGAAGTGGATTTCATATTTAAGGCCACAGTAGCTGGAGCGTAGCTGACTTAGATCGTTTTTCAGTTTGGATGTTTTGATCTTCAATTTGAAATTCACTTTGAATTCTTCCTTTAGTGAATAAGCTTATTAGTCATTTCACCTAGGCCATATTATTTTTTTTATTTATTTTTTTTACTCGGAGTGACCTGGAACTTTGATCAACCTTGGTTCTGTTATACTGTAAATAGGCTGACGTAACCATACACACAACCAAACAAGTTTATTTATCTTGTGTGTCTGTATGTATGTTTATTTATGTGTGTGTCTGTATGTATGTGTGTCTCTGTATATGTTTGTGTCTATGTGTGTCTGCATGTTTATCTGTTTGCATGTGTGGGAGGGGGAACGTATGGGAGGGGGTAGAGGTTTGGAGGGGTGGCGAGGGCGTAGATGTATGGGAGGGTGGCGGGGGGTAGATGTATGGGGGGGGAGGTCCAGGACAATTTTCGCACCAGGGCCCCATGGTTTCTAGTTGCGCCTCTGATCCTCTCTATACTTGTAGAATATTTTTTCATAGTTAGTATGAATACATCCTCCTGTATTTCTCCAGTTCCATCACTGCTGTTGGCTGGAGCTCTGATTAGTCGATTAGCTCTTCAAGTCTGTGGGATTTCTGCAGGGTTTGTGTAGGGCCCAAGTGTTTCTCCCTGCAGGTAGAGGAAGTTGAACCTACAAGCAAACAGGTTTTGACAGCTGTAGATTGGTGTCGCTGCGGGAAGCTTTGGGCGGCTGCCGAGAGCTGCATGGGTAGCAGTCTTAGAAGGAGGGGTAGCCCCAATAACTTTCAAAAGGCCCAGCTTTGTAATCATTGTCCAATTTTAAAGGGCCATTATCCTGGAAAGAACTTATTGCTCCATTTAGTTAAAGATAAAACTTTTTTGTACTGCCTTTCAACCTGTTACAAATCGTGATTTTCTACAAGAAAGCCCTATGTCCTGCTCTCTTTGTCTTCTGATGATCTGCCTATTGTACATCAGTGTCCTTTTATAAAGATGGAGAATATGTGAGGTTAGGGCATATAACCAAGGGTTAGTAGTATAGAGAGCTTTGGAAAGTAAGTGGTGTTTCCTAAACCAGCATTACAATTTATTTTTTTCAAACTGTGCATCTAGACCTTTTTTACTGTTTGTTTAATTAAAACAGGGGTACCCAAAAGGCAGAACGCCAGATTTGTTTTAAAACTACAACTTCCATGATGCTCTGTCATTCTAAAAGCATTGCAATGCATCATAGAACATGTAGTTCTACAACATCTGGGGGTCGACCATTTGGGCACCCATGCATTAAAGGTACACTGTATACGTGGTTTCATGTTAAAGGAGCACTATAGGGTCAGTAACACAAACATGTATTCCTGAACCTATAGTGCTTAATCCACCATTTTGGCAGTGTCTGTGTATGTATTAGGCAGTGTGTGTGTGTTTGTACGAGGAATGGCTGTGTGTGTGTGTGTATACATGCATAAGACTATGTGTGTGTGTGTATGTATATTAGACAGTGTCTGTGTGTTTGTTAGTGTGTGTGTGTGTGTGTATTAGACAGTGTCTGTGTGTGTGTGTGTGTGTGTGTGAGAGAATTAGGCACGATGTGTCGCTACTGGACAGTTTGTGTATGTATTAAGCAGTGTATGTATGTATTACATGTATGTAATATCATATATTGCAATTATGTATTAGCACACAGGAATGTATACCGCCCAATTATTTTCTAAAACTCTTTCAGGGCTGCCTTGGTGAGTATTGGTGCCAAGCAGGGAGTCTACCTCAGGCAGGCAAAGGGATCTTTGCCTAGGGCGGCAGAATTCCTTGCACCGGCCCTGGTGGTGGCTGTCTTAGAGTGTCAACTGATTGCTTCCTGTCTATCACTCAATGCTTTCCTGTGGACGTCCAGCGTGTCCTTAATGCAATTTTTGAGAATGAGAATCATGGAAGTGCCTCTAGTGGCTGTCAGGGAGACAGCCACTAGAGGCTGGATTAACCCTCAATGTAAACATAGCAGTTTCTCTGAAACTGCTATGTTTACAGCTGCAGGGTTAAAACTAGGGGGACCTGGCACCCAGACCACTTCATTGAGCTGAAGTAGTCTGGGTGCCTGTAGTGGTCATTTAAGTGAGTCCTACATTGAATTCACCTCGCTGCTTTCAGCTAAAAGATAAAATCTCTAATGAGACAGAGAGGGGTATTTTTCTAAATCCCTACACACTTATTAACCCTTAACCCATTGTACAGCGCTACGGAATTTGCTGGAGCTATCTAAATAATAAAATAATAATAGGTAACACATGGGTTGGGCTGCAGAAGTGCTAAAGGATCTTCTATCTCTCTGAAAGTACCCATAGGCCTTCTAGACTTTTGGCCACCACTCCAAGTTGTGCAGACGTGACTAGTAGGTGAAGGTTCCTTGAGAGACAGTACAGTGAAAATGGCCCACTGCTTGTTCTTTGATAGACAGTACAGTGAAAATGGCCCACCAAGTAGTTTTAGAAGCCCACATACCAAGCCTTTATTGGTTCCAACTCTCTAAAATGTTACTTGTAGCGCCTCTTTGTGGTATTTTACATCTCTTTTGAATTTCCACATGGTTTGACCACCCCATGGTACACACTGTGTAATTACTACTGCATGCATGGTTAAGATTGCAAGGAAACATTTTTAAAGCATATTTGTTGCAAACAATCTTTTAACCACCCTTATTGCTCAGTATAAAAATGTTATTAAATTGAAACCCTTATGTGTTTACCTAATACTGTGCTGGATAGTAAAACATAGCTGCTGTTGTATATGAGATGCTATCTTGTTTTTCACATTTAAATATGTTTAGCACAATGTCCCCTTCCTACTTCTTGTCATTGCCCTCCTTACATATACCGATTTTACATGCACCTACTGATTCCAACTTTCCTAACTCTCATCATCTGGCACATCCCGTTGCACCAATCTGCAAAAAAAATATTTCTAACCTTAATACACTCCAACACCTATTGCCTCATGCTTCCCTCCAACGAGCACATTCTGATTTCTAATCTTTATACCTCCCAATAATTAAAAAATGGTTATAGTTAGTGGCGGAACTACCACGGTCGCAGGGGTCGCAGCTGCCACTGGGCCCATCACTCCAGGGGGCCCGGTTGCCGGTATATTGAAATTAATTTCCAGGGGGCACGGTCAGCGCTGCAGCGCAGACGCTGGGAGGAAGTGACAGCCCCGCAGGAGGAGGAAGGAGAAGAGGGAGTCAGAGTGGGAACTCTGACTCCCATCAGCCTTAACATTAGGAAGTTTTTAAAGAGCCTCTCTCTATAACTCCTCCTATTACTCCATATAACCTCTCCCTATAACTCCTCCTATTACTCCATATGACCTCTCCCTATAACTCCTCCTATTACTCCATATAACCTCTCCCCATAACTCCTCCTATTACTCCATATAACCTCTCCCTATAACTCCTTCTATTACTCCATATAACCTCTCCCTATAACTCCTCCTATTACTCCATATAACCTCTGTCTATAACTCCTCCTATTACTGCATATAACCTCTTTCTATAACTCCTCCTATTACTCCATATAACCTCTCCCTATAATCTCTCCATATATCCTCTCCAGTGGCAGAACTACCAGGGTCGCAGCTGTGACCGGGCCCGTCACTGCAGGGGGCCCGGCCGCCTTGCAGACCCCTGTGACCGCGGTGCCTGCCGGCCATGTTGCAGCCACAGCCCATGCAGTAGAACTGCCAAGGCCGCATAGAAGGGGTCCATCGGGTGGTCCATGCTGTTAGGGCCACCTGATAGAAATTAATTTCAAGGGGGCGCGGTCAGCGCTGCGGCACTTTAACAGCACCACCGGCCCCCTCTGATGACATCGCAGCTGGGAGGAAGTGACTGCCCCGGTCACTCCTCTGAGCATACACCGGGAGCCACGCGGGAGGAGGAGGGAGTCAGAGTGGAAACTCTGACTCCCATCAGGCTAAGCCACCACTGGACCCTGCATCTAAAAGGTAGGAAAGAGGAGGGTGACTAAAACATTTTGTATGTGTGTCTGTTTGTATGTGTCTGTATGAATGTTTCTCTGTGTGTATGTGTGTGTGTGTTTGTGTATGAATGTGTGTCTGTATGAATGTTTCTCTGTGTGTCTGTATGTATGTGTGTGTATCTGTCTGTGTGTGTGTATGTCTGTCTGTGTTTCTTTATGTATGTGTCTGTGTGTGTGTGTGTGTGTTTGTATGTATGTGTGTATGTATATGTGCCTGTATGTGTGTGTCTCTGTATATGTGTGTGTGTGTCTGCATGTTTGTCTGTATCTGTTTGTCTGCATGTGTTGAGGTATATACCCAGCTTAGTTTTATATATGTATATATATATATATATATATATTTAGTAAAGACATAGGCAACCTTCGGCACTGCAGATGTTATGGCCTACACTTCCCATGATGCTTTGCCAGCTGCCAGCATTATGTAAGAGCATTATGCGGGATGTAGTTCACAACATCTGGAGTGCTGAAGGTTGCCTTTCCCTGATATAGTCAATACATTGTAAAGCACAGATCTGCACACCAGTCAAGCTTCAAGACTTACTTTTCATACAGAAATCTCACATTTGCAGTGATGTTACTACTGCACGGGATTCTAGGTGGGCATATGCAAATTAGTTCAACCAAAAAAATCTATTTTTTTTAAAATCATTTTTATATATGCATATATATATATATATATATTGGCTGGTTAGAGCATCGGTATCATCATGTCATAGATTGTAAGCTCATGTGAGCAGGGCTTTCTTGCAGTATCCTCTTTCTATAATTGGAGTTCTATAAATGCTAAGAATAATGGCTATGCGTGTATCAATATACATTGGTTTAGATGTATCAAGACAAAACGTGGAATTCAAGTTGCTAAATGCTCATAGTCATTCTATAATTTCCTACGGTGATGGCTCCTTATTTAGCTCTCTTCTCAGATCAGCACCTGTTTGTACATTGACAAACCTTCCCCGTAGTGCCGTTATACAGTGTGGGGTGTTAGTGCGTCAGAACTTCGTATCTTCACGTGTAGAATTCTTACTTTGTTTTCAGTGCCTACATCGTTATTACTGATTCAAGTACTTGTCATTGTTTGCTAATGTGGAACATTTTATCTGTGTACTAGTGATCAGCATTAATCTCAGCATCAATACGAGGCTTCATTACGCTGCATAGAATTCTTAGCCTTTCTCCAATGCCATTTATATCATTATTACTGGATTTAGTACTTAGAATGGTTACACACTATGGAATATTTTTCATATGTATCAATTACTGGTATAAATTTATACTGTGGCGTGTGCAACTATCTGTCCACACTGATTGACTGCAGAAACAATTGGTCGTACTCAGCATCATTATACTTTGCAAAGGATCAGTGTATCAATACTCTACATTACTACAGCGTGCACTGGTTTTTATTTTATCAATATTTAACGTCATTGTATAACTCGAATTGTTAATTATTGTGTCAATATATATCTCTTTACAGAGTGAAGTTTTTAACACTGCAAATAATAGATATTCTGTATTATACAACATATAATGCTTAGACTTGCAGTGTTAATTTTGTCGACTAACAATTTTAGTCAGATTTTAGTCGATTAATATGTTTGAGATTAATCGACTAAAACTAAAACAATTCAGATGACTGAAATACGACTAGAACTAAAATGGCTTTTTAGTCAAAAGACTATGACTAAAATTAAATTAAAATTTGTTGCCGAAATTAACACTGGTGGGTAAGATACCTGGGGGCGGGAGGAGAAGAAATGAGACACATGAGGGAATGAGACAGGGAGCTGAGGGGACACAAATAGGCACTTAGGGGATGGAGAATGGGCATAAAGAGACAGATAGAGGCTTTAATTAAACCCATTAGATTTTAGTCATGTCAACTAAAATCTACCAGAGATTTAGTCGACTCAAACTAGACTTAAACAAAAACAATTCAGATGACTAAAATGCGACTAAAACTAAAATGGCTTTTTAGTCAAAAGACTATGACCAACACTAAATTAAAATTTGCAGCCAAAATTAACACTGTAGACGTGTCTTATTCCAGAATGTCTTCTTGGTGTTATTATACAGAGTGTCGGAATTTACCCATATATTAATGCCCAGCATCATAATATAATAGTGAGGAGTGAATATTAGTGTATATCTCTTATCGTGATATGATTTGGTATATTTATCACTGTGACAATACTCGGCATAATTATACATTGTGGATTGTTTATCATTGTATTAATGCCTTATTTCACTGCAAGAGTCACAGATTTTATCCATAATTCCTTTCCTTTAAAATACGATCTGCGACCATTACCTGAAGATTTATTTTTTGTAATATTATATTGTGATCATTATTTGAAGCTTTGTTTTTTTAACAGTTGCTAATAATATTATAGTTGCTGAAAACATGCATGTTTCCTAATACATTACATAAACTCTTATCCTGATCCCCGTCTCGCAATTGTGATCCTGATCCCTGTCCTCCTGTTGTTTTCGCTAAGAACATGCATACTTTCTAATGCATGTTAAAGTATAAGATCAGAAGGATGTTCGCCATCAGTTTGCAGGAATAAGAATGTCTATCAAACAAAAACAGCAATGGTCAATTATGCAACGATTACGCAATGAATTTAGTTTGAACCAATTTTTGGACGGGAAAAACCAGAGTGCAACCATTATGCAGTGGCGACTATTATGAAATACAGTACTCGGCATCGTTATACATTGTGGCTTGTTTATCACTGTAACAATACTGAGCATCATTATACATTGTGGCTTGTTTATCACTGTAACAATACTCAGCATCATTATACATTGTGGCTTGTTTATTACTGTAACAATACTCAGCATCATTATACATTGTGGCTTGTTTATCACTGTAACAATACTCAGCATCATTATACATTGTGGCTTGTTTATTACTGTAACAATACTCAGCATCATTATACATTGTGGCTTGTTTATCACTGTAACAATACTCAGCATCATTATACATTGTGGCTTGTTTATTACTGTAACAATACTCAGCATCATTATACATTGTGGCTTGTTTATCACTGTAACAATACTCAGCATCATTATACATTGTAATTGGTGTACCAGTACTTGCTACCATAACACAGCATAGAAAGTTTATCGTTATAGCATCATGTTGCAAAGAGCAGAATTCTCTAGAATGAGTAAAATATTGAGAACAGAGACCTTTATCAACATTTTCCACTTTGTTTCCCACTTAGAGGGACAAAGGTTTAAGAATAATTTCAGGAAGTATTACTTTACAGAGAGGGTAGTGGATGCATGGAATAGCCTTTCAGCTGAAGTGGTAGAGGTTAACACAGTGAGGGAGTTGAAGCATGCGTGGGATAGGCATAAGGCAATCCTAGCTATAAGATAAGGCCAGGGACTAATGAAAGTATTTAGAAAAATGGGCAGCCTAGATGGACCAAACGGTTCTTATCTTCCATCACATTCTATGTTCTCAGTATACTCTTGCGCCCCTTTTTTTCTGTTCTCCACATTCTATGTTTCTAGCAAGATTTTGGTATCAATGTTCTGTTTCCTGCACTATAACAATTGAATTAAAATCAGCGTAATACTCTGCTTATTATACATGGCAGCACTTTTATTGTCTGGGTTGAACTAAATGTGCTTATTATTATTTTTTTAAAAGAGCTTTTGCTTTAGGGATACTTGGCACTGGAATGGAGTGCAGAGTGTATTTTCCAGGGTCGAAAAACTTTTGCACGGTTATATTTCTGTTCATATTCTCTGCCAGTGTAGCCACACTTTGCATCGTCATCTAATGAGTTAATGAGTCGGGTATTCCGTACTGTGATGTGACGTGGGTGGAGCACGCGCTTGTGCCAGGTCATGTGACCTGGGCGCTGATCTGCTGCCAGTTGATCTGACAGCCGGCCACGTGCCTCCCCAGTGTGGGCCATCACAGTGCTGGAGCCACTGTGCCAAGATCCACACCCTCTCCGTAGGAGGGGGCATGACGTTTGCTCATTAAATATGAAGTGCAAGTTCAGCAGACTAAAAACTCGGTCTGTGACGGCGTCACAATGTGAGCGCTGCGCCTCTGTCATAGAAAATGAATCTGCAAGCCCTGCTCGCTTAAAAAGAGAAGATGTTTGTGAGCGATTTAACAGTTGCGTGCTCTCTATCTGGCTGGATGTCGACAAATATTTGTAGAAATTTTACCAGGAAAAGGAAGTAACCCGATTTTGTTTTTGTTGGCGCACTTGTATGTATTCATTACAATAAAATAAATTACAAAATGTATTTAAATATTTTTTCTATGCAAATAATACAACACTTAAAAATTAGTATACAGAAATTTAACGCAGGGTTTAACTATTCCACCCTTCACTAGCCAATGGTAACTAAAAATTTAACCCTGGAGTATTAACAGTTTACCCCTGGTAAGTCTGACATTGACCCTCCAGTGGCAAGTAATTTTTAAAGCCTGACTAGTGGACTAGGACTTGTAATTTTAAGGCCTGATATACAGTATTAAATGATGTGTTATAATATTTTGTTTGTGTACATCAGTGTTTTTGTGCCCTCGTTTAAGTGCGTGTCACGTCTGAGTATGTTTGCTTGTGTGTGTGCGGCAAAGAGTGTGACAATGAGGGCTTGTGTGTGACATAGAAATGTACCCTCTCACACGGTGGGGACTTTGAGGGGATATAAGCAAGGATAAAATGCAAAGACGGATAGGGTTAAAGACGTTTTGAGGACACGTGGTCGCAGATAGATATAAGAGTATGATTAAAGAAAGCATGAACAGATTTAGAAAGGAGGGTGATGGTAAGTGAGGAGACAGGGAGCGTAGGCGGGAGTGACAGACGGAAAGCAGGAGAGACACACGTGGTCTGTTGGAGTAGCCAGATGAGTGGAGTGAAGGATGTGTGATCAGGGCAACAGACATAAAACCAAAGCAATAAGAGTGAGTTCTGTCCAGTGATCCTCAAATGAGAGGGAAACTGTTGTTCTAAATGTAGGCGAGAAAGGAAGCAAAGCCAATAAAATAAAGGAAGTTATGACTGTGGTATGTTATGTGTATAGTGGGGGATGCCAGGTAGTCATGGTAAGTTTCCCTCCGAGGCAATTCAGGCACATGGTTATTGCACCTCAGAGGTCAGACCATTACCACCAGCCGTATTAAAAGAAAACTTGTCATTTATTCTTACTATTCAAAATAAATTTGATGTGTATTATTGAGTCTGTTTTGCAACGCATTAATATACGTAAACATGTTTTTGCAGTGCAACTTTTCACTTACTCTTGCAACATGGGGCAGCCATTTTTAAATCCTCTTTGGTCTGAAGCACCATTTGTCCTGCCAAAGCCGTTTCAGGTAACAAAGAGTAACTAATTGCATGTTCACATATCATGGTGATCTGCGCAGGTTGTGGTCGTCTCATGAAGTGTCTATGGTGCCTCTTACTTATCCCAGTCAAACCGTTATCTTACTGTTTCACTGGGTGGCAAAGATTTATTTTTTTTGTTCTCATCCTTGCCACCAATGACTTTAGGGCAAAAAAGGAGAGTAACTCTGCCTTACATCATACCAGTTCAGTCATAGGCTGATCTTGTCGGCTGATGCTCTCAGCCAATCACTGCCAGCTCTCTCTACCAGTGATAGTGGGCAGTGATTGGTTGAGAGCGTTACCTGATGCTATAAGCCTACCACTTGCCTGGTATGGTGTAAGGCGGAGGTACTCTTTGTCTTTGCTATGCAATCATGGTGGTGCTGGGCTGGGAGTGCCAGCATCTATGTGGAATAATAAGATACTGGTTTGACAGTAATGCAGAAAATTGCACCCACGGACTCCAGGCACCATAACCACATCACTGAGGTGAAGTGGTTATGGTGCCTTCAGTGTTCCTTCAAAAACATGCTGCTTTGTGTAAAGATACTAAATATTTATACACTGGTAATAAATACGCTGGGCTGTATAATAATTGTGTATCTATATGCATTGCTTCTAAACAAACTGTGCTACATTTTGAGTATCTATGTATATATACTGTTAATAAGCAGGCACGCTGTGCTGTATAATGATACTGATTATTTGTATAGTTTTAATAAATATCCTGAGCTGAATATTGAGCCCAAGTTTCTCTTCCCTGATGATAAAACACGCTGTACTGTAAAATGATGGTGAGTATCTATATACACTGATAATAAACAGGCTGCATGGTATAATGTTGCCGAGCATCTGTATACTGATAATAAACGCGGTGCGCGTTAGAATAATGATGAGTACCTCTCATTAATTTTAAACATGCTGTACTGTCCAATGATACCTAGAGGAGATTTATTAAGGCAAAAACAGGTGCAAAGTTCCATATGTTGAGAGATATGTTATTGGTCTCCATGGCGATTGCTCCTTATTTAGCACCATCCCCAGAATGGCTCCTGTTTTTTGCCTTGACAAATCCTCCCATCCCATCCCATGGTATCTATATACAGAGATTGTAAACATGCTGCTCAGTGTCTCTATGCAGACAATAGACATAATTTTAATGTACAATAAATATGCTGTGATGTTTATGATTCTGTGAATGATGTTTAATCACCGACAGCGTGCACTGGAGGGGTTAATGTGGTTTGAAGTATAAATCAAAGACAAGGTGGAGTGTTGCCTTCCTGTGGGCTGAGGAGGAGGGGGTTTATGTATCTGCATGTGGGGACCTGCTGTAGCTGCTGCGGGAGTGGGAGGGAGATTAATAGCAGACGGGGTCATGAACTAGGAGGCAAGCACTGAGTATGTGCTCAAACTTTCTACTGTACATAGAGACATCGGGCCTTGGCACGCACAGGGTTAATATTGTTACCAGCTCCCTGCGTTCTGGATTTTGGAATGTTGTGACATTAAATCGTATCTGAGGGCCCTTTGGCGCCCATAGTTCTAAAGGTGTATAAAGACCGTGTTTATTACTGGTAATATTAGTACTCCACCCTTGGGGGGCACTAGACCGTAACAGGTTACACCTGCGTTTCCTCTGTTGGTGTCTGAAAATTATGGGCAATTGCTATGTCTCTTTCAGCGGAGGGGTAGAGGTGGACTCTAACCAACCAATTCTATGTGGTGCTAGGTACTGTTGCTTTTGTTATTTAATAAATATAGCTTTTTGTTTCTAGTGGTATTTGGTTAGGATGTTTTATGTCACTCCACCAAGAGATTATTGTTTAAAACACGGTATGGGAGAGCAATGACAAGGGAATTATAACGTTTAGGCCAAAATAGGCGATAATTACGTTTTTGGTCTCCTAATTTTCAGTTCCTTTGTCAGCGTCAAACAGTTCTTGGTCATGTATGTGCGGGACATATATCCATATATTTTACAAGATGTCGGACAGATTTGAGAACTGCTTTCTCGGCGGTATGAGAAGTTCATTCGATTCTAACGTGAAATGAATGTTTCACACATGGAATCCTCGTGGTACTGGCTTGCTAATGTAATTGATTTCAGTAGGGGAGGGCTGGCAAGTGTTATAGGGGGCAATTGACCCTCAGGCCACAAACATACTGGCTTTGCGGGCTGCAGCCTCCCACCACTTTGCTCTGCAGAATAAATGCAGGGAGCGGTGACTGGGCTGTTTATTGGCACAGTGCTGCAGGATAGAGGTGGCAGGCAAGAATTATGCAGGGCCTTTTCCAGCCCAGCATGTATGGGTTAATGCGCAATCCTTTGGTGTTAGCGCATTGGCCTACAGACAGTATTAAAGGGCCAGACCAAGCACTACAACCAGTATACCCCGTTAAAATAGTTATGGTGCTAGTAGGCTGAGGATGTGAAGACTTGGGCAATTTGACTAAAACTCCAGGGTATCACCAGCCAGGCCCCTCGCTTGTCATATTGTTAATGCAGAATTCTCCTGCATTATCAATGTTAAATTTGTCCTGCAGCCTATCAGCCCGAGACAGAACCAGGTATCTGCAGCCTACTAACACCATAATCACTTCCAGGGTTGAATTGGTTATGGTGCTTAGACTGTCCATTAAAAAAAATAACCGGGACGTTTTTGATCTCTCAAAAAGGGACATTTGTTTGTGCTTGCCCCCATTACCAAAAGGTTGTCAACATCACACTAGCAGTGCATGAAATCTGCAAACTGCAGGGGAGAATTTAATGCACTGTCTGACAGATTGCTGTATTGTTTAATATGAATCCCGCATACATATACAATGATCATCTGCTTTATAATGCTCACTTTGGAGACAGACAATTTTATTTAGAAAAATGGCTTCCTTGTGCCCCGAAATGTCTAGTGTTCTGGCAGTAGATGAGTGAAAATCATAAATTCCTTGTTCTGATAAGATTAATTCCCTTGTCCTGGGACTGTTGATGCCTCAAGAGCTTCTAAAATGTTGAAAACTGTACTCTTCTTACAGATGGAACGACTTTTTAGGAACTAGATACTTATTGAATACAGTTGAATACAAAGGAGTGGGCTGGAAAACCAAAATCTTAATGGCATATGGCAGATGATGAACACTTGATAAAATGAGATGCCTGCTGCTTCAGGAATAGCTGGCAACGGTCCTGTGAGGTTACTTCCACACTTGTAATGACTGAGAATGCCACTGTTTCTTAAAGGGACACTCTGGGAACCAATACAATTTTAATGCATGTGGTTTGGGACTTTTTAAAAATTCTGAATTGATAGTTTTTGCAAAAAATAAAACAATGTTTTTGTTATATGTTGCACCATAAGCCTTCCTAGCCACGACCCCCATCAGAAAGACTTCCTTACCAAATATATGCTCATAGTCTCAGCCTCAACAGCACTGAGTGAGCTGCTTTTAATTCACAACCTGGCTGCAGACAGTCAGAGAAACTTTAACCCCTTAAGGACACATGACATGTGTGACATGTCATGATTCCTTTTTATTCCAGATGTTTGGTCCTTAAGGGGTTAAACAGGTAGTGATATCCTTACTATATGCCTCCTTGGGTGTCCTCTCGTTCTAATGCAGATTGCTTTGTAGTTCAGATCACTCAGTACTGTCATTGGCTGAGCTGTGTACATACATTTGATAAGGACGTATTTTTCTGGAGTGAGGGGGCGTGGCTAAAGAGGCAGGTTCACAGTGCAGGATTCTGCAAAACATTAAAAAATGTTGGGCAAAAACTATCAAGATTTGAGCATGCAAAAAAAATGCAGCATAGTAATGAGGTCAAAACCTATCAAATGCATTAAGATTGTATTAGTGCCAGGGTGTCCCTTTAAAATCTTAATCACATGTGTTTGGCATTTCATTCTGTTGCACTGCTTGTGCCAGCATGATGCTAATTCTGCTCTTTCACTCCTCGCAGTTTGACACTGCAGGGGCTAATTATTAACTCTTTCTCGGCTGCCTTGTTCTGAACTCAAGCCTCAATTTGCTGACAGTTTCACGGGTACCTGACAGTGCAAGGGGTTATATTTTTTTACTTTCTTTAGGAGTCTAGCAGTGCACGCCATTAAATGTTCATTGATTAGGCAGGAATCTGACAGTGCGCAACTTAATTCTATAATCATTCTGCTGTTGCATGCCCTTGCGCTAGTTAATTCTCTCTGCCAGATGGTGCAGGGGTTAATATTATAGTCTTTCAGCAGTTCAAGAACACTAGCTCAGAACACTTTTTGCAGTAATGCTTGATAGTTCAGACTTTAATCCTGATCTTCTTTAATGCCCGCTTGTGAATGGGGTTAAAATTGCACTCACTAATGAGAAGCTTGACGCTGTAGGAGTTAATCCTGAACTCTTCTTATTCCCACGTCCAACATTGTGAGCATACAGTAGCCTGGATTTGCTATTTTCACTGCAGTTTCCTGTGAGTGCATGGGTTAATTCTGCACTATTTTTGCACAGGCTCAGTCTCTATCCCCTGGCAGATGGCGCATGGGGTTAATTCTCCCATATCTCTGCAGGTGCCTGGCAGTGCAGGGGTCAAGTCTGCGCTGTCATTTCCTGCATCCTTAGACGCTCCCTCCTCTATTTTTAGAAGCATCACTGTGCAGTTCTGTCACCTTAACCCCTTAGCGGCAAGTGAAGTCAGGAAGTGTTTTTGTGTCACATGACTAGGCATCAGAGGACACAGCGGTCAATCACACAGAGTATTGTTTTAGCAGAAAATGGTTTAGCCACAAGCCGCCTTCTCCTCTGACCATCTTTAATATCTAGTGTATAAGTCCCGAGTGCGCTATAGGTACTGAAATCACAGAATTATAAAGCTCTCAATGCAGAAAAATAATTTACAGTCTTGCTATTAGTATTGTTTTTTTTTTTTAATGCAAATCAGGTTTTTCCGTCCAGTATATTAGCGTGGGGTTGTTTTCCGGTTGTGAGACCAGCTTTAAAATAGCATGCCCCAAGTAGGTTGGGTCATTAATGCTGCATGGTAGCGAATCGGGTTAGATTTGCTAAGTAACTTTTACGATGGGGTTTATTCACTAAGCCGGCAATTTTGTAGAATTGGCAAAGGGCATACAAATATTTAGGCCGAAGTAGCTAAGAAGAAAAATAGGGCAGTAGGACATTTTTCCCATCTTGGTTGTGTTGTTTCAATTCACGTTAGTTATCAATATTCTTAGCTTATGGAATAAATCGCAGTATGTGTAAATATGGAATGAGTGCCGTTGTTGTTTGAACTAAACAGACATTCTAAGCACCATAAAAACAGCTTATTGTAGCTGATGCGGCGTAAGGACTGGGTACCGTCCCTCCACATTTTGTCATACTGTCGATAAGTACAATTCCCCCAGCCTGGGTCATCATATCACAAACATTTACCTTCTTCATTGGAGTCTGACTTTTTTTGAGTGAGTGGGATTTGGCCATGCTGCGTTGCCTTTAACCCTTGGGTTCTGACAAATTTATACAGGCTTCTGAGAGTCCTACCACCATAACCACTACAGTAAGCCGGAGTTGTTAAGATCTTTAGAGTGTCCCTTTATTGCAGAGTTGACAACAGTGTCAAATTTGGGATAATGGGACCTTTTTCCCCCCCTTTCTTGCTTTCCCACCATTTTTCTCCATCTCTTCTCAACTTTAAACTTCCCCTGTGTAGCCCTGTACCTCCATTTATCTCCAGAAATAGTTTTTACTGTTTATTCACGTCATATTATTTCCCCAAGTCTATGTATTTCTTGCTATTTCCTCTTTTCTTCCTCTCCTTGTACTTGTTCCCTCCATTTTTGTTAGAATAGACCCCCAGGACCATTCCAACACTTCTATACTGCTATCACGCTTTACTCTCCTGCACACTGCTCAAACTCCTCTCCTCGCTCTTTCTCTCTCCCTGTATCCCCCCACCTCGATCTGGATTCAGTTAGTAAGCAGATTAAGATGTGGATTTGCATGTGATTGAAGTGGGACACTGCAGTTCAGTCATTCCCACGCTGTATCGAGTGAGCGCCAGCACTCCCCCTCCCACTCCGAACGTTTACTGCTACCATCCCTGCCAAATTCCTAACTTTGCCAGCGTAGCTCTCTCAGGTGTGTGTTTGGGGTACACCAGCATATTTGAAATTGGTTTTATTTATATATTGTATGGAAGACAAAAAAAACTGAAATTTAAGAGATCTGTTAAATTTTTAGGAGCCAGCGGTTAAGAATAGAATATTCGCTTACTTTTAATTAGTGTTTCCTGAATTTGCCGTTAAACAGGGTCACCAACAGAAAATATAACTCCCATGATGGACAGCCAACCTTCGTACACAGGTGTTCTTACTTGTGTGTACGTAGAGACGAAAACATGCAGATAGTCAGTTTACAGTGAAATGTCGAATTGAACTAAATATATGTTCAATATATGTACACTAGCTGTTGTAAAATATTATCTGTGATATCAGACTGTAATTTAAAGGGACACTGCCGACACCATGACAACTTATAAAGTGATTTTCAAGAATGATTGCATCTAGAAGCAGTTTCATTCATGTTGCCTGATACTTAGCATAAAACAGAAGCTAGAAGCATTGAAGTGAATATGCCATAAAGCCCAGATGATCTTTTGAGAAGGGTTTGGTATATGGTTTGTGCTCCCACCGAAAATAAATGAATGGCAGGATTGGCCAAGGAATGTCGGCTACTTCCTAGTTTAAACGCAGCTCCCTGCAGAAGTTGTAGATCCTGGACATTTGCAGCAAATGCAGTGCATTCAAATGTGAAGATTTAAAAAGAAAAAATTATTATGCACATAAAATCAGGGTCATACGCAGCTTGGAGGGCTTCTTTAACACCCATTTTCCTAATTCATTGTCTTGCGTTCATAGTGTTCTGGGAGTAGAAACCACAGGATGTATTAGAGGCCAAGTGTTTGATAAAGGAGGCCAGGCAGCAGCAAGCCCACGTGGGACATAGAAGAATTGCATCTCAGAGATGCTCTGTGCATTGATGGCATGACAGTGCACCATTGATTAGTTTATGTTCAGAAAAGAAAAGTAAGGTTGAAAGGACTGAGAGAGCTATTGAAGGTATGCATGGGGAGATTGGATTGGAAATCAAAGAATGGGAGAGCAATAGAGATTGCCCTCGTAATCTGCAGCTTGCTAGTTATCTGATTTTGCTTCGATAGGGATAAATTAAATTATCCTGCTTGAAGATGTAACACAGAACACGTGTCAATATATACCCCATCTTCCCACCCCTGATTGCCCCCACAGGTGGAGAATTATGGGCTAAACACCATTACTCGTTCTCATCACTCTAATTCGAGTGACTGTGAATAAAACAACAAGTACAATAACAACAAAAAAGGATATTATTTACGAGCAAACACATTTTTTTTTTTATGTGATGCAGATACACACCTGGCTACCCACCTGACAGATCATTATCAGGACAGGCTCGGACAATGCTGTTTTTTTATATCTAATTTAGTGTAACCTACTGACTGCAGATTATCAGGACAGGCTCAGACAGTGCTGGGTTTATATTAAATATAGTGTATCTTACTGACTGCAGATTATCAGGACAGGTTCAGACAGTGCTGGGTTTATATCTAATATAGTGTATCCTACTGACTGCAGATTATCAAGACAGGCTCAGACAGTGCTGGGTTTATATCTAATGTAGTGTATCCTACCGACTGCAGATTATCAGGACAGGCTCAGACAGTATGTAATAGAATGTATATCCCTTATTGTATACTGAATATTTCTAGTTCTAAATAATACAAGATTTAAATTTTATTTGTAGATTGCTTTGGAGCTTATTCACAAAACCAAGAATTTCTAATTTGGCCAGCCCCACTCAGATCAGCCAACGCTCAGAGTTCTGTTAAAACGCTCTGAGCGTGGGCTTAATACCCTGAGTTTACTCAATGCTCTGGCACAGTGCTGAATGGGGGAAATTCCCTGATGTTCCCAGATGTGGAACTCTAGGGAACTAACCTAGGACAGCAGGACAGGGCCTGATATTCGTGATGATCCCAACAAATCTTGGTTGGGAGATTTGTTGTGAAATAAGGCTGACAATCTATTTTTCCTGCAGGACCTAAAACTAGAACATCAGTCCTGCCTTAGACAGTATCCATATGAAATATTTAGGCCTGTATACCACACCTTTCGTTAGGAGCGTGAGTGAGCCACAACCACTTTATTTCCACAACCACTTTATAAAACCATCATTTTATTTCTGTAGTTTTTCATTGATTTGGAGGGGAGAAGGGGGTTGTTGTTTGGGGTTTTTGTTTTTTGCATCTCTGAGACCCCTAAAGTACACTGGCCCATGCGCACCTGATTATTTTGCCTTTATTAATATGTCCCTTTTCTGCTTTGCCTTACCGCTTTCTTTCGATTGTGAACTTCAGTCTTCATGTACTTTTGTCCCTATTACATATCCTGTTAATGTTTCACCCTTCTGAAAATGTGTACACTACATGTACGTGGCCATAGAAACAGGTATTCAGTATAAATAGAATGTCCCCACTCTGTGTTCGGAAAAACCCACTAAACTAGATTAAACTGTTTGTTCCCAATGTATTAATATTTTACTTTTAAATCTGAGATGTATACATTTCGCCGCTTGAGTTCTATTTGATGTTTATAAAAACACACATATATATATAATCTTTTTATTTAAAATGTTTTTTTCATTACCCAGTAAAAGGAACGCCGTCATTCCTTGAACTGTGTGTCTATGTATGAGTATATAAGTGCCATGTGTATATGTATGTAGATATCTATATATAATATATCAAATAGCTGGGTTGCAGGCGTGTCTCGTGCTAATGCTGCAAACACAAAGCAGCTGTTGATTCCAAAAAGTCTCCATAATAAACCACGTGGAAGAAAGCGCTGCAAGGTAAGGCTCCGCAATTAACCCTTACTCCGTCACACAGAGGCGCTTTTTGCCTGTTCCAGCCCTAGGCGCGGCGGCAATGCCAGGGTTAACCCTTGCTCTCCAGCCACTCCATATCCCACACAGTAATGTATTTATCAATAGCTCAGAAACGAGGGGAGGGGAGTACGCCCTGCATCTCCGCTATGGTGGGGGAGAGGGAGGAGAATGAGGGGAACACTGCCATTTATCTTATCCTTTCTTTCTCTTTAATGCACTCCATCAATTTGCACGTCTCTCCGTCTTTTTCCCTCTCACACCATCACTCCTGCTCTCTCCCCGGGCCCTTTGTTTCTTTTGTCCGTCTGTCTCACGCGTTCCCTCCTTCTTTCTCCAGCACTCTTTTTTCTCACTCTTTCTCACCTCCAACCTCCCCCCCTATATATCTCCGTGCTTTCCCTCTCCCCACGTTCACCATGTTGCCTTGTGTCTCTCCCTCTCTTTCTCCTTGCTTCCCGTAACCACCCTCCCTACCTCCTCCTTTTCCCTTACTTGAAGCACATTATCCTGTACCTCCTGGAACACAGACATAAGCTACAATAAACATGATTGTTGCTCTGCGTGTCTGCGTCTGTCTCTCATTTTCTAATGTCTGTCTCTTGTATGTCCTCGTTTATCTCCCTTCCATTTACAAGCTCTTTGTGCCTCCCCTCTTTTCAGTTTATTGTTCTCTTATCGCTCCCATTTCATCCTTCTTCCCATACCTGTACTCTGTTCCCTTCCTTACTTTAACTCTTTGATGCCTCTTCCTTCTCCTCTTTTACTTTCACACCTCTGTCTCCCTACAGACTTACAGTCTCCCCTTTAAACTTCTATGCGTTGCTTTCTCTTTTCTGTCTCCCTCCCCTTCTTTTACAGTACTGCTAATTACGTGCTGTTTAGTAACCTGTGGTAGGCAACCTTTGGAACTCCACATGTTACGAACTACATTCCCCCTAATGCTTTGCCAACATTGTGGGATATACAGTCCACAGCATCTGGCCTACCCCTGCTCTAGACAAAGAGGCACAATGACAGCCTCCTGCATATTCAGAATGATACTTGGATACATGCGTAGCATTAGTAATGCCATATTGACTTTCATGCGTAAGCTGTTGCCACGTAGACAGCCCTTCACCGCGATGGCTACAGTGTAGATAAAGTGGCACAGACGATTTTTTTTTTGGTAGCATGTGATGCCAATTTTATTTTAAGCAGTAACATCAAAAGGCACCCATAATGTAAAAGGATAACCATAGACTACAAACAGAAAAGATAGGAGATTGCGCATTAAAGAGAGGTTCCATGCTCCAATGAGCCCTTAGCAGCAGTCTAGGAGGAGGGTAGTAGCTGTGTGCCGTGTATGAAACTACCCATGGCACTGGAAGGTGAAAGCAGCGTGAAGTCCATCAGTGGTTATGTAGATGTCACACATATGTATTCATTGCAGCTGCTTTTAAACAGGTTGAGGCAAATGACGCAAATAATTCCAAGCAGTTTTATATTGTGATACATATTGTATTATAGTTCCATTGTAACCATACATACTCAGAATAATGTTACCTACACAGCTGGGTTACATTGTGGACAAAAATGTTTTCTTATGTCTCACACAAGACCAGTTTATCCTGGTTTTGTGCTGCCCTAGGCAAACCGCCTGACCGACTGGATTGTTAGTTAGCCACAAGGCTAACAAGACATTTGCCCTGGGCATTTGGGGGCGGCTTTTTTTGCCGTCCCTGGAAAGTGCCGCGCAGGGCAAATGCCTTGTTTGCCTCGCGGCTAATACGTCCCTGCACGAGGGACAAATCACTACTACAAGTCTACTCTAGTCTTAAACATACTGTCCTACTTCAAGACAGGCATGGACATCACAAACAAAATGTCTATTCTAGTCTTCTACACTCTGTCCTAGTCTTGCATGGACATCACTGACAAAACAGACATAGTCCTTGTAGTCTCAGTCTTAGTTGTCTTATACACACAGTCCTACACAGACAACTTACAGTCACAATGCATGTATGGACGTCAGAGACAATTCCCAAATACAAAGCCTACTCTAGCTTCAAACACAGACAAATGACAGAAAAGCATTCTCTTACTCTACGTCCTTACCCCAGTTACGACACATGTTTTTAATGTGATATTGAGCAGACTTTGTAAGCGTTATCAAAAAAAAAAGCCTCTTTTTGTTCCTTCTCCTCAGTTCCTGAGCCAAAATTTCTCCATCACTGTGACAGCCTAGCTCATTAATTATAACATAATCTGTTTGTGTTAATCACACATACAGACCTACACCATGAAAGACATGCTGGCGCTTATAGTCCCCCATGGCACACATACCAATTAGTTCCCATTCATACAGACAGACCCAAACACAATACATATTACAGTTAACAGTATAAACAGGCTTACACACACAGTCCTACAGAGTGGCAACTACACATTACGTACAATTCAAGCAGGAGCAGTGTCAGTCTATACATACCATATTTGCGTAACTTACTAAATGAGGAATTGTGGAGATTTTATAAGGAAATTGCAAATAACTTTAATTTTTTTTCACCATCTCTGCTAATTTTGCCTAAAATGTGTATTTTTTCTATTACTCCTTCACAATTTCAAGCAGTGGTAATTTTGTTGATAAAAACTTTTCGTCATAGTTTTCATCAAAACAATGTTTTCAGTTCTATAAATAAAAATAAAGTTATTATGACGAAATGTATGACAAAAAATGTATGAGAACTAAATCAAAAATTTGCTGTCAAAATTAACACTTACTCCCAGTTTAGTAAATAAATCCCCATTGAAAACAGCACCACTACAAGTAGTGATAAACTGGGAAATAAATGTTAGATAACAGTCAATAAAATCAATGCCAGTCTCACATATACACTCTTACACAGTGACACAATAACACACATACCTTAAAGGAACACTATAGGGTCAGGAACACAAACATGTATTCCTGACCCTATAGTGTTAAAACCACCATTTAGGTCCATTAGCCCTCATTAAAAGGGTTAAAATTCACCTTATTTCCAGTGCCGTGTGGGTCACCGGGGCTGGCCCTGCTGCAACCAGCCTATTTGGCTGTCATCATCAGAATTGATAGTCTCAGCCAATCCAAAGCATTAGATTACTTGAGCTTGTCAAGGAGGCAGGCCGGGGGCAAGTCCAAACGCCAGTCTGACCAATAAGCATCTCCTAATAGAGATGTATTGAATCAATGCATCTCTATGGGAAAAGTTCAGCGTCTCCATGCAGAGCACACAATGCAGCACTCACCCAGGAAGCACCTCTAGTGGCCAATAGAGATGTCCCAAGGCTTTAATGTAAACACTGCCTTTTCTCTAAAAAGACAGCGTTTACTGCAAAAAGCCTTCAGGGACATGCTATACTCACCAGAACAAATACACTAAGCTGTAGTTGGTCTGGTGACTATAGTGTCCCTTTAAATGCTAAGCTGCAAAGTGTAAATTCTAAACTCCAAAAAATTACAGTGAAAGACTCAATGTTTAAAACATGTATTGAGCAACAAATTTCGTGAATGTGGGATTTAGGTGTTTATTCCTTATGGGCCTGATGTCCTTGTGCATTTATTTGATTGCATGTTCTTATTCATGTATGTGCAGACATGGGAAGCGTAAAACACGGTTATACGGCATGGCAGAGTCTGCGCTCTCCATGATAATGAGGGATTAGGCCAGGAAGGAGGATAGGGAGAGCAGGTGCAGTCCTAAATCTTACTGACCCCTTGGTGCCCTGCAGTGAGTCCCTGCAATTCCTGTACTAGAACCCAAACACTGCTACTTTGTAACCTCTCGACTATCCCGGAACTGCACACACACACACAGCTATCCACTGCAGCATTGTCTGTTCATCATTATTGACTGCACATGGGCAGAAGATTTTTCTGCAGCTTTTATGCATCCATTATCAGTAGTTGTGGTTTGATTCGCCCACAAACTCAGATCAATCTTTTCACTTCAATCATGGATACAGTGTGCCCATTCAGACTAGTTCCCCATCATGCACTGCTGCTTCCCTCATTCTTGGCATCCTATCATACCGAGTGATGTGCCTTGCATTTTAGCCCTTATTCCTTCGTCACATACAGTGTTCCTCAATCATTCATCCCTTAACCTCCCATCATGCAATGTCTCTCTCATTCAGTGCTTAGCCCCCTATCATGCACCTCCGGACTTCCTGCAAACCACCAGCAATTTTACAGTCAATAGGTAAAAGTTGTAAAAATGATTCTTGTCTGTAGTGAATATTTTAGCGATTAGAAAATAGTTTGATTGAAAAGTATGGTTTGTTCGTTCACGAAGATAAGAATGTAGGTTGTGCATTTGATCTAATGATGGATATTAAATCAGAGAAAATCAGGACAAATTATTTTCATTTTCTTTCTACATTTTTAACATTCTGTCAGTAAAACATACTTTCAGTGTTTGGCAGGCCAACATTCAGAACCTTCCCCCCACTCCCTGCACACATGTGCTCTGAAGCTACGTTCAACCTGCTCTGCTTTATAAATCCCAGAAAGTTTCATTTCTGAACAGAGAATTGTGGTAAACTAACATTTTCAATATGGATCTAAAATAGCTGAGTTATAAACATTTTCAAACTTCGCTCTGTTCCCTTGATTTAATATTTTTAGATTAACTTTTAAACTTTAAAAATATATATATTTTTTTAATCAAAAAATAAATAAATAATTTTAGAAAATAATTAAATATAATTATATTTATTATAGATACGTAATCAATGTATCAAAAAAAAAATTCAATATATGTCAAAATATAAAAACATTTTAAAAGTTTATGGAAAAATATAAAATCTCCAAAAATATTAAATTGGGGCCTTAGCTTAAACGGACACACTAAGTACCTTAACAACTTAGTGTACAAAAATAAAACAGTATCTGCTGCAGCTATTTATTTATTTATTTTATTTATGTTTTTTGATATGCCATGTGGAGTGAAATGTTCTCATTCCTCTTTTCTTATCCAGAATCTGTTCAAAGTGTCCCTGGTAATATAAATGGGGCCAAACTACAAATATCATGAACTCCTGCTGGATAGGGGTTTATGTGATTAGTGGACCCTTTCCATGATCTTGGGGGGGCTCTGTGATGTTGCTGTATGTCTGTAGAATAACAGCAGGGAATTTAATGGAAACTATTTTATTTTTCATTTATTTATTTTGTTGTTTATCTGCGTGATGCCTAATAATCACTGACAGCTTGGAATAGCCCTTAAAACCAACATGTTCTAATTCACTTTTAAGGACACTCTCTAACAAATTAGCCTCTTTATTTCGCGACTCCCCATTTGCTGTGCTGCCCTTTGATTCCTATACTAACTCATAAAACACAGTTGAGGATTATGCAGTGAGCTGAAAATTGACAAGAGACTTGCAATTTTTAGACCAAATTAGTCAAGCCAAGAAAAGTAGATGGATACTTTAAGCTCAAAATGTCCAGTTCTCTTGTCCGCTCCCTGCATTCCACTGTTTAAAGGATCACTATAGGGTCAGGAACACAAACATTTAGTTGAATTAAAATTTTAGACGAAAGTAGCCGAACTTAGATTAGATAGATTACGAATAGATTACGTGGAGCGTTTTTTCTTGTTCAGCTAATTTGGTCTTAAATTTGAAACTCACTTTTGAATTCTAATTGTAATAAGCGTCTCTGTACATTTAGATCTACCTAAATCATGTCTGCATTGGCTGTATTTACCGTACATCATCAGGGTTATTAATTAATGGAAGTATTCTCAGGAATTCAAAGTGAATTTCAAATTGTAGACCAAACTAGCCAAACTGGAGCACATCCAGCTTGGATAGTTTTTTCCAGTTCAGCTACTTTGTCCAGAAATTTGGAATTCACTTTAAATATCCCACAATTCTCTCTTTAGTAAACAACCCTGAATTCACTAGACTAGAACATAATTTTTATTACTTATTTTTTTTGTCATGCACTCCAACACTTGTGTTGGGTCTACCACGGGCGTTTGCAGCTAAACTCCCATCTTATCCTTCAAACATTCCTTAATTTATCGGCTTTACCTGTGAACTTTTTCAACTATTGACCTAGTCTTGTACATGCTCAAGATTTGTGCCTGGGACTCGGTCATTATTTTACTATGTTGCCAGCTGTGCTGTGTTTCTACTGACTGTCCATTCAATATTTATGAAATAAGTCCATCTCTGTCTACACCTCCATCCAACCCTGCATATCTCTCTCCTGTTCCTGCAGTGTTCCCCATCGGCTAACGTGCATTCTCTGACTCACCAAACATTCTCGGCAGTCACTGCACCTCCATTGTGCCCCGTATCCCCCTCAACTATTCCATCACTGTGTTTAGCAGAAGGGGCCTCCTCCCCTATTATCTGCTGATTCTCTTCCTCCCAGTCTCCTGGGACTTTTCATTGATCCCTTAATGTCCTACAGCCCAGACTGAGCAATGAGTTATGGTCCCTAATGCACTTTCAGCTCACTGTCTGAACGTGTGGCTTACATGGACTTTAACTCCTTCTGTGCAAGCTGAGCGTGTGGATTACATGGCCATTAACTCCTTGCCTGCAAGCAGAGCGTGTGGATTACATGGAGATGCCTTGGTAGTGAAGGCATGGGGCCTCTTCCTTCCCCTAACTGCTCTCTTATTTACAGAGGAACTAGAGTAGGTGCTTACTAGTACCTACATGTTCTGAAAAGACCTCACTTACTTTGCAACTTTCAGAAACCAAAATATTATATATATATATATATTCATAGCTCTTGTTTTATTTTTCTTCTGGATAATAGTGTGTTAGTCTCACCAAGCTTTCACGTTAGAGTGATGTCACGCACAGTAGTGACATCATGTGCAAAATCGCTGTGTCTTGGCCCAATGACACAAACGTTGCAGTTAAGTGGCTGGTTACTTAGCCCATACTTGCCATAGTTTTATTAATCAATTTAAATGAATATTGCTGCATTAGGTATTTGTACCTCCCTGGAGCCATTGCTCCTTTTCAGACCCCTTTCTTTCATTTCCATTTCTCGTGTCTGCTCCCCTTTATTGACTCCTAACTTTCTTTCCAATGTGTTTCAGTCTTCTAGTTATCCCTTTATATCACAAGTGATATATATATTTATATATTTATATATTCTGTTAGGTGCTCTGCTGAAACCTGCATTAAAGGGACACTTAATGTAAATGTTCTGGTGTCTATAGTCTGTTCCTGCAGGCTTTTTAATGTAAGAGAATGTCAGAGAAAAGGCAGTGTTTATATTACTGCCAAGGAACACCTCTAGTGGCAGTCAGTCAGGCGACCAATAGATGTGCTTCCTGGGTCAGTGCTGCACATTACTTTCCGATGAATGCTCCTCATACAGATGCATTGATTCAATGCATCTATGAGGAGATGCTGATTGGCACAGTGCGTCGTTTTTGCAAAAGCCTCCCAATGCTTTCCTATGGGAAAGCATGGGATTGGCTGAGATCATCAAATTTGATGATCTCAGCTAAGGAGGCAGAGCGGGAGCAGTGCCAGCCATGAGGAGACTCGCGCGGCCCTGGATAAAAGGTAAACAAATCACCTTTTTAAGGGGGACTGGGACCTTAACAGCTATTTTAAACCTATAGTGTTAGGAATACATGCTTGTATTCCTGGCACTGTAGTGTTCCTATAAGGCAGTGCACAGAAAATAAAATAACAAGTATATGTTTGATGCTAGCTTAGATGTATTCATTACTGGCTACTACTGCACCCCACTCAATATCTGCTATAGATGCAGACAAGGCACAGCGTACACTCTTACACTCTTTTTTCACATACAGATTTGGAACGCGGTTATAATTCCCAAAAGTGATTTTGTATAAGAGATAAAATGGGAGAAAAAGTAGCAATTGTGGCTAAAATCCGTAAAATTGAGCAGTTGGGTACGAATATTTTTGCTACTAAGTAAATCTTCAAATACTTTAAGAACTTCTCATTAATTAATAAATTATCATATTAATAAACAGAATTTCCTACAAAATTGGCGACCTGATGACAGAGTATTTATATTTGAAATATTTATTTTGATTAATTTTGGCGATAGGGCCGGTTGGCGAGCGGCTGGTATCACCATACCCACCTCTAGCATGTAAGCTCATTGAGCAGGGCCCTCAACCCTTCTGATCCTGTGCATCCAACTTGTCTTGTTACAATTATGTGTTTGTTCGTCCACCTGTTGTACAGCGCTTCAGAATTTGTTGGCGCTTTATGAATAATAATAATAATAATAATAATAATAATAATAATATAGAGATAGCTTGGAAAAAGGAGATCAGATTTTAGGAATTAAATAGGTGAGAGGAGGCTGGAGAAGTTTGACAATTTCAGGAATATAAATGGCAGACTGGAATGGACACATCTTGGAGATGTTCTAAAGGTGGCCAGGTTTAGATTGAAATGTAATTTTGATGCCGGTAAAATACCAGCTTTATGAACTATGGGAAATGAAACGTAAGTTCATTGGGACGAAGATGAAAATGGAATCTCAGATAGATCTGGTTTTGGTGACAAAAGTGCCCAGGGTTATGTACATGGTTGAATAATAGAAATCATTTTTCTGCCCTCTTTTAACGGAGAGGGATGGTGTATGAAGTGAAGACATTTTATGACGTAGAATGGCTTTACATAGATTCCTTACAACAGCTGTACCCAGGCCACAAACATTGAACTCTCTCCAGCAAAATTTTCACCCAGTATATTTACGGCTAAAGCGGGACCACCAGCCGAGGAGAAATGAAAAGATCTGTTCACTTACAAACTAATTGTGTTTATTAGCAAGCCATTGGCAGCTCATCTTGGCAAACATGGCACAAACTATGAGGTAGTCTAGCACCAACATAAAGCAGTTTGTCATTTAATAGTGTGAAGTTCTCAGTCTTCAAGACTCAGCAGCTTTTTGGATGGACTTGTTTAATTTAAAAAACTGCAACAAGTACAATGTAATCAAGTGGGTTTCAAATAGCACGGTGCCGTCGGTTGATGGGTCCTTGGTCAGATGAGCAAATAACCTTGGACACATGTGGAAATACAGTTCGACTAAAGCTGCAATGTAAAAATGTTTTGATTACGTTAAATTATCTTGAGGAAAAAGGAATGAAGTATAGCTGCCAGCCTCGTTAACTGCGAAAGAATTTAAAAATGAAAAATAAACAACCCTCCATTTTTACTTCTATCTCCTCCTCTTTCTTTTTTGGCTTTCCCATCCATACTTCTACCATGACTATTTTTCTCTTTTTAAATCTTTCTTAAAGGGACACTATAGTCACCAGAACAACTACAGCTTTTTGAATTTGTTCTGGTGAGTACAATCATTACCTTCAGGATTTTTGCTGTATACATTGTCTTTTCAGAGAAAATGCAGTGTTTACATTACAGCCTAGTGATAACTTCACTGGCCACCCCTCAGATAGCTGTTAGAGATCCTTCCTGGGTCATAGCTGCCTAAAATGCATCTAAACATTCAGTTCCTCTGCATGCAGACACTGAACTCTCCTCATAGAGATGTATTGATTCAATTCATCTCTATGAGGAGATGCTGATTGGCCAGGGCTGTGTTTGAATTGTGCTGGATCTGCCTCTTTGTCAGTGTCAGCCAATCCTATAGGAAAGCCCTGTGATTGGATCAGGCTACCACTTCTGCTGATGCCAGCAGGCAGTGGGCTGGTCTAAAGGAAACTGTGACAAAGTAAGCGTCTCCAGACTTGAATTTAAGTAAGATTTTAC